>OX276454.1:30823102-31423102 GCA_946251905.1 Cryptocephalus moraei
GGGAAAGCACTAAAAGCTAATAAACTTAATATTCCCAAGAAAAAATCCCTACCTGCAACTAATATTGAATTACCTATGGTTATAGTTGGGGACGAAGCTTTCCCCCTTACAACTAACATCATGAGGCCATTTCCTGGGAGAGATTTGACAGATGAAAAGCGAATTTTCAATTACCGGTTAAGCAGGGCTAGAAGGTTATCTGAAAATGCATTTGGCATTTTGACGCAAAAATTTCGAATTTTCATGACGTAGTGCTTCAAGGATCACCTGATAACATATTGTAACGTTTTTACTATTTACTAAAACTAAACACTACGCGATTTGTACTAGTTAATTTATTCCTTACACGACACTTATAAACTTAACTTAACAATCCCTTAACTTAATTTATATTCGCACACAGATGTTTATTTATTTAACACGCGCGATCTCTCGCCCGAATGTTTACACACCGATTCTTCAACTGCCCCGCCTTGGGTCCGGCATTCCTTATATACGGCAGTTAGGAACCTTCTGGAAGTTTCGAGATAGTTCCACGAATTTCTCCTCGGGTTTTCGGGGAATCGAAACGTCTCGGCCTTACGAGTTTATTCGCGACGCTTCTGGAACGTATTCGTGAACCCGGGCAGTCCCAGACGTGTTTACTTGTTTTCGGCCTGCCGTTTCGTTACAATATCTAATATTGTACTCACAGCATGCGTTATGCACCATTATATTCGAAAGATGGAAAGCTATAATGTACCTCAACAACGCGAAAAAGGTAATTCGACACAACAGAGTGCACCAAATCTTCAGGTATTAACGCCCCGTCGCGGTAGACCTACAGACGAAGCATTTGCTGTGCCAGAGCATTTCAAACATTCCTTCAGTTCTACAGAAGGTGGTGTGGAGTGGCAAGGACGTGCGTGTCTGATGATTTAATTGGGAAAATGTAATTTGTTTATGTATATTATATTATAATTCAACATAATTATATTTTTATTTATAACATATTCCCATTAGGGAATTACCCGAATTACCCAAAATTATTAAACTACAAACTTTCAACTTCAAAACAGATATGTATTAAAGTATTTGTTACAGTTTTACAATATTGGACAAAACGACGGCTTTCTGAAATTACTACATAGCTACTTTGGCTCACTTCAAATATATTTTTGTAACATTTTTGAACAGACAATGAAAATATAAATTGAACATACTGTAACGTTTTTACCATTTACTAAAACTAAACACTACGCGATTTTTACTAATTAATTTATTTCTTACACGACACTTATAAACTTAACTTAGTCAACAGTCAACAGAGTGAACAGAACCTGATGATACTGGTGAGGGTGCGAATGCTGGTGATGTTCCTGGTGAGGGTGCAAATTCATTGCAAGGAAATGTAGAAATCGTTTCTTGAGAGGCCAGTAGCTGTTTCATTTCATATTCCTGTACTACGGAAAAAATGCGGCCTTTAGCATCGTTTAGAAAAATGGGATTAAGGGACTTCAGGGGAGGTGCTATACCAGCCAGAAAAGAATCAACAGGATGTTTTTCTGCTTCTTTCCTTGTTACTTCCTGTGATTGATTTTCCGCTTTCTTCTCGGACAGAATGTACGCCATTAGTTGACTTGAAGGTGAGGTTTCTTGATGTTTCGATTGACGTTGCTGCAGCTTTCGTTTCAATCCAGGTTTGACAATTTTCGCAATCTTGGCTGACGAGTTTACAGATAGCACCTCTTCCTGGATTTTCTGACATGGTATTTCAGGTTCCTCTTGTGTATAATATTGCACAGATTCTGGTTCGCCACCATCTATAAGTTCTTTCTCCTCCGGAGTACCATCAGCAGAAACTTCATTATCGGCTACCTCCTCATTGTCAGCCTCGTTAGAAATTGTCTCCCGGTCTGCCACATGCGGTAACAAAAACAGCAAGAGGTCTTCATATTTATATTTTCGGAGAGTTACAGCAGCTTGTCCAGACACAGTCTATCTTTTTTGCAGGGTCCTTCGAAACTGATCTCGAATGGAAGCCCACTTTTTTACATTCTTCGCTTCCGCCTGTAACAAATATTATAAGTAGATTAATTATGAGTAAAATTAATCATTTTCTTATGTCTTGTAGGAAATTTTAATTTTTTTAATTCTCCAGAAGGCAGTGTAGACTGGCAAGAGGAAATGGCTTTGGCAGTTTAAAAAATTAGTAGTACATAGTAATTTTAACCGCATTTTTAATTCAAAATAAACAGCATTTTCTAGCATTTCTATACTTTTCATGCCTTTTGTCGTACAATACGGGATACTTTCTGACTTCTTCTATCAGTCTCTCAATTTCCACTGAAAACATGCGGAGAATGTCGGTCTCACAACGCACCGTGCCCGTCAAAAATTAAACAAAACTCGTCGCTAACGGTGCCGGTGCGGGCTCCGTGCGGGCGCGGTGCGGCGTGTAGGTGCGATGTCGGTGTGGAGTGGTGGGGAACACACGACTCAATGCCATTGGACTAATCCCTCACCGCGTGACGCCCGATACGCGGCCATCGCGCGGCACGGACGCGGTGCGGTCATTGTGAGGTTAGACCTTTTCTCTGCCTGGTGAAAACGATTGCTCTATGGTCGCAACACACATTGCACATATCAGTACAAAGCGTTATTATCATAGGATAAGTATGTTATTTCGGAAACGAACTCACCTCACAGGTAAACCAATGAAATATTTCTCAACCTACAACTACATTTCAAGACTTACGATTCCAGAGCAAGAAACTGACAACTTGCGCTTTTAACGTCGAATGGAATTTTTGCTCGTTGCAGTTCATAAGGAATCTAATATTCTTTGTGATAAGGTCGCAAAAGTTATTAAATATGTACGCTGGCGGTTTTTTCACCCTTTCTCTAAACATATTCTGCAGCGTGTATAATCCAGTCAACGTAGTCATTTTTTAACGTTTTACGACATTAATTCATAACCGGATGGGAGTGGTCAAATGTTGTAGGCTCTGATTAGTTGATAATGCCTATATAGTTTTAAACATTCAAAAAGTGTGCATTATCAAATGGGAGGCGTCCGAAATTAGCAAAAACAAGTTTTTTGATTCCACAAGCCAAAGTATGCATTTTTTCGAGAAAAGTTTCAAATATAAGTTGTAGAGAATTTAAAACCCTACAATATGAGCTGCAGCACGATTAATTTTGTTAAATATTTATTGCATAAATGCCCGAAATCCGCTGAAAATGGTCATTTTTTGCATATTGATTATTTATTGCAAAAATAACATAATTTAGATTTGTACTATTTTAAAATCTAGCTTTTAAAATTCCAAACCTAAACAGTTTTTATAAAAGTCAATTGGTTAATTTGTTGCTGAGATTTGTTTATCCCAAGACGCATAATCTTCATTGCTGTTACGTCTTTTTGGATAAACATTTCGAGGTGCACAAAGGCTTATTCTCTTCATAAATATCCAAATTTTCATATCCCATTAAGAAAATATGATAAAAACAATTGTCAACCCCTTATTTATCGCTTAAAAAAAGAGGGTGATTTTTTTTTATAAACTAATAGACCTGGAGCCATTTTCATAACTTGTACAAATTTCTAACTTACAAATTCGGATAGCTGGATTGAAAGCGGAGAATTGAAAAGAAACAACAACTTTTTTTGACCAATAGGAGCCGAGATAGGATATATTTTTTTTAATTCGCAGCCCTTTTCTTTATAATAATTAAGAAATGAATTTTGCCCTATTCGATAGCTAAATATTTTTTTTTAAATGTTTATTAGATAAGAAAAAAAAGATTGTTATTGTTAAAAAAGCTGTATGATGCAGTATATGCAGAATAAAGGTGTATAGGTACTCTCGGACTACGCGATAGGGCGAGTGGTGGGGATGGCAGTTGGCAATCGCTCGCGCTGAGATGGCCGAATTGATGCGTTTAATTCGCAGAGCGCGGACAAAATATCCGTATCTCAGTCTCAAAAAAAATTCCTATCTCGACTCCTAATGGTCGAAAAAATTTGTTGTTTTTTTCAATTCTCCGTTTTCAATCCAGCTATACGAATTTGTAAGTCAGAAATTTGTAGAAGTTATGAAAATGGCTTCAGGTCCATTTCTTTATAAACAAAATCACCCCCTTTTTTGAAGCGATAAATAAGGGGTTGACAATTGTTTTTACCATATTTTCTTAACTGGATGTGAAAATATGGATATTTATGAAGAGAATAAGCGTTTGTTCACCTCGAAATGTTTATCCAATAAGACGTAACAGCAATGAACATTATGCGTCTTGGGATAAACAAATAGCACTATCTCAGCAACAAATTAACCAATTGACTTTTATAAAATCTGCTTAGGTTTGGAATTTTGAAAGCTAGCTTTTAAAGTAGTACAAATCTAAATCATGTTATTTTTGCAATAAATAATCATAAATAAATGCAAAAAAGGACCATTTTCATTGCTTTTTTTGCATTTATGCAATAAATATTTGACAAAATTAATCGTGCTGCAGCTCAAATTGTAGGGTTTTAAATTCTCTACAACTTATAATTGAAACTTTTCTCGTCAAAATGTATACTTTGGCTTGTAGAATAAAAAAACATGTTTTTGCTAATTTTGGACCCCTCCCATTTGTTAATGCACACTTTTTGAAAGTTTAAAACTATGTAGGCTTGATCAACTAATCAGAGTCTACAACATTTGACCACTCCCATCCGGTTATGAATTAATGTCGTGAAAAATGTACACAGACTGGGCTAGTAAGAGATATGTAAGTTTTTTGAAGAAATTGAATTGGCGCAACTTTGCATTTCAGATTATCAAATCGGCGTGGTCCTATTTCGTGGTACTTGTTCAAGTTACAGATGAGTAAGATTCGAGAAATATCAAGGCGATAATGGAACACGTATTACATATTTGCAGTGATCGATTTTAGCGCAATACATTAATAATGTATTTAGATAATGCAATAAATAAACGTTCTATAATTTACATACCCGCAGTTTTAAACTATTAGAAAAATGTTCGTTATTTATTAATACACTGACGTTTGTGCTGGGGTTAATTTTCTTTGAAACTGATAATCTTATGTTATTATGTTTCATTTGTTTCCTTATGCATTACTTATTCATAACACTTCAAAGCAAATATGACACGTGTTTGTGTTCGTTTAGCCTTGAAAAGTATCAGATCACCATTATTACATTTTTTTATTGAGTGTTGAGTATTCCTTCTGTTATTTTAATCATCTATCTTACACAAAAATTTAAATATTTTTAATATTTTTCTAAAGAAATATGTTTACGTGTTCCTTAAAAATGCAAGGAAATCCTATTTAAGAATTTATTAAGTATTGTATATAGTCTTCTGCAATCCAACCCTGTAGTTTTGAAATATATTTAAACCGAACAGTTTTGCCCTGCATCATTTTTAGCGATGGCGGTGAATGACAAGGTTAGTATTTTAATGTTTTAGATTTTTGAAATGACAATTTTATATTGCTTTGGATTTATGAAGACACTTTTAAAGTATTGCTCATCATTGCACGCCATAAGTCAGCTGTTAGATATAGTTTGTGCTTACAAAGTTGTAACACAATGAAGTTATGAGATTTCACAAAACCTTGTCTTTTATAAAAAAAAAAATTGTAATATTAGAAATCAAGCTAAATCTTATTGACATTGTGGAACGAATTTTACAGAATCTTTAGTTACAGAACCGAAAAATACGAAAAATAGTATTTTTTGTATTGTAGTAACAAAACTTGAAAACCTAATAGTTATGACATTCCGTAGCTTTGCACAATTAATATAAGTTTTTCGGAAATTATATATTTTCATTAATATTACAAAATCTATGGGAAATTAACAGAAACAATATTCACGACTTACGTTTATATTAGGAAAATATAGACATATTTACGTCTATATGAGAAAAATATTAGAAATCACACTTAGACAGCTTTGCCAATTTTACAAATTTGTTAGTATTCACACAACAATGTATTATTTTATAGCCAAACCAATATTTGTTCGCCGGAGTTGTTAAAAAAGGTGATACCCATTCCAATACTACTTAATACTGCTAATTGAGGTTATCATTTGTCTATTGAAAACGTTAATGCAAATAAATCAGTACGATTTTAACCTGTATATGATCAATATCTGTGTTATTTGTGAATAGAAATAGTACAACTCAGATAGCCATATATGGAATCTACGGAGTCGTTTATGCGCACAGGGAAAATCTAAATTGGCTAATAGCACATCACTAGAATATAACTCTGCCAAAACCAATTTCTCCAGATTTAATATTCCAATAAAAATTCAGTCTATTTTGAATTGACCAAAAAGGCACTTAGACAAATTTTGGAACTTTTAACAGCAGATTTTTATACCATAAATTCCTTATCATCTAGACCTTCTAGCCCCCTACGCCATTCCTTAAAGCGAATTAAGGAAATTTTCAAGCAAATCAAAATTGCACTATCAGTTATTATAAGTTATTGACAATGACAAGAAGGATGACGTTTGAAACGCAAACATGCGCAAAAAAATTTAAAATTCTATACGCATTTGGCTAAACCTTACTTGGATAGCAGGTAATATCCTTGTAGAGTTTCAACTAAATTGGAATTGGAGAATTGTTTTTTTCAAATCTTGAATAACTTCAGAATGCTCGATAACTTTCTAGGACAAATTCAATAACTGCTTACTTACGTGCGCGAAATGGAAGACAAAAATGTAGAATTGACCTGTACACCCCCAGAAATACGCAAAGCTGCTCAAGAAAGTTATTGAAATACTAATAATTTAACGTTGACGTCTACGCACTTCTACGTGACAGGCTGATGTACCAATTTAACAAAACTAAAAGTTACCAAAAGTAGTGTAATAATATGAATATTATTACACTACTTTCGAAGTAATAATGGGATCATTAGTAACGCAAAGTAGATAATTGTATATTATTAAACGGGTGTAATATACTATTGAATATACTTTGCTTTATTAATTCATGAAATTTTGGCTGTTCAAGTTTTCGTATTACACTAGGGAACTTTGCGTGGGTTGGTTACACTGACGTCACTGACATTGACGTTTCGTATTTGAATTTGAAAATCTAGGAGCCCTAGGACAAATTCAATAACTACTTACTTACGTGCGCGAAATGGAAGACAAAAATGTAAAATTGACCTGTACACCCCCAGAAATACGCAATGCAGCACAAGAAATTTATTTAAATACTAATAATTTAACCTTGACGTCTACGCACTTCTACGTGACAGGCTGATGTACCTACCAATTTAACAAAACTAAAAGTTACCAAAAGTAGTGTAATAATATGAATATTATTAATTAATTAATTAATTAATATATTAAAGCATGACAAGCGAAGCGAGGACTATAATAATGAACGTGTAACGAAACCGATTTTCGAGAGCTGGGGGTAGACCACCCACCATACAGTTAATCGCGAATTCAAACCTATCTCGGATAGATGGCGGCCGATAAGGCACTGTTCAATCCACCATCGCTTAAACATCCAGACTAAATTTAGCTAAGCCAACCGCCCCCTCCAGCTGTCCTGTACCTGAGTTAATACTAGGTCAGAACCAATACTTGTCTATGACAAGCCGTACGTTATCCGTATTTTCCGTTGCGTCCGATATCCGTTTCCGTTCTACCGACCGATATATGTAATTGTGAACGTTACCGTCCGTCCGATCAAACCGACCGAATTATTCGTTATTTGTTACATAACGATTTCCGATTGTGAACGTACTACCGATCGATACATGTAATTGTGAACGTTACCGACAGTTAGCTCTAGACCGACCGCCACCGTCCGATTGTGAACGTACCGCCGATCGAACTATATGTTCTCCGGTTACATGTTATGTAATTGTCCGTACCGACCGATATATATGAGTGATCTGTAGTATGTACCGTGAAAAAGTCCGTCTCTCCGAATCGCTCTGAATTAATTTTTCCCTCGTCGTGTTAGGGAAAAATTAACTCACCACAATCTTCCGCTCGCTCTCTCGCTCTCACTCTCTCCTAATGTAAGCCGTATTACCGAATATTAGACACTGCACGTTTTCCTATCGTCTCCGTATTTAGCTATTTCTCTTTCATTGTGAAATTGTTAGGATAATTTTTCGTTTTCGCATTTTCAGTATTAAGAGGGTTTTTCATATCTCAAGT
The DNA here is from genome assembly GCA_946251905.1 of Cryptocephalus moraei. Classification (NCBI taxonomy): domain Eukaryota; kingdom Metazoa; phylum Arthropoda; class Insecta; order Coleoptera; family Chrysomelidae; genus Cryptocephalus; species Cryptocephalus moraei. Next base: position 30,831,294 of record OX276454.1, read on the forward strand.
TCTAAATATTTGTAAGAATAATTCCACTTTCCGTTTCCGCATTTTCGATTTGTTAAAATAATTTCTTCTCTTCTCACTGTTATTTAGAATACATTTTATTTCTCTCCAACTGTGATAATAATAATATTTTCGCATTTGTGTGTTTCCTTTCCGAAATACATAAATAATTGTAAATAAGTTTTTGCCCGATCTCCGTTCGTCGACCTAGCGCCAGCAGGTGTTATTATCCGTTCACGAGAAGTTGATAGCAGAGCACCTAATTATACATTCAAAAGGGTGTCCGAAGCACTGTTGGGTGGTTCAAAAAAAGTAAGGAAATTCGTAATCGTTTCTCCATATGCAGTGTGTGTTTGTATAATAACTTTCGGTTTGTCCTCCCTGTTGAGTCAGAAGCAGGTAGCCCTCTACCTGCTTCTACCCCTCAAATACAATAGAACCGAATGATAGGGCAAAGCGAAAACGAAAAACTTTTGGGACAGTGTCGCCCGCTTGGGTATAAATGAGAATTTCTTCTATAGTGCTTAAGACATAAATTTTATTTAACCAGGATTAAATTATACCTAACAATTTTTTAATTAAGTGAGACAACATTTTCTTCCCATTTTCTTCTGGCTTAGAACTGACAGTTTAATGACTGGCGTGGTTAAAACTTTGCCTAATAGCAATTTGTCAATACTACTTACTTAAACATAAATTAATATATACCTACAAAATAAGTGATATTAGTTAATCAAATAAATTCACAAAAAAGCAATTTGTCGCTACATTACAACTACTGACTAATATACTAATTACATATCAACATCATCACAATCGAAATCCGATGTGTCGTCATTTGGTCTAATGATAATGGGTTCTATTTCATCAATAATGTGATTTACTTCCCATAAGTTGTCTGCTCCTTCTATAGCGTGCTTACTAAATTTTCTCCAATGGTCTGCAGTTACTTTAGATAACGTTTCATGCAAAAGTCTTCTTACATCATCTAATTTGAACGTAGTGTTCGATCTCGCTGCTTCTTGTACCCTTTATTTGTGCCCATATAAGTTCTATGGGGTTCAGTTGGCAATGGTATGGAGGTAAACGATGCACAATTGTCCCGCGATCTTTGTCTATTTCGTCGATTACTTATTTTTTGTATTTCTGTTTATTTGTTCTAACGATTTGCATAAGTTCCTTTTTAACCATCGTACCGTCAAACGTGATCTTTTTATCATTTAGCCAGTTAATTATGTTGTCCTTTCTCCTAGACCTAGTCTGTAACTTTTCTAGTAAACGCGAGTGGTAAACTGGCGTTATCCATTACTGTTACTGAATTTTGTGGTATGAAAGTTAACATCTGCACAAAATAGTCTTCAAATACGTCTGCAGTCATTTCCTCATGATAATCTTTGGTAGATTTAGAAGTGAATTCTAATAAACCGTTATTTAAAAAACCATTTTCACCACCAGTATGCGTAATTATCAATCTACGACCTTTTCCCACTGGTGGATTCAATCCAGTGGAATAACCTTCCATGAAAGCCTGCCGCGAATCAGTAATATTCTTATCAACCCAAATTTTCGAAACAGCGTGCCCTTCATTTAACCACGTTTCATCTAAATAAAAAATGGTTTTTCCCTCGGTTCGAAACCTTTTAATCGCTCTTCAATATTCCCTCCTCCAACAAACAATATAATCTTTATCAAGAAGCAACGCCCTTCTGTCGGATGCTTCCCACGAAAAACCTATTTATTTTAGGCACTTCCATAATGTTGTACAACTAATATGCGGCAAATCGTCACTTCCATAATAACATTTAACATTTCGTATTTTGTCTAAGATAGGTATTTCTTTATTTAAATAAAAGGAATGAACTTTACGACGTATAGCAGTTTTATCAAAATCGTCGATTGTTTTTGGTTTTTGTCCTGGATATTTTTGTGGCTCGGCAACCCCTTTATTTTTTCTTTCTTTTGAAAAACCATCAACTGTTGCTTCTCCAACTCCTGTCATATTCGAACAATTACTCACGATTTCCCTAACAGCTGTAGATATTTTTTGTATGAAATGCTGCGTCTATGGTTTAGGACTGATAATTGTATGCAGGTAAAAATTCGTGCCATCAACTTCTCGTCAACGGAGAATAGTCGTACGAATTGTTTTTCATTGTCGTTTGGGATTAAAATAACTTAGGGATTTTCTAAATTGTAGTGTGTGTTTCATTTCTACAGACAACCCTGGTAATCTCCTGAGTTCGTAAATTACCCAGGCATATTCCCGAGGGAGAAAACCCTTAAAAATCTGGCACCCGAGCAAAACCGTAAAACCGACTCTTAAAACCTTTTTCCGAACTCCCGAAATCCGTCCCAGCGCCAAATCCACACAAGTAACCGCACAAAGCGCGTTACAAACGTAATTAAGGTATAATATTCATATTATTACACTACTTTTGGTAACTATTAGTTTTGTTAAATTGGTACATCAGCCTGTCACGTAGAAGTGCGCAGACGTCAAGGTTCAATTATTAGTATTTCAATAACTTTCGTGAGCAGCTTTGCGTATTTCTGGGGGTGTACGGGTCAATTCTACATTTTTGTCTTCCATTTCGCGCACGTAAGTAAGTAGTTATTGAATTTGTCCTAGGACTACTAGATTTTCAGATTCAAATATGACACGTCAATGTCAGTGACGTCAGTGTAACCAACCCACGCAAAATTCCCTACTGTAATACGGAAGCTTAAACAGCCAAAATTTAATGAATTAATAAAGCAAAGTAGATAAGATAGTATATTATACTGTTTAATAAGAAGTATTGTCACACTCGTTCTCTTAAAGAACACCTCGCTTCGCTCGTCGTGCTTTAAAACTCTCGTGTGACAATACTCCGTCTTATTAAACCAGTATAATAATATACTATTGTTGAATTAAGTATATGCGTTAATAAACGCATATTGTTAAATATGCGTTAACATAGTTATATATATATTATATATATATATATATATATATATATATATACATGTGACAGGAAGTTCGTGGCTGACAGGAATACTCTAATGAAACCCCGTTTCTACTTCATTAGGAAGCTTTCGATTCTATAATTTGAATCTTCTTCAGCCAATGCTAAAAGCAAGATTAGGTAAGTACAGACCAGTTATGTTACAATGTATTACAAAATTATTCATCTTAGACTTACTGTAGGTGAGAATCATACAACAACAAGCAGTTACGTGAGACCAGGAGAGCCAAAAGGTACCAACAGGAGGACTGGAGGTGATCCTCATCAACTAACGTAAGCGTAGGTGTCCAGCCGAAAAACTAGTTTTCAGGTAAATCTTATGTTGGTGTGCAATACAGCGAAAATGTAAGCAGGTATTATCAAGTTAGGGACCTATAAACGGCATACAGTAAATTACTTTCCGTTTTCGTAGACGTGTTTAACCTACTAATCGTTAACAATATTAGCTGGTTATGAGAAAGCCTGGGAAATCATAATTTCCTTAGACAACAAACAGACTAGGTACATCAAAAATCACAAACATTACCATAGGATATTACAATTAATACAGCAACAGTCAATGTATTAAACAGGATGGAAAGTGGAATTCCAATTCTAATTAAAATTAAGACATACAATAAAACATACACAATATTCCTTAATTAACATTAAACACACACTGTTTATTCACTGGTGTGTATCCTCCTTTTGAGAAAAACACATACTGCCACTATGTGTAATTTTGGACACTAGTCTAGAGTCACCCAACAACGAGACCACGTGGACAAAAAAAACCCACTGCCACTGGGCAAGAAGACCGAAAAAAGCGTAACACTGACTATACCAAAATCCGTTTTTCTTCACGAGTGACTCATCGTCACACCAAGTTGCGAGTGGCACACGCAAAACTCATAAAGTCACATACCTAGTTAGCGCGATTGGCCGCTTTAGCAAATTTCCAACGTAAAGAGAGAGACAGAGAAAATCGTAGTTGCCAAAATTTAAAAAGCCGTTGTATAAAACATTGGTCGAAACCCGTAAAATGGCAATATCGAGAAACTTGTTTACACAGAGAACACGTGGTCGGGGCACAGTGTCGGTGCCCGGCGAAATACGCGCTAGTCAGTACACGTGTGATATTCGTTTTTATTTTTCATTAGGCAATATTTCTTCCAGTCATCTGATTTCTGTAGTAGCGCTATAATTATTTCAATATTATAGTTGCAAACTAACATTGTTTTATTCCATTAAATGATATAACTTCGATTATTTATATTTCGAAGACAAAATGAAACATACACGCCCCTGTTTCTACTTTCCCCTCACTTCTTCATCCCGCGGAGGACTAATTGATTCCAGGTATTTACTCCGAATTGAATCGACACCCGGGTATAGTTACTTCTTTTCACAAAGAGCTAGTGAGGAGTATCCCCAGACCGCCCATCGTTAGGCCTAAAGATGTTAATTTTAAATTGTTTATCTCTGTGTAAGATGTTGGAGTAAATGACGTTTAAGTCTGCCGTATCTGTTCTCTTATTTAATAAATTACTACCTTTATGTATATGCGTCATTTCGAGAGAAGATCTCTTATAGTAATTCCTTTCCTTGGTTACGATCTTCACTTCATTGAAATCGGGCCTCAAAGGCAGAATAACATCACACAAAAGTGACATAACAAGAAGGAAGGACGCCTATGCCTTGTCCTAACATGTAGACAAGACAGGACATTGTCACGATTTAAATAAAGTGAAGATCCTAACCAAGCAAAGAAATCACTATAAAAGATCTTTTCTCGAAATGACGCATACACATAACGGTATCAATTTATTAAATAAGAGAATAGATACGGCAGACTTAAACGTCATTTACTCCAACATCTTACACATAGATAAACAATTTAAAATTAATATGTTTAGGCCTAACGATGGGCAGTCTGGGGGTAATCCTGACTAGCTCTTTGTGAAAGGAAGTAACTAGTTAGTGTTACGCTTTTTTCGGTCTTCTTGCCCAGTGGTACTGGGTTTTTTTTGTCCCAGTGGTCTCGTTGTTGGGTAACTCTAGAGTAGTGTCCAAAATTACACATAGTGGCAGTATGTGTTTTTCTCAAAAGGAGGATACATACCTCTGAATAAACAGTTTGTGTTTAATGTTAATTAAGGAATATTGTGTATGTTTGTAACGTACTTTGGTCGGTAGGGTAGAGTCGCTAGCGGCACAACGACTCTGGCGGAAAGTTACGTCACTTATTTGAATTGGCGCAGGATGGCGGAGTTCGGAATTACGGGAAAAAGTTTAAAGTCGGTTTACCTCGGGCGCCAGATTTTTAAGGGTTAACTCCCTATAGCCACGGGTGAGTTTAAACTCAGGAGAATGCCAGGGGGTCCGTGAAAATAAAACACACAGTACGGGGAAAAATACGGTTGATCTATATTACATCTACTAAGTCATTTACAGAAAATGGATCTAAAGTAAACGTGAATCGGAACATTAGAAATAAGCGGAAGGTCGTAACTACACTATATACAGTAGTTAGGGACGTATCGGCAGCGGAGACAACGATTTGCCGGTTACTAGACGTTCGGAAGTTTTGGCAACTGTGCGAAATCCGGAAAGTCGGATTTCGGAGAGGAACCGGCAACGTTGCGCTCCACGGTCGGACGGGAATGTGCGGAGAACAGGTGGTACGATAAAAACGGTTTATTTATTGTTTGGAATTACGGAAAATACAAAATCTAACAAATGAAATAAAATATGAATAATTACTTTACAAACGGAAAGGAAATAGTGAAGCTAGCTAATTAAAATAGGCGAAAGTAAAGGTGCAGAGTCGGTTTTAAACAAGCGGAGGGAAAACGGTATTAGCAAGAGAGCGAAGCGAGCGAGAGAATTTTGAGCGGGTCTTTTAAGCGGGTGCTGAAGCAGTGAGAACGGGAAATCTAACGTGCGGAGATTCCCGAATGGGAATCTGGACAAGGAAGAGGCCTACCAGCGAATCGAACAGAAATTGTGTACTTATAATTGGAGGAGATATGGCGGTTGGTCACTTTGCGGAAATTCACTCGCGGAAAAGTCTATCACTCTCGGTTACGGTGTTCGGCAAGAAAACTCTTGGTGCGGGGAAAACTATAACGGCGCGGCGGAAAGAAAACGGTTCTGCGGATCACTCTCGAGAACGGAATTTTGGATTTCGGCGGTCGTCTCTTGGAGGATCTCGCAAGAGCGGAAAACATTTTTGATCTCGGTCGACTCGCACAAAAACGAACGGTAGGTACTGCAGAGGCACTCCAGGACTACTCACAGGAGTGGCGACTACACCAGATACATTTGATACTTTTCGTTCATATTTAGAGATCCCAGATAAACAGGGAAGGGTAGTTTGCTGCTCGCATTTAAAGAGACAACTGGTGGTCATTTGTTTAAACTCGGCCTTCGAAATTTGCAGGTGTCACGGCGGAGAGATAATGGTTATTTATTGAATTTACGGGTTTTCCGAAAACGGTAACAGAGGGAGACAAGGGTTCTAGCCACGGGAAAAATATGCTTCATTACATGTTTTATCGTATGTCTTAATTTTAATTAGAATTGGAATTCCACTTCCCATCCTGTTTAATACATTGACTATTGCTGTATTAATTGTAATATTCTATGGTAATGTTTGTGATTTATGATGTACCTAGTCTGTTTGTTGTCTAAGGATATTATGATTTCCCGGGCTTTCTCATAACCTGCAAATATTGTTAACGGTTAGTAGGTTAAACACGTCTACGAAAACGGAAAGTAATTTACTGTATGCCGTTTATTGGTCCCTAAATTGATAATACCTGCATACATTTTCGCTGTATTGCACACCAATATAAGATATACCCGAAAATTAGTTTTTCGGCTGATCACCTACGCTTACGTTAGTTGATGAGGATCACCTCCAGTCCTCCTGTTGGTACCTTTTGGCTCTCCTGGTCTCACGTAACTGCTTGTTGTTGTATGATTCTCACCTACAGTAAGTCTAAGAAGAATAATTTTGTAATACATTGTAACATAACTGGTCTGTACTTACCTAATCTTGCTTTTAGCATTGGCTGAAGAAGATTCAAATTATAGAATCGAAAGCTTAATAATGAAGTAGAAACAGAGTTTAATTACCCTACTCACCTGACTGTATCCCACTACACACTGTCTTATATATATAGAAAAGAAGTAACAGGATCGCAGCCTCAAGGCAAATATTAATAAAACAGTGTTTTGTAATTTCAAGTGGAAGCTTTCGACTGTTTTATACGTAGATCCTCTAATTTCTTAAAGTGGCCACACATGATGAATAGGAAGAAGGAAAAGTCTTGACCACGTCTCGGTAAAATCTAATAGAATCGATTTTAAATATAATGCGATTTCAAAGGAGACGTGCAGTTCTTACATTTCTGTAACAAGGGAGTGAAGCTGAACGTTTTAGAAATGCTAGAGATATTTAAGGCATTGAAATGTAGTGGTGTGAAGTGTGTCAATGACTTAACATACTTAAATAAACACGCCATCGTAAACACCTTTTAAGGTTATGTCGATTGTCGATAACACGCCACTTGATTACCGCCCCGTGTATTACATTGTTTCTGTGTTGAGTTGTATTGTGTTCTACCTATACCCGCCAATTTTGAAATTGCGCATGCCCCCACACTTGGGTGAACGTTTTCATTCCATCAGGTTCGAGACTTTTCGAGAAGGTCAATTTCGGTCCTATTTGAGATGGGAAAGACAGTGGTCGTTCAACCTTTGTACAATGAGGATGTTAACATCTTAGGGTTATCCTTCATACACTTTTAGTTTGTGTTAAATAGTTACCTTCATCAGTCAACTAATGTATCCTCATATCTAGCTAAAGCCTGATGATGACTGTTAAGCAGTCGAAACCGGTCGCTTAATCCCAAATAAATTTGTTGGCGAAGATTTGGTGTTTTTCTTCGGATATTTAATAGAATCGGTGACCGGTTTCGGCTAATTCGCCATCATCAGACCTAGTTCATAAAATAAAAACACATGTATAATATAAAACACAAGATACCCAGGAGTATTCAAGAGAGTATATAAGAGTACAAGAGTATACAAGGAGTACCCAAGATACTCCTGGGTATCTTGTGTTTTTTATTGTATTCAAAAGAGTATACAAGAGCACAATAGTATACAAGGTGTACCCAAGATACTCCTGGGTATCTTGTGTTTTTTATTATACATGTGTTTTTATTTTATTCTTTGTTAATTTAATTAAGTGTTTATTGCAGTCTTCCTCAGCCACAAGCTGGAAGATAAAGAAGGTTTACATTTGTGCCGTAAGTGTTGATAGTAATACTTACTATTGTGAGGTTATATAAAAACTACTTTATACATTTGCAGAAACAGTAAAAATATAGGGGCCAATCCCTAGAAGGAGGATAAACGATGATTAACATATGTCGAATGACAAATCGCACATGACAGAACAAAATGTTCCGCAAAACAAAAATTTTTTTTTGGTTTTATCGCACTAGATTTGAACTTCTATAGAACGATGATTATCAATTTAGTAGTTGGGAATTGAATAAAGACTACCATGGTCTCGAGATATGAGAATATCCCGAACCATAAGTCTTTATTTGTCACAACGTAGTTTTCAAATTCACAAGTAATTTGTAATTTCAACACAAAACGCATTTATCATTCCTCGGAGAAGGTGCTGTATTTTGACAAAGTGAATTTTGTAATTTCCCAAAACGAATTTTATAATTATATTTAACGCATTTGGTAACTTTCAAAATAAATGTATATTTTGCTATTATGCAAAATTCTTTTTGTGACTTCTCAGAACTTTGGTGTTGGTGAGTGAAAGATAATATTTTTTGGGCGTAAATGTAAAAAAGGTAAAATCTGACAGTGCAATCGATATCACATTATTATTAAAAATAGCATTACCTTTTATTTTACATTGAAATTACTAAAAACTCAGGTTATTCTAATGTAAAGTTTATAAATTCAGAAAATACATGGTACATAAAAAATTGTGGGATATAACAGAAATTAAATATGTTGAGCTCAATTCTTTTTCGAAGCAGGAATTATTGTTATCTGAATTTGTATTCTTGACATCAAATGCTAGTTTTACACTTTCTAAACATCAATGTTAATTTAAGGAATTTAATTTGGAGGCGTTTTTTCAAACCGAGAGACGTTTATTACAATTTTTCGGTACCTACCCGAGAAATAGACCTGTTATAAATGTAAGGATGTGCTTTACATGGGCGATCTTGATTCATTACTTTCTGTCGGTTCTACTGATTGTGGATTTTCATGGCATTGCAACGATCCTCGCTCAATCCTGCTCTATGCTTCTTGACCTGGGACTCATAGTGAAAGTATTATTATTCGTACTCAAAGGTAACCTTCGACTGATATGATTAGTGATAATTACAAAACCTCTCCCTTAAGGTCACCGTATAACGGAGTGCGATGAGCTACTGAAAGACTACATCAGTTCTATTACCTCCAAAACCGACCTGCAAAATTTAAGAAACGTTCACATCCTCGCAGTATCCTACAGATTAATGTGCTTTTCAGCCTTAATCATGGGATTAGTGACGCCTTTAATACAGAAGTCCGGAAGACACCTCATCATGCCATCGTGGCAACCGTATGATCTGGATGAAGATTTTAATTTTTGGATGACACTTCTTGTCCAAGTTATCGGTTTTATCGTTGGCTCAATGAATAACAGTACCGTGGACGTGATATTTTACAAACTAGCAACTGTTCTGTGTTGTCAGATCCATATATTAAGCGAGAATCTAAAGAAACTTGATTTCACTGCAGAGAAAAACATTTATACAGACAAATTTAAAAACAATATTAAGCACCATATCATCATATTAGAGTTAAGTACCTTAATATAACAAGAAACTATACAAGTAGGTTAGAAATGAGATCTCCTGAAAGTCAGATATACAATCTGAGGAACTGAACTTTAAGAAAAGTAATAAAATTCCCTAACATCATTGTTTAATAAATTGGTCATTTAATTATATCCAAAGGGGTCGTTAAGGTAGCGAAAATTGCTCTCAAATATAGAGGCATATTGGTTTCAAATTTGTATCTAATTTTACATCATAAGAGAAAGCTATTCTATATTCTTACAAATCAATTTATATTATGGAATATCGTTAAAAGCATCAAAAATTTTCATTAAAACTTTTTATGGTAGCGTCTTTTTCGTCGTTTTTATCAATAAAATATATTAGCACCAATGGAAATTTTTTAATATTTTTCTTTCTTTACTTCATATTAACCTGTCATAGACTCTTTTAGACAATTTTTAATCGTAATAGAATTCTCTTTAAAAATCGAAGAAACCCTCCTTCTGATGATCTTACTTTGTCACCTCGAAGTTGTCTGGAGCGTTCTGGTATTCAGTGTTATTGAGATAAATTACACTTGTAATATTTCTGAGAAATTTCCATTCATGTAAATCAACATAAATCCCAAAAAAACATTTTACGTACTACGTTTCACTTTACAGAACTACATAGAATAAAAAGCTGAGTTTTAAAAACTATTAAATTATTTTTCATCGTCTAGGTAAACTGAATTTTCCAAATTTTTCCAGTGTATTTTATCGGGTTCAAGATTTCACTATATTTCAGGAATTTTACTCACAAAAGCTTTTAAATGCTTGTAAAATTTCACAACGGCGACTGTTCTCTAAGAATACCGAGTAATTTCGAGTACTTAAAATATAAATGAAGGCAAACATTTGAAGGAATTTTCTGTAGTGTTAATGTAAGAAAAATATTCAAAAATCGCAAAAAATGCGATTTTGGCGTTTTTAAAGTTGTAATTACAACATGTAATTTGAATCAATTGTGCATTTCATTCCTGAGGTACTAGATATAATTAAGAAGATTTCGAACTTTTTGAAAAATTTAAATACCGCGACAGAAATTTTATTGAGCGATATTATATTGTAGACAATAAAAATCCTATAGTTTATAAAAAAATAAGTTCTACTGTAAAGAACGGGAGATCTCGTCAAAAGAGTGACATTTACGATCGGATTTCTTTTGCTTTTTTAAGGAGCAGTTTCAAATTATTTTATCGCAACTGGCTAAACATTTTGAATATTGCTCCTACGGCATATTAAAATTATGCGGCATCCTTCCATAAGATTTTAAACGTATTCAACTGTGCACAAAACATAAACCATATAATTCTCTTCATTTTTTACTAACATATTTCAGTTTAAATGTATTATTTAAGTTTAAGTGTAAGTAATCTCCCAGAGATGTCTTTGTAGGGCTTCAGTCGGTTAAATAAGTTTTAAATGAAATTGAAAAAAAAATAGTTTAAGAATATTCCATCGTCAACTTCGATTTTTTAAACATAACAAATTACATTTGTCAATTACTCATTTTATCAAATGCAGCACCCTATATTTGATCAAATCATTGTATGACAGTTTTTATGAGATTTTTGCAGATACAGAGTTTGTGGAGTCTGCTTTCTTAAATTTGCAAGATTTTTTTCAAAACAAGGACTGTTAAGGTTTTTAGGTCGCTGTCGCGAAATTCGACACATCCGTGTACTTTTACTTTTGTAAATGTCTAATTGTCGTTAATGAATTTCACTCGCGAAGAATGAGTGAATAAGGTCTACTGTATTTGAGAATCTGAAAGAAACACTTCATTATCATACAGAATCCCCCATCATAAATATCCAGTAGCAAGAATTCCACGAGCGTCTTCATTTAAAAAAACAGTAGAACGGGTTGGCCTCACTAGTGTGTCTCATAGCATGAAAAAAATTGTTGGTGGTCGGATCAATGAAAATTAGGTGAAGTTTTATTGATGATAAAGAAAAATCCTCATTTAAACACTAGGGAATAGCAGCGATAACGGTAATTTCATAAAGTGGTGGAACTGGAATAGATTGAAATGTAATTTCCACGTGTATTGTAAGAATTCTGTAAGTAACGTAGAGTTTTGTATTCAGATGGCTGACATAATCGGTCGGGATTTTATTAGTATAAAGAAATTTCTGTTATCAAAATGAAACAACGTTTAGGAACAATCAGTCAAGGGAATCGGGAATTTTTTGCAATCGAAAATTTTTCCTCGTTGAAGACTGTTATCACCAAAATCGATGGTCGCTTAATTTTTGGGGAGGAATTATACGAAATCACAGTATTGTACCTTACTTTTTTGGCAATGTGCTGAATGGTGAAAGTTATTTACACTTTCTTCTCGACGGAAAAAGCAGAAATGGATTTGACCATTTAGGAAGACTATGTGATTGCTACACAATAACACCCCAGTGCATTACTATGGGATAGTACAACAATTTTTTGATACAATCTTAATCATTGGATAGGTAAAAGAAGTACTATTTCTTGGTCCGCGGGATTCACAGACGTTTGTCATATATTTAGCACTATTAGTAGACTTTGATATAATTTTTACGTTGTTTCCTATTGATCAACCCTCCCTATAATTGTAAAGATTGCCAGAATTGTTTCCTTTGTGATGTACTCCTGTTTCGATTACAATTACATTTTGTTAAACATGTTCTTCTCAAAATTGTATTAGTATGTGAAATTTTACGACAGCGGCCTACTCGATCCCTTTTTTCCGAAAAAAATCTACATCTTTTATTTTGCAGCAAGTCTTACAAGTTTTACAAAGTAAATCCCAAAAACCTTATATCGGCTAAGGTCTCTTTAAAAAAAAGAGGTGTGGCCGACATAAGTGAATACATTTTAATTTTTATTATTTTTTAAATAATTATTTATATATTTTTATTGTTTTATTCATTTATTTTAATTTATTAATTATTATTTTTGATTATTATTTGAATTATTTTTTAAAACTCGAACAAAATGAATTTTTCCCAATACAACTTTTTAAGTACTGAAAATTTGTCACAATCGCAGCAAATTTTCAAAACACGTGCAGTCTCCGAAATTTGTATATACGCGTTCATTAATACTAAGAGTCACTGTCTTAATTTGTACTAACCCTAATATACACAGCTTGGCATTTATGACAGACTCATTCTTTAAATACTTTATACACTTTGGATCTGACATTATCTACAATATTACAAAAAACACACGCTAGATAGGTATCCGACGATACCCTGCCAGTATCGGCCCCGCAATTCAATTTTTTGACAATTCAACCAAATGGTTTTCCTTCGATTATATTTCAGAGACAAATTTTACTGATTTTTTTTTAAATATATTCTAAAAGATTTTTTAGCTTTTCAATAACAATATGTTTGATCATCGAAAAAGACCGCAAATGACAATAATAATATTTGTCCAGAAATTCTTTATTTTTAGCATTTTTCACAACATTTTTTTTATATCCGACATTTTTATTCGACCCTTATTTAAAACAACGTGTTTTCATAAAGAATGTTTTTGTTGCCATAGAAACTACTTACTTTGGAAAATTGGAAAAAGATATAAAAGCCCTTTATATAGCCCTTTTTATAGCAGGATAAATTTTAAATTCAAATGTGTCTTAACCACATTAAAATAGTATATCAAACTGTTACGAAAATTGATGTAATATTATATTATATTTGGTATATTTTGGCTATTTGGATTTTGGTATATAGTTAGATATCATTATGCTGTAACACCCTAGGGGTGTTTAACGGATTTTTTTTCTATTTATTAGATTTTGTAACATTAGGAAAGAGGACCCTGTATATGAAAAAATGTTCATCGCTACGTGACTTATTCCTTATTACGTAATATGCATTGACTCGTAAGTGTAACATGACCCCGAAAATTACAACTTTAGATAACAACGATGCGCTCATTACCAGAGGTCAAGATTCTGGTCTTTGAACACGAACACGGCCGACGTAGCAAAAGACGCACTTGCATTATTTAATTAGTTGACGAAGGCGGACTTTATGACGTAACAAGGATAGCTATGGGTTCAGTAAGCAAAATTTGACCAATTAGAATTTGGAGGAAAAAACTTTGATCGAATTTTGGTACTCGAAGAAGGGGGGACCGAAAGCTCTTGGAGAGAAAACAATTGAGAGTTAAGGAGTCGGTCGGACGACAGGACAACCGTCCGGTTGTGATTTTATAGTGAGTGGTCATCTTGGTGATGAAGGTAAGGACCGCAAAGAAGTTCAGAGCTTGTGAGAGGCGGTCAGGGACCGGACTTCAGATCAGTTGTGTTTTGTACTGAGTCTTAAGGTTTTGGTAAGGGTCTGGGACCTCTGAGAGGATATTAGAGTTTGATTCGCGAGGGCGAAATCCAGAGTTAGGAGATACTCTCAGGTCGGGGACCATTAAGGAAAGTCAGAGTTTAATTCGCGAGGGCGAAGCGAGGAGCGAGGAGCTATTACGAAGGACTCGTCAGGATTTGGAGAGGTTTATATTTGCTAAACGAGTCGTACAATTTTAAGAGTGAGAATTGTTGAATGAGAGTGGTAATTTTGGAGTTTAGAGTTTACGCGAGTGTCGTAATCTCTTTGGAGTTTTAGAGTTATCGTTCGAGGGCTGTAATTTTGACAGTGTTAGAATTTTACGCGAGAGGCGTGATTGGTGAGTTATAGTCTTACGCTAGGGCCGTAACACTTTGAAAGAGTTAGAGTTTGTACGCCGAGCGAAGGAGGGCTGAGTACCGGGCCGAGATAAAGTAACCAGCCAGAGAGAACTTCTGGAGATTGGGTGAGTCGTTACTAAGTCGCAAGGGTTGTGTAGCCCTAAATTTTGGTTTGATTCGATATATTGACAGTTGTGCAATTTAGATAATTTGGTTAATAGAATTTTGGAAAAGTCACTGTCCTCATATCACGTAGCGACAAGTTTCTCATATACAGGGGCATTAAGGGTTTAAGAGAGATTCTACTTTGACATGCTTCTAAGTAACGAGTTAATTTTTGAAGATAATCAATTACCACAGTCAATCCCACCCAATCGTAATATCGGTACCTATACATTGACTAGTGCGTCGATTTTCTATATTAAACCCTTACATAATAAGGGCCGATATTACAATGCGTTTGTTTCTGATTACAGTACATTTCCAACCATTTTTTCAATTATAAGGTTTCGTATTAAATTAGTGTAATGAAATATTTTGGACATATAATATGTGTATGAGTTCTATTTATATATTGTTAATTAATATCTATTTTTTTTTAATCCTCGGACCCGTATAAAAATTTTTCAATTAAATATTCAACCAAATAATCCCAAAAAATGTTTTCAACGATTTAAAAAAAATAAAACTACAAAATTCTACCTATCATTTTCCGTTGTTAAAAAAGAACATATATCCTTGAAACTAAAATTAAAATATTATCCTGATATTGTTTAATATGCTTAGGGCTAGGTATTTGTCTTTAGTAGAACACATTCCAACAGTCAGTCAGGTCAGTGAAATATATTTGTCGATTGCGTGTTTATTGATATTAATATTTGTATATGTTACACATCGTAAAATTTCAGGATAGCGAAAAAAATGGACGAAGTTTACTCAGGAATAACACTCGTTCAATGTTTAGTCAGCGTTCCTGTAATATGTTCAGTGGGATTTCAGGTTACTAGAAATGTGAGATACGCTAAAGCAGTATCTAAAATTGTAAATATTAATTCTGGTCAATTTTAGGTACCAGGATCAGAAGAGTTTGTATTTATGATCATTTATGTCACGGTGATGATACTTGAGATATCTGGGTATTGTTGGTACGGTCATAACGTGATAGTGGAGGTAATTTCATAATGGTATACATATTAGGATAGTTATGAAGTTTTGAATTTTAAAAATTATTAATTGTACAAAGTTTTCAAAATTTAATTCATCCCACAATTCATGGGACTAATATTCCTAGAAATTTCTTGTACTTTATTAAGGGGGTAGTCTGGTTCTCAATAGCTTTTTTTCATTTTTTTTTTTTTTCGTACAAAAATTTATTTTTATACTTTGTCTTTTTTACATATGATAATATAGATACTTAGTATTACAAAAAGATTTATTTTTTATTTTTAGGCCCAGACATGGGCGTAACACAGCGGTCTCAAAAGGACCCCGTTTTTTTCTGGTTGACATGATTTCTCCATTCAGAAACATCTAAAACGAAACATTTCAAAGGATTATTAAAATATATGTAAGCGGCTATGGCCTGAACTAGGATAAATCATTTTGACTGAAAAGACACAAAATGGCGGACTTTTAAAATTCTCGACCCGTTTTTTTTGCACTTTTTTTATATTAATTGTTTAAAGAAAGGTGTAAATATTAATCAATCTGTATAATCCTAGTTCCGGCGAAAACTACACATGTTTGGAGTAACTCCTCAAAATTTGAGCGAAATCGGTAAATCGTGTCAACCAGGTCGAAAAACGTTGTTTCGAGAAAAACGCCTTTAAAGTTTTTTTTCGAAAATTACAGAAAATTTAAAAAAAAAAGTATATTGCGTTGGTCACCGATGACTGCTTCATAAATTATGCCTTCCTGTTTTTCAAAAATATCATTTTACTTACAGACTGATTAATGTTTACTTGAAAATCAGGATTTTCTTGTAAAATTTTTCTTACAGATGCACTTTTTCTGCTTGTGTCACAATTACTGGTATGTCGATTTCCACGAAAATCTCTTATTTTGAACGATATGGTCTAGGATTATCACTTGTATAACTGGTTTTATCCAATGTTGCCCAAATTTTCTTTTCTGAACAAATAATCTTGTATAGTCGTTATAGACAATAAATACAAACTTTCTAGTGGAAAGCCAATCTACAATTGCTCCAAATAAAACAATACTATTTGTAAAAACAGAAATTGTATAGAAAAGGACTAAAAGGATAGAAAATTAGCAAAAATTTTAGCATAAGCGCGGCTAAACTGAACACCTGCAGAAAAGCCACATGCGCGCACTCACACTTTAAAGCTCATATACTAATTTCTCGAGCTCTATGAGCAAAATAAACTAGACTACACTATTTTTAAAGGTGTATGGTGTATGAAAATGACATTTTTGAAAAATCGATTTTTTCAAAATTGAGAACCAGACTACCCCCTTTTAATGGAACAAATGATAACTTCTGAAATGATTAATTTTTTATTTTTGTTTGTAGAGTTCTAAATTGGAAACCGCATTCTACATGTCGAACTGGTACGAATCTGATCTCAAATTTAAAAAATCAGTAACCATATTCTTGGAAAGGCAGAAAATTCCAATAATATTTAAAGCTGGTGGAGTTTTCGACTTATCACTGGATACATTAATAACGGTAAAATTGATGAGAGTGCGAAAATATGAATCTAATGCTATTTTCCAGATTCTGAAATCATCATTCTCTTATTTGACAATTATACAACAGCTTCTGAATGAAACGGACCCATAAGCAAACAGATAATTTCTATTTTTAAATTTTACCACACCACATAGAAGTATCGGGTGTTTTTTTAAATTTCACCTCATAGTAGGCTGTGGATAGTGATTGTGAATGCGCCTTACTAAAAAATGTCAAAATTGACATAACCTCACTTTTTTAATAAAAATTGAAACTGCTCCAATCAGTTAATAGTCTCTTGAAAAAGACAGCTCACTCATCTACGCCTATTTAATAGAGCCAAGCTATCTTTTTCAAGACACTAGTAACTGATTGGAGCAGTTTCAATTTTTATTAAAAAAGAGAGGTTATGTCACTTTTAACATTTTTTAGTAAGGCGCATTCACAAACACTATCCACAGCCTACTATGAGGTGAAATTTAAAAAAACACCCAATATAATATTAAAGTATGTGTGCAGCTTATAAGATTTAATATATTAATTTTTCCTAAACTTACAATTATTCAATTTAGCTATAACTGTAGTAAACAGGCAAAGCATGTTAATAATAAACGGAGTTAACTGAGACAATTATGTAAATGATACAGCCATAGTGACAAAAGTTGGTAAAGTAATTTTATAAAAAGCAACAATAAAATTAATATTCCTATGATTTACAGAAAGTGCCCATGGGATATTATTAAGTCTACCGAAACTACTTTGACAAGTGCAGAACTAGGACTATAGAGCAGATGCCAAACCAACGTCAACATGCGCAATAGAAAGTGGTGGTAGTGCACCAAACAAACTAAAATTGAAAGAAACGGCAAGAGAAATATTGGAAATAACTTAAGGATAATATTAACAGAACCGAACCATCATTAGTTATAGATTAGTTACAGATTATAGATAGATTAATTATAGCTGAAGAGTTTCACTGCACGTCAACTCATTAAATTTTTGAATCTACACTGTTGCCTAGAAATATTGAGATATGTTTTATCCTTCTCTCACTATCTGCCTTGCTCTTTCTCTTACTCTATTTCCTATATCTCAATTTCAAATATTATTTATTTAAAACTATAGTGAAATACTTATTATTTTAACGACAGATTTATTTCGTTTAAACGATCATTTACTTAAACGTTTATCATTGATCAAGTACAATATATTGACAAAAACATACAATAATATACTAAATATGATGTTTCATTAGAATAATGACAGTTATATCTTTCCTTTATATTTGCAATCATTTTTATAATCAGTATGCATTTTTGCAGAACAATAAAACATATTGTCACGTCACAGCTATGATTTTATTACTTCATCTAAATTAGTATACCTAATGTGTTGTTACGTTACGATTTTTTCGTATTATAAATTAGCCAACGAATTGAATCCTTGGTTGTTATTCTAAGTCCTAATAATAACGCAGCGCTACGTCATACTCTCCATCCCAATTAGCTTGGTCAAAATCCGATCCGAAACTGTGCTTGAGAGGAGTCGAATGTTTGTTTGTTTACAAGTACGTGAGGTAACTTTTATTTGAATGCTCGCGACACCGTGTCGCCAAAGCCCTATGACGAAAACTACATTAGATGGAAGTTTGAGATTTTGAGAGATTGATGGGATACCATGTGAGCATATGTTGTGTGAATTTGAACGCGATCCTCCGGTTAGTTTAGCTACTATCCATCCGTACATTAATTGCAAACGCGAAAATCTGTCTCACTTTGGCCGGAAACCATTTATGACCGACTTTCGGTTTAATAAATACTTAAAGAGGAAGAAGAAGCAATGCGTACAATGCGGACTAACGTCATCAGGTG
Organism: Cryptocephalus moraei; assembly: GCA_946251905.1. NCBI lineage: Eukaryota > Metazoa > Arthropoda > Insecta > Coleoptera > Chrysomelidae > Cryptocephalus > Cryptocephalus moraei. The sequence continues at coordinate 30,850,423 of OX276454.1, forward strand.
GTGGGAGATTGGTGGTTCCCAAGTGGGGAGTTTAGAAAGCCCCGATAGGTTCAAAATCTAGAGAGAAGGAGAGTTGAGGCTCAGCGATTGGTGATACGTCGCTTCGGGTCAAGTTGGAAACGGAAGTTCTGGAAGGTGAACGTCTAGAAAGAGGAGTAGGTCAGAGACTTTAAACGCGGGCAGACGTGATTCCTTTTGACAAACTTTTGACCAGTGAACCCCAAAATTTGAGGGGCCCAATGTTCTAAAATAGTCAACGATATATCTGTGCGTTTGATTCGAGTATTGGTCCGAGATAAAAACAAACAGTGGGTTAAGTTCGCTTCGTACACTAAGGTTGAACAAATAGTGCGTGTGTGGAAGACTTCGCCATGATCAGCGACCCGTATTAGCGTACGTGACGAACGAGCCGAGAGTGGAAAACGACAAGTTCGCCCCAACAAGGAGTTGAAGCGCGCTGCTCGCTTACAGGGCGATCCACCTGGTGCCCCAGAGACAAGGAGCTGAGACAACTCCAACACCGCGCTGGCAAACCAGGCGATGCACCTGGTGTCCCAGAGACGAGGAGATTCGAAGGCCACCCTTCCAGCCTCCGACCCCGAGTATTGTGATATGAGCAAAGTGAGCAGGTATTTCTTAAATTAAAAGGCCTTTTATTTTAAAACGTTTAAATGGATCGATCAACCCGTTTAATTAAGACTACCCTTTGTAATTCATGTGTTGGTAGTCTGAACAATTTAATTAGATAAACTGGTAACATTCCGATAACTATGCTTCATTTTTAGGACTGATTGAGGAATAGTTAAATATTTTCGCAATCTAATTACGATCTCGGTTGACTGAGAGTAGTTTATGGGGCGGTTGAGTGTGGAAAAATTTTGATGACCGTGGGAAAATTTTGTCCTTTGATATTTTTCGCCTGCCGCCTGCTATACCCGATCAGACCTGATCAAGACCGGATCCGCACCTGATTAAAACCGGATCGAGACCGGATCAAGACCTGATCAAGACCGGATCCGCACCTGATTAAAACCGGATCTAGACCGGATCAAGACCTGATCGAGACCTGATCGAGACTTAGCCGGCTTTACGATAAGAAAATAAAATAAGTAAATAACAAACGTTACAGTGTTTATACGATTCATACTAAGTCTGACTAAATCAGTTATCTAGAACAGAACTAAAATAGTTTTCTAGTTTTCTGCGTGCCGCAGGATTGACAATATCAGTGCAATTAGCTACATTTTAAACTCTAAAACTTTAAAACTGCTATAAGAAAAAAAATCAATTGATTAATAGTAACAACCGTACTGATATTTTATGTCTCGATCTAAGTCTGGACTCGTCTCGCCTTGGTCTCGAAAAAAATCTCGTAACAAATGAATGTGCTCTTTCTTGACAACCTACACTGATCATCTTAAAGTACCTAGTCTTGCGGATTTCATATTGTGATGCAAGATGTTTAATTTGTTTAAAATATAAAATAAACAAATTTGATTAATAAGAACATGTACGAAATCTAAAATGAATTATATGTTTGTTGGGATACCACACACGAAACTTTTAATATTTAGGTAGAAGAACAATTTTTTAGTGAGGTGCATTCACAAACACTATTCACAGCCTACTATCAAGTGAAATAAAAAAAAACTCGATAGTTTTGATATGGATATTGGTTTTCATAGAATTATAATTTTATTCGTTAATAATTCGTTAATTATAACATATGGTGTTCTATCCATCCAATTTATCGCCAAACCGTCACCAAAAATTGCATAAAATGCACCCTTACCCAATATATATAAACAACAAAGCTCACTTCGACGTCACCAAAATAATACGCATTTACATTTAAATGGGAACGCTTGAAAATCTGAAACGTACCAACTGTGAAAACACGGTGACCACCAAACGTCGGAAAATCAATACTCGCGCAGCCTGAAACGTCAAATCGTGAAAATGTAACGTCTGGACGAAAAAAGGACCTCGCACACGCAAATAAGTTACCAAGGAATAAGTCATCGTCCATTAAATTTAAAGGTGTGTATCGGTACTTTGTAGGATATGGTGTTAGTTTATTAAAAGTGCAAGATTTGTATCAGAAGCATAAGGTAATGTTCACCCTTGCATATTTTATTTGCTATTTTTATTCCGCTTAATACCTGGTAGGTACTTGAATGTCTCTACATACATTTTTACAGAATATGTTGCACACCAAAATACATTTTATCCCCCATATTTAGTCTACACGAATTAGACGGTGCAATTCATAGAGAATAAACCACCTCCATCTGCCCCTTATTGAAAATCTATAAATCCGTCACAACGTAAATGAATCGTGTCACATTTCTAAAATTACTGAACTAAAATTAACTTACATTGAACGCATATTCAATTACTATAAATATAGTTTCTACAATTTATCTTCATTTATCAGTTTACCAAAATATTTTCTCTTCATTACATATTGTTATGTAGAAGAAAATATTCCAATCTACATAATTAAGATAATTAATAGTTTGAAAAAAATTCTTGTAAGTTAAGTTGGATTTTATGTTTGAAATCGAGTAATTATAACGTTAATTTATTACCGTTATTATTATGAATTAACAATTATTCTCTTGTTAATAACTTTACAGTTATCTAAGATGTTAGAGGGAGCCGTAGCAAGAGTCCTGAACCAACTGCTCGGAAAGTATGTTGTCGACTTGGACACAGAAAACCTGAACGTCGGAATTTTCTCCGGCCAAGTGCAACTGACTGACCTCAAGTTGAAGCCTGAAGCTTTGGTAATGGTTCCTGTTGTCAATTCGTAGTAAATGAAACTACACTTTGAACTTTTCAGTATCAACTTGGTCTCCCTGTAGACGTTAAAATAGGAACCATTGGAAAGATATGGCTCCAGATACCTTGGACATCACTGTGGAACCAATCAATAGTTGTAAACGTGGAAGACATCCATATCGTATTCGGTCCGATAGTTACAGACGAACCATTCGACCAAGAAAAAAACAAGAGACTTTTCAGAGCTGCCAAAAAGAAGGTACATATACACATACTAATTAATATTAATTCACCAAACCGCTACCGTGACATATAACATTTTTTTAGGTATTGGAAAGCTTAGAAGAAGAATTTCAGACACTGGGAGGACCGACATCTTTCTGTGAACATTTTTTCTCTTATGTTATAAATTATCTAGAATTTAATGTTACTAACATACACATCAGATACGAAGATTCCGTGAGTTACAAAACTCCTATTTCTGCAGGATTATGCATCGGCAGTATAACAGCTGAGACCACCAACAGGTAAGAAAATTTATAATAAATGAACACCGACGTAAGTTTCTATTCAAAATGAAATTTGACTTTGATACCTCACCAAAAATATAGAATATTATATATGTATATATATATATATATATATATATATATAATTTAAAGACTACTAAATATAACTTTCATAAGTTTTATACAATTTCTGAAAGAAAATGTCAAAACAAAATAATTTCCTGTGATAAATTGTGATGAATTAGTATAAAATTTTTCTAAAGTCAGCTAAGTTTTCAGGATGGCGTAAAATATCTGAATCTTTTTAGAAGATATAATGAATTAAACTACTACTTTGAAAACTAATACTGGGTACTCAGTATACTTTGACGAATGCGCACGGTCATACGGTTCAAATTTTCGGTTTATGGCAAAGTGTTTGTATGTTTTATGTTTAATATTGTTTAACTTATGACATTGAAACATTTAAACCTTTTAAAAAGGGTTTTTTTAAATTTTTAAATTTACCTTTAATTTTTTAAATTTTAATTTTAATTTTAAATTTAATTTAAAAATATTTTTTTATTAATTAATTTTAAATTATTATTTTAAAATGTACTTTAGCAATGAAGTGGATCTTTAAAGACCTATTTACTATTCAAACGCCTCTTTCCCCTATAGACATCGTAAAGCTTTTCCGAAAGTTAGAGCATGTTTTGTGTCATGTTGAAATTAACTACATAAATACCAAATTACACGTCGCTAATAGTCTAGTAACCGCAAAGTAATTTTTGTTGGTACCTTCATGGTAATTACGATTTAACTGTACCTAGGGACCTTCTCTAAATGTTGATTGCAATAACAGGATTTTAGCTACCTAAATATTTTATCAGGAAAAACCGCATGATAATTTAATTAAAGAAATTCACCAATGCGGCAGTTTATTTTCAATAACACAAAGAACACAAAAATGAAACATAAAGTGATAAAAACTAATAAAAATATAATTAGATATGAATATATTTATATATTAATATATGTAGATAAATAGCAGTATATTACAATAACCAACCTAAACTGAAAATCAGGAATGCTAAACATTTACTATATAAGGTTTTATGCATTTACCGTGTCTGAAATTTTGAAATGGACACAATTCTTCGATTTACCTCAGCTGACACTTGAAATTTGGTATACACAGGAAAATCCAAAGTTTGTTTCCTGCGCCCGACCCTCAAATAATTTGGTGAGAAACCACTACAGAGTCTCCTACAGATGCATACGCAATACCTTTTTCCACTGTGAGAGTCGGGCCACTGCAGTTATACAAAGATAAAGAGCAAATTTAATGATACAGTTACAGTTTCAGCATCTTTTACATTTGTTACCATACCGCTGTGTTCAGAAGAAGAATATATTAACGTTCTTTTTTTTTCTGTAACGGATTTATTATTTCAAATGTTGTAATCATCCCAAAGCAATTTGGGCCGATTATATTTTTATCAACATTAAATCTATATAATTAACATGTTTTTGAACTAAGTTATCCATCAGATTGTTTGAGAGAAAACTGCTACACTGGCGATTTTATCAATTAAATCATCTGAGATTTTCCAGTTAAAATATTTTGTCAGTAAAAAAATTTGTAGTGCTCCTAATTTATGGTATTCAGATTCCTTTAAATAGATTCTGATTAAAACGAAATTGACTATGTCAGAACTCTATCGACTCGACTAGCCCATAAAGTTTCAAAAAGGCATTCCGATCAAAATTATACAAACCGCATAATGTCTTTTAAATATAATTATAGGTTATAGAAATTATATAATTATAATTAATATAATTAAAAATATATATTGTTAGGGCTCTATTTATTTATGTAAAACTAAAATTGCCGGAAAATTGCCCGAAAATAATTTCCCGAGTGAAAATTCCCCGGATGCAATTGATCCAAAAGACAATAGCCCTACTGGAAAATTCCCCGAGTGAAAAATTCACCAAGCAATAATTGATCGAATAGAAAATTGCTGAAATAAGTAGAATAACTTGCTTTCTATCTATTTTTAAAGAAATAAAGGCAATATATAAAATAGTTCCATTAGCAATTAACAGATAATTCAAAATCATTCAATACAAAGACTACATAGAAGGTGTTCTGTGTGTGAACTTATTTTATAAATAAGGTTAAATATCCCAGTACCCCAAGGTGCATTTTTTCCAATTTGACAATGTTTTTCTAAATAAATGTACCTTGTGTTCTTGTACCAAACAACCTCATTTTTCTCATCATTTTTAAATGGATGATATAAAAATTAGCGATGGATTTGGAAATAAACCTGCAGTGTGTATGTGATTAGTAAAATGTTTACAAACCTTCACTCTCAATGTAATCTTCATATTCATCGTCAGTCAACCATCTCGTGTCCACTGCTGGACGTAGGTCTCCCTCATTCTTCTCCATGCATCTCGGTCTTGTGCTGCCTGCATCCAGTTTCTGTGGCAGCGTTTCAGGTCATCGGTCCATCTTGTTGGTGGGGGGCCTCGATTTCGGTAGGCTTCTTGTCTCGGCCTCCACTCTAATATACGTTTTGTCCATCTGTTGTCCGTCATTTTGGCGACATGTCCTGCCCAATTCTACTTGAGGGTTTTTATCTTCTATGTCGCGTCCAGGACTCCTGTTCGGCGTCGAATTTCTTGGTTTGGAATTCGTTGTCTGAGAGAGATACCCAACATGACGCGTTCCATAGCCCTTTGTGCTACGCGAATTTTGTACACTGTTTTGTTCGTAAGTGTCAAAGTTTCTGCTCCATAGGTAAGAACTGGCAGCACGCACTGATTGAATGCTTTTCTTTTAAGGCTTACTGGGATATGTGATTTGAAAATATAGTTAAGTTTGTCGAAAGCTACCCAGGCCAGTCTAGTGCGGCGGTTTGGTTCGATGGTTTGGTTATATCAGTAGTACCACTAGTGTGCATCTGTGACACTTCGATGGCACCCAAACGGTGGTAAGGGGGTCTTGAGCGATGACGTCGCCGAAGAGTGCCCCAAGGTCGTCCAAGAAGTGGTCGACAATACCAGAGGGTGTAAGAAGTGCCTAGATGCACACTAGTGGTAGGTACAAGAAGTGTTGGTCAATACCAGTGGGTGTACAAGAAGTCGTCGGCAATACCAGAGGCTGTTGAAATTTTGGCGGAAGGGCGCTTATACCTGCGATGGTCAATACCGGTGGGTCTACAAGAAGTGATCGGTCTACGGGGCGCTTATACCCAGTAAGTGCACACAGGTGTGTGTACAAGAAGTGTTGGTCAATACCGTCTAAATTTGGTGGATGCTCTCAGGTGATTAGCAGCGGAGGTGTGGTTATCTCCGTCGAAGTTTGTTCTAATAAGAACAAGAAGAAGAATCGATACCTGGTGATCATCATCGTCGAGGCTGGTGGCTATCGAGGTTAGACTTTGCTCTCTCTCTTTCTTAATAATAACAACAAGAACAGTAAGTTCCCCGGCAAGGCTAGGCGAGTCTAGACTTGTCACGACTTGTGGAATTTCGCTCTTAATAAAAACACGATTCAAAATTATTATTTTATTTTACATTCATGGGTACAAATATGTACTAACAATAGATTACAGTGTAACGGCTCTATGGTCTAAGAGGAGGATGCCTCAGTAAGACTGGGGAGGTCCCGGTTCAATCCCGGGTGGAGCCGTTACATTTTGCTTTTACACAAAAATTATGATAAGAAAGTACAAAATAAAAAATATAGCCGTTACATTTTGCTTTTACACAAAAATTAAGAGAAGAAAGTACAAAATAAAAAAGTATAAAAATTATGGAAAAAAACCCAATTAAATGTGTCTTGTTAAATAAAAAAGCATAAAAAAGTTATATGGCCAGAATCACCTAATAATGAATACGTTTATAAAAAAGTACATAGAAGCATAAAGAAACTATAATTAATCATTTAAAAAAATTTGAATACGTTTATAAAAAGTACATAGAAGCATAAAGAAATTATAATTAATTATTTAAAAAGTTATGAAAAGAAAATACCTAGTGTGTCTGAATCACCAAATAAAACTGTATCCAGCATTATCTCATCACACTTTAAAATTTGGTTCAGTATTCCATCCCAGTCTACCTGGTCCTGCGCATTCTCCATTTCGGTCATCCTCCGCACCTCGGCCAGATTAAGCTGTGGAAGGTGTATGACAAAGCCGTACCTCTCCAAGTTCCTGGCCTCTCTGCGCTGCAGAAGTGTTGTTTGGTTTTTTTCGGACATCGAAATCGCACAACTCTTGAACTAACACGAACTCCAGCACGAAAATGTCCTCCCATACGTCTCGCACATCTAGTGTAAAACGGCACAGTCGATAGATGGTTTCGCAATGTACTGTGATCCGATGTAAATATGCGGCCCTCTTCACGTATGAAACTTCTCCGGTGTATTTATTGATTACGTCCAATCGAGCAAGTTTTTGTTTCAACGCGGTTTCTAATCTGAATATTGCAATAAATATATTCCCGATATCATGCTCGTTATAACAGAGCGCGCAAGTTTTAATAATTGACCGGAGTAAATCTAATTTGTAGTTGTTCATCGCGAAGTGTGAATGTTCTCCTATTTAGACATCTCTTTATATATACACATTGCGCCAAGTGAAAAATTGTTATTTTTAATTTGCAGCAGATTCACATTTCCCTGAATAATCACATACACCCATACATTTCCTGTTATTACCCACATATTCATTTTTGCGGTTTTCTTATCACATCAGTTCAGTTAGTCATTATCGTAACGGCACACATTTGTATTTCCTTTAGATAATTGCATGTACCCACATGCACTTCCTGTTACTAATTCTTATCACATGCATTCTGTTAATCATTTGGCAAGTATTAATAATTATTTTTGCTTTTTAGATATTTTGTTATCTGTATCCTACACATGTAGAGCGCGATTAAATAACAAAAAGGCCGGGAGCGCAGTGTTTAACCGACAGTTCACTTTTATTGTTGTTAAAATGAAGTGGCAATTGATCGAGATTGACGAGAGCTGCATCAGCAAACCCGACTACAAATCGATCCCGACGCCTGAAGAAAACTTAAAAGCAAAGCTTCGGCGACTGTTTGGTGATGATTCAATCGACATAACCTACACTGGAGTATGGAGTCTGGAGGCCGAAATCCTCTGGAGGCGAATGTGTAGTGCCGCTGAACAATGGCACTCGAGACGTATCGAGGGGGTTCAGGACCAGAGGAGGCTGGAGTAGGCTACCAGATGACGCTGATCCTTCGGGAGGACTATTATATAGGTATGTTTGTATAGGAAAAATAAAACTGTGAGTAAAAGATATAATTTCTTTATTTATAATTATTCTAAATTAATATAGCATATTTCATCAAACCTTGCATATTGTTGTATTTGTATAGGCTTTTTAGTATCACTATTAAATTCATCAATATTATTCCAATAATGGTCTTTATAAATTAAAGTTTGATTAACATTTAAAAATTGTTCCAAATTGTGATAACCACACATCATGAGCTTATTAAACGGAACAATGGGATAGTAGTTTTTATGAGATCCGATGATGTATCCACATACATATGTTGTCATGCTAGCAGTGGGGCAAATAACTTCAGTATCTAAAAACGAAAATTTTCTATTTAAGAGGAAAAAAGTTTTTAGTGCTAATACTTACAATTAGCAATTGTTTGGTTTGAGAAAAAAGCTGGGTATTCGTTAATGATAACATCATTTTTATGTCTTTCTAATAGCATAAATTTACCCTCTTCAATTGACACCCACTTATTATTAATGAAAACCCAATTTAATGCTTTAACATTAACGAATGCGGAAAGTAAAAGCAGGGCGAGGATTTGACGGTCCATTTTTTCACCGGGGGAACGATTAATCGTTACTAACATAATTGCATTGGACCCCCCTTTTTTATCCTTGGTAAATATACAGCTCTAATTATTACCCACCCCCCACCATCACACTTATAAACTTCATGTGGAAAAAAAAAACTCAAAAAAGATTGAAAGCAATTTATTTTTAATTATAAATCGACATATGAATATTATTAATACAACAGATATATATCCTAAAATTATTGTAACAAATTAAATATTTCATGAATGCCACTTCAAAACATTTTGACTATTGTCGTTTGAGGGTTGTATTTCACCAAGCGATCATGTAAGATTAAACAATATGCGGTGGTATTTGCAGGTACATTTTTTAATGTTTCAAACTCGAGTCTTATATCAACACTACCCGATTTCAAAGACTCATCTTGTCGACTGCAATCGATAACGATTAGTGGTGCTCTATCGATGAAACTTTTAGGATCGAGACAGGGCTCACCGCGATTCTTATAATAGTAGGATTCTTGAAATTTAGCAAACATCTCGTATAACAAGGCATATTGAGATTTACCAATATCTAAATTTAAATTATCATAGGGATAAACTTCCGAATTTAGAAAGAGTTTAATATTTGATAGATTACAATGATCGAATTGGCTCATACTCTTTGTCACAACATTTTTTCTACCCGATTGAAAAGCTACGATAGCAATACGTGGTTTTTCCATTTGATTCGACGTCTTCACATGCCACGTATGTCGCGTCGTTTGCTGTAGTACAGGGTATTCATGTAATTCCCAACTGCGAAACATCACTGGTAAGTCCTTCCCGTCTTCCACGAATTTATACATTATTAATTTTTCCTCATCGGATACTTTAATGTGGGGCACTTTCCAATGGATTTTCCGAATCTCGACCTTGGGTTTCTCATCCTCTTTCGATGAATAGACAGCATTTATGTCACCAGAACTTCGAATTAGAACCAACTCCTGACGAACGTTGACAATAATTTTTTGAAAATCTTCGAAAAATCCCATTAATATATTTAACGGGATGCAAACGTTAAAGTCACCATCGTTATCTATGATATTGTACTGTTTTTCGATTGCACTACCCCAGCCTGCAGTCTGATAACGGAGGAAATCATTTGGTGAAAATGATACGTAAGCTTTCATTGTGGATGTTATTCCAGGATTTCTCACTCGATCTATTACTACACCGCCAAGTTCATAACGTATCTCATCAAATAGGAAAGGGAGCCCGTTATTGGTGAAATTTAATGTTGCTGTTTTTTTATTCACAGTATCGGTCAATTTTCCCTCGATGTACAAGAAGCTTTGGTGTGGTAAGGTGTAAAGGTTTTCAGTTTGAATTGGTAAACGAATCTCATCAGAATTATTTAAGGTCGCATTAGCGTACGGGGTATGTGTGTGATATTCATAACTGATTATGGAATCATCACTGTGAACACGCCCACCGACGTTCAGAATGTTGAAACTCATTTTTTTTTCTTCCTCTTTTAGGTTGATTTATTTTACCACTTTAAATCCTATTGATGTAAGAAAGGACTTATTCGCAGATGTTAACCCTACGAGCTTCCTGTTGGTACTGTAACGTTGATTTTCAGGAATCTTCTCTTTTATAACTTCTCCGGGAGATTGATAATTATCGGTGATATTATAACGAAAAACCATTTCCTTTTATAATTCTTTCAAATGAAGTCTTATCGTTATGACCTCTTTATTGAAATTAATCAATCTACCCTCTTCATCGACTATTTTAAGAACAATTTCGTCGATGTATCGAGTATTAATGGGTAAATAAATAACATTCCATGCTTTTTCAATGATTCTGTATCCTCTCTCGGCCTCAGGATAAAACATGTGCAAAAGATGAACCTGACTATTGTTATGATAAGAATTCGTGACTAAATTGCAGTTTACACAGACAGCATTCACTTTAGAGATATTGATCGGGTGGTCTGAGTAATGTCGGACATTTGGTGCTAATTTTTTTCTTTCAAAACCTAATAATGGTGCAATAGAATTTGGTAAATCGAAGTGAATGGTTTTATTACATTTCAGTTCATATTTTAACGTATTGCGGTTAGCTTTCATGTTTAGAAATATCCTATTTTCCATTCCTTTTCTTTTTTTAATTGGATTCACAGCTTCTCTTCTATTCCTTCTACGAACCCCAATTGGATTCACAGCTTCTCTTCTATTCCTTCTACGAACCCCAATTTCATTTTTGGCGATAGTAATAGGTGGTGTATTGACTTTCTTTTTGTTGATTGCATTTTCATTTTGAGGGATTTCTATAGGTTCCACTTCCACATTCTCCTCCTCCTCCTCCTGCCCCTCACCCTCTTCCTGATCATCCTCGCCATTCTGGGCTCTACTGTTTAATTTTGTCCATATGTATTCCTCAATATCACTAATTTCATAAGCTCCTTCCGGTATTACAATTTCATATTCACCGATTTTAAATAAATTATTATCTTTATCGACATTAGTTATCGTATTGTATGTTATTAAATCAATCAATCCTATTACATAATTTTTATTTTCGTCTAAAATGAGTGGTGGACATACTTTTAGCTGTAAAATCGAATCTCTTTCAGAAAATGTAAATATGGCAGAACACATCTTTACAGGTTGAGTGTTATCATGTATTTGAAACGACCGTGGTATTTTTTTACAATATATTTACATAAAAAATATAACAATATAAAATACATACAAAAACTTCTTTTTACAATACATTATATATGTTAACGAGCATTAAGGAATGGTTTCATGCACTCATCACAATCCAATTTATATGATAAATAAGGGCCATCGATGTCATCATCACCGAGAATGGTAGTGTGGTGACCCCAACAGGGCTTCAAATGTTCCAGTAACCAGGCATCATCAACAGGTGTTGATCGTCCGTTTACCATGCTTACAAAGCATCGATTAAAATTCTCAACGCTTCGTAAATCGAGCAGGTATCGACGTAATTCATTTAGGTGTTCCTTAGAAATCGAGTGAGCGATGATGGGTGAGACGTTTCTTGATACACAATTCCCCATCCTGATTAACGTTGTAGGTAGAGTCCGATAAGTTTCGCAGTGAGTTTAGCGAGCAATGCCGATACCGCTAGAGCGATATAATAAATCAAAATAATCACATCCATGGTACCAGCTTTTCCTGCGGTGTTGGTGGTGGTGGTAGGGGGTGCTATGACTGATGTCGCAACTGTGGGGAGATACTTCCAAACGGTGTCGCCATACGAATGATTTTCAAAAATAAACCGTAATTTGTAAGAATGTGAGCGTGTTTCTTCAATCGTTAAATTCACACTTAAAATGGAATCCAAGCGTGGGTGGGTGATGTTGGTGGGCTGGGTGGTTACCAATTCACGCCATGCTTTTGGCCAGTCATCATTTTCCGGAGTGAAACACACGTATGCTTTAGTGTGCACACCCAAAGGATGTGACACGAAAAACGTGTTATTCGTGACTGCGACTAAAATTAGGAGGTGTGATGCCAACAAAGCCATATTTGATACTAATATGCAGCTCACGTTTCAACATGGATTTATTTGAACACTGATGTCACACCCAATATTAAAATTTTTTTTGTTGACATAAAAATAATAAACACAAATGACCGCAATTAACACTATTAAAATGTTGATAAATATCACGGTTGTAATAAATGTTGCTCGAGCCGTTTGAATCGAAATAAGTTAATAATTCCAACGGAGGTCGTAAATTCCCATAACTATCGAAGTAGATTATCGTCTTGCCAGTTTTCTTGTAAGCAGTCCAGTGTGTTCCAGGCCCATCCCTATCATCCAAATTGATTACACCACACTCATTCTTACGAATTTTTCCAGGTAGAGCATTTCGCATAAATACACCTCTGAAATATGGTATTTTCAATACTCGCCCGAAATTTTGGATATCTATATTCGTCAGAGGAGTGTCAGTGTGTCTCAGTAATGTCCTTAACATCGCTTCACGACTCATGTTCGACGATATGGATGTAAAAAAAGGCCTAACCCGGTTTTATACGGTTTCAAATACATTCCTTTACCCATGGCGATAGCCTCCATTTTTTGATTATGCCGTTTCTTCTCCTCTAATTCACGTTGAGCCGCTCGAGCATCATTCACGCTCTTTGCAATACCTGCGGCACCTCCCGATAGGGCTCCGAGGGCTCCCAAAGCGCTAAAAATTGGGATTAGGGGTAAAATACCACCAATTTTTGGTATTTTTATTACGCGATTTTTTGTAGGTTTCATTCGTTTCTTGAGAATTTTAGCTTTTTGGAAAGCAACCTTAACAGCATCGCCAAAGGTTTTCGGTTGTTTCTTTGAAATTACGCTTTTTATCTGTTTGATTGCATTTGCAAAACATAACGATTTTTTAATATTTTTTTTCTTTTTACTTCTAGTTTTCCTTCGCGGACGCTGTCGCCCTCGGCTTTTAGACACCATCTTCACTGATCAAACTGAAGTTTAATACTAAATAGGAAATAAAAGTTATTTACCTATTTATGATTTTATTTTTTTGAAGTTCACATCATCATCATCATCATCATCATCATCATCATCATCATCTAATTTTCGTTTATTCGATTTGATTGGTACTGTTATAGGCTCATCTAAATTTATTTTAGGACTTTCATTATCCATTTTCTTTCTTTTTGTTGGAATAGTGAGTGGAAAATCGCCATCACCATCATTATCAATCCCCCTTTTATTTCCTCTTCCTAATGATGATGATGATGATGATGATGGTGATTCATCCATAAAATCATCCAATTTAAGTTTCCTTGTTCTAGCTCGTTCGTGATTTTTTAATTTCCGTTCAATATCTTCTCTCATATTCTTATTCATTTTTTTAGGTCTTCGCTGCGATCTCGCAACAACAACTTCACCTCCCTGAAGCATCTTTATAGAATTGTCTATTTGAGTATTAACTTTTTGTAATAATTTTACAACATTAGCAAGTCGTTTACGTTCACCAAGACCCATTCCGAGTTTAACTTTGGCCTTCATAGCCCCCGCGACACCTAAAGCTGCAATCTTCTCTCCTACAGAAGCATCCTTGGAACGAAATCTAGCCATAGCTCGTTGTGATAAAACCCTATCTGCCTCGTGACGTTTCTCTAAATCTTTTTCCTTCGAGTAACTTATATCGTGTTCACGACAAGCCTCGTCTAAACCGTTAATACCACGGTCACCCCTATTTAATCTCTTCTCTAATCGGGTGCCAGGCCCGCAGTAATTATATTTAGGCAGATGTAATTCAAACGGTAATTTATTAATTAGGCTGTTAAGAAGACCATCACCACTATAATACTTCATAGATATGTTTACACCTGAAGATCATAACTTATAATAATGGGTATATATAGTTGTACAAGCTTTTTATTACATTTTGTATGTTATTGAAATGCGTGTGAACAACAACAACATGAAAATAGTAAAACAGAAAACAACATTTCCCATTGAATATAACGTTTTCGGTTGTGATGAGGAGGAAGAGGCGCGGTCAAGAAAGCATGGTATATTATTTCCAAGCACAATACGTTGTTTAATAGTTGGACCATCGAATTGTGGGAAAACTAACATAATGATCAATCTCATCGAGCACGAACATGGTTTAAAATTTGAGAACATTTATGTTTACTCTAAATCTTTATTTCAACCTAAATATGTTTATTTGGAGAAATTATTAAAACCGATTAAAGGTGTGAGTTATTTTCCTTTCCGCGCCGGTGAGGATATCATGCAACCATCGGAAGCGAGACCGAACTCGATTTTTGTTTTCGATGATGTATCATGTGCTAATCAACAGGTGATTAGAGAATACTTCTGCATGGGTCGACATAACAATATAGATAGTTTCTATCTCTGTCAGACGTATGCAAAAATACCTAAGCATCTAATAAGAGATAACGCGAACGCTATCATTCTCTTCAAACAGGATGATATAAACTTAAAACACATTTATAACGATCATGTGGGTACGGATATGAATTTTGAAGAATTTAAAAATATGTGCTCTTTATGTTGGCGAGAACCATACGGATTCATGGCGATTTTCAAAGATGAGAATCTTGAAGCGGGGCGATATAGAAAAGGTTTTGATAATTTTATTCATTTTTCAACCGATCGTGGAGGTGTATAAAAAGGTTTGAATATTCATTCAATAGTCATTTTTAAACAGCTCATCTGCTATACCTGTTCAAAACCTGATCAAAAGCTGATCAAAGGCTGTTCAATCGCTGTTCGAAAAAAATTTTCATCACAATGGGGTTGAGTGAAAAAGATTTAAAAAAAAGGTTGATAATAAAACGTAAACATATAAAAAGGAAATTAGATCAACTTAAACATGGCGAATACGTGCAGGAGACTATGTTTAATCCAATCACAAAACATTTAAAAAATATTGAAAATATTTTCAAGAAATCTGATGCTGATGAATCAACAACACCGACAAAAAGTGATCCTTCTGTCATTGTTAAAAACGAAAAGAAAATTTTCCAACAACAACATGAAGAAACTTATGAAAATGAGTTACCAAAAATTCATCAACAATTTTTAGATGAAGAAGAAGAGGAACCTAGTGCAATTAAACTTTCTATTTTAGATAATATTCAAACTGATGATGATGAACACACACGTTTCAAAAACCTATCTGATGAATCTTTCACTGATTATTTAGATCAATATGCACCCTTACCTAAAAAATATATTAAAGGTATTTATGAGAATATTAAAGAATACGATCAAAAATATGGAGTTAGACTTGATGAAAAAACTGAAACTTTAAAAATTGGTGACTCCATATTAACCATAGTCGATTCAGATATTATAGTTCAAAATAAACGATATAAAGGTACACAGGGCTTATATGAGCTATTATTTAAAAAAAACCCTCTAAATTTTACTCAAAACGATGTGAAAAATTATCAACAAATTGTTGTAAAAACTAATGCTGCACGACGTTATTATAAATCTAATCAACAGATAGATGGCAGTAAATTAGAAAAATATAAAAATGTGATAGCACCAATCGTGTCAGGTAAGGGAATGATGAACAAGGTCCTACCGTGGGATACAACAATTGACTATGTGCACTGGGATGATCCGAATGAACTTGTAGATCGGCTACGTTTGCTTATTGCATCACAAGCTGCTGGCCATACTGGTCATACAAATGAAATAAATTCTATTGTAGAAGAGTTAAAAGAGGCACGTATAATCACCTAGAAAAATGAGTGTTGAGAAAAGACAAGTCGTTGAAGAAATTCATAAACCTGCCAGGATAAATTTCAGGAGACGTCGTGTAATTATTAAATCTTTAAGGGACCTATTTCAAATGGATCTTGTTGATATGATAAAGTATGCTGGTGAAAATAATGGATATAAATACATATTGGTAGCGATTAATTGTTTCTCGAAGTATGTGTGGGCATTACCCCTTAGAAATAAGTCCAGTGCTGAAGTTGTGAATGCAACAGAAAAAATTCTCAAAGAAAGTTCACCGATAAATTTACAGACTGATGCTGGTAAGGAATTCTTCAACTCAGATTTCAAGAAACTAATGAGAAAATATAAAATCAACCACTATAACACCTTTAGTGAAAAGAAAGCTTCAATAGTCGAACGAGTAAACCGAACATTAAAAAGTTTAATGTGGAAAGAATTCAGTATGCAAGGAAGTTACAGGTGGTTAGAGTTATTACCGAAAATCGTTAAAAAATATAACAACACCACCCACCGTACGATACGAATGAAGCCTATTGATGTTAGTGAGAGAAATGAGAAAAAATTATTGCAAACTGTTTACAACCGCATAAAATCCATAAACTTAAAACAAAAAAAATTCAACGTTGGTGATCACGTGAGAATTTCAAAAATTCGTGGGGTGTTTGACAAAAAGTATCAGCCTAATTGGTCAACAGAAATTTTCACAGTAAGAAAAGTGCAATTAAGCAACCCAATTACATATTTATTAAAAGATTATCAAAATCAGAATATATCCGGTTCTTTTTACAACGAACAATTACAAAAAGTGAAATATCCACATGTTTATCTGGTTGATAAGGTCATCAAGAGAAGTGGGGCAAAAGTATTCGTCAAATGGCTCGGTTTTGATGATAAGCACAACAGTTGGATACATAAAAGCAGCGTTCTATAATTCTCTAATTCAGTTTTAAACAACGATCCTACAACAGCAGCAGCAACAACAACAACAACAACAACATCAAGAATGTCAACGTTCATTTTGACAGTACATGGTTTTCAATTCGGGTCATCTGAATTCTTGTGTAAAGAAATATCACTAATTAACGTCGATAGTGGTGAATGTCATCATAAAATCATAACTCTACCGTTTGAACGTGCATCATGCCTCAACAAGTCGTTCCAAAGACAAGTCGATTGGTTAACACGAAACATACACGGACTAGAATGGGGCGGCCAGACGTGGAACAGCGAGTACTTTCTTCGCTATGAAGAATTGGGTGCCTTCCTTAAGCAATCTATCCCGAACGATGCGACCGTTATGGTTAAAGGACCATTATTGAAGACCTGGTTAACGAGATTAATCAACATCGAGGGAATTTTGGAGATGGAGGATGCCCTAAATTGTCCACCCTTAGCAACGCTCAAGAAGGTTTTTAAGTCACATCACTGCGGAGAGCATTATTTAAATAATTTGGATTGTTCCTTGGAAAATGTATATTTATTATTCTATTGGTACAAGTATTGTAAAAAAGGTATGGATTTTACTGATGTTGAATGAATTATACTCTTTTTATATTTTATTAATATATTATTTTTAACTAGGTGTTTCTTTTTTTCACCCCCCCTTTTTCAATAAAGCAACCAACTATATTTGTGATATATTTATTATAACATACATACATTGACAAAAAATAATTTAATTATTTTTTCATCCTCAAACATGTGGAATCTGCAACAAAGAAAAAAAACAAGCACTTAATTTAAATAGATGTTACA
Source organism: Cryptocephalus moraei (assembly GCA_946251905.1). Classification (NCBI taxonomy): domain Eukaryota; kingdom Metazoa; phylum Arthropoda; class Insecta; order Coleoptera; family Chrysomelidae; genus Cryptocephalus; species Cryptocephalus moraei. The sequence continues at coordinate 30,868,593 of OX276454.1, forward strand.
CAGCATGTGAGTCTCACCTGAATTTCTTTTCCATAAATAACCACGTTTGATAGGAGGTCTTCTAAGCTGTCTATATCACCATCAGTTAGGACCACTCCAAAAAGAATCACATGCCTACAGAATTTTTGTCCTATGTTAAAATGAGACTGGCCATTATCACCACACCAGTATTCAAACAATATATTTGACCCACAAATCATTTTCATATCACAATCAAGATCCTCTAATGTCTTCATCATGGTATCCTTATAGAAATCGAGGAAGATCTTGAAAGTACGTGGTGAAAATTGTATTATAGCATCCTGCTCATCTTTATCACACATTGAAATTGCATCCATTGTGTAATTGAAAACTACTTCTTTAGTACCATCGTCTAGAGTGTAACTTTCACGCTCTGGTAACGGAGGTGGTGATGAAGTAATTTCTAAAATAAAAAAATCTAAACATTTACTTAAAAAATAAACAGGTAAAAATATACCTTTTCATAAAAAATGATTACTAGAGTTAATGAAAATATGATTTCTTAAAGCGGATTGAAACCCCAAGGTTTGGTATCGGTGTAAACGTAATTGATAACCCGTTTATCATCGTGTGGTGAAAGTGCGATTTTTCTTAAACGCTTAGTATAAACGGTATGCTTTTCTGATGCGATCTGGTATTGATCTCGCTCGATGATTGACTTTTCAAACAGACATTGAAAATAATCATTAAACCCTATGGTTCGAAGAGTGGCCCTCGTTATACCTTTAACCTTTTTTTGAACTTGATCATTATTATCACTGTTAATGGTTTTAAAAGTGTACATTTTTGATCGAAGTCCGATGAATTCAATCATAATCTCACCGTTGTTCTCATCCTTCATCAAGCCTAGAACTTTTTTATTTACCAATGGTATTCCGAAAGGATTATCAGGCGAATAATCAGATGTATCAAATCTAACGATGTCTCTCTTGATATCCTCATAAATATCATCAATATTAAATTGATATATTAATGAATCTGTGTCTGTATATAATAATTTAGAGAGGGAGTTGTGATACTTTTTTTTAATATAATTATAATGAAAATCATAAAGGTACGTTTTAGAAATATCCAAAATGACAAAGCCTATATAGATGGGTTTATTAAAATATATTTCCACACGGCTCATCTCGATTAATACCAGATCATTTTCAGCATCAAAAATTGTTAGAGACTTAAAATTTGGCTGTGAGATGTAATAATTCGCCCCATATCTACCATTCCAACGGGCTACTAATTTTACATCACGATATTTTCTTACGTTCTCCATGGTTTTTCCGAAAACAGAATTATTCATTAATTTGAAAAAAATTTTTTCAAAATCGTTCCTGCTTAATTGTCGCATGTGTGTGTTGCGATCAATATAAGGTTTCATAAATGCACTTTGTGCAAATTTTAAAACTCTATGAATTTTACCAATTTTTAAACCTAATTTTACAGCCTGCTTTAAATTTTTATAATGAATAACATAATTTGTTTTATCCATAAGCGTCGTTAGTAATTTTTTACAAGTAGACCCTGGTGGTATCATATGTTCAGGGCATAGGGGTAGATCCTTGTGAGATTCATGTAAATTTCTCGGGTAAACGAGATCGACTTCCAATATATAACCGTATTCAGCATCATCAGGAGTTTCCAAGATGTTGACTGAATACGGATCTTCAATCCATTCAAAACCACCATATGGAAGAGGGCACGACATGGCCGTTCCATATAAATTATTTATATCGTAATACATTAAGTATGATGTTGGTGCATTGGGGTTATATCGTTCACCCATATACTTATTGTTGGCTTTCCCGTACCGGTTCGAACATTGTGATATACCACCACGAAGACCCCTCTCAATAAACATTAACATATCAACGTCAGTCAATAATTCGAGATTAACCCCTGTGATTTTTAACATAGCATCAAAGGCTAATCCTGGAGCCGTAAAGTAATGTAGGGGATCGAGTTCATACGTTTTCAAACAGACTTCACGAAAATTCTCAAAGATATCAGCCAATAGTGTCACATCCGTTTTCAAATATAACTCTGCATATTGTTGCAAATTCTGAATTTTGAACGTCATCCAAACATTTTGTGCGTGTTCGTATTGTTGGGGGGTGATGGATTCATTTGAAAGAGTGCTAAAAAATGCATCGATCGGTGGCAGTTCAGTCGTACCCAATTTGCTCCAGCTATCGAGAAATTCATACGGAAAAACACCTTTTTTCTGCAATAATTGAAACTCCAATTCACTATTACAGAGTGATCTGGTAATGTATTTTTGAGAACTTTCCAAATAGGAAGATAATTTATCTAAACTGCTAGCCATAAATCTGAACGAGTCCAAGAAACGAAAATTAATTTTCGTACCGGGAATATATTTAGTAAACGATATGTATCTTTCTTTATTCAGAGGGAGTAGAATTATTTTACCCTCGATTGCCGTACTTGCAGCTTTGATAATGAAATGACTATCGTATCCTGATAAATTGTGGAAAATGACAGGAATGTAGTGTGAATCCTGGTACAGGACATTACAAGCCCTATGGGCTGCACCTCTGTAGTGTCCATCCAGGTGTGAATGGTCACGATGTTTTTCATCAGTATGGAGAAATGGTTTTGAACAGATGTGACAATGAGTAGCCGAATTAAAGTCAGCCTGTTGTTGTACCGTTAAATGTATCATTTTAACGGGGTTTCTGAGAATATCGTTAACCTGGCGAGCTATGAGTTCAAGTTCTTTCATGAACCACTCACACGGATTTTCCCCTGTATAACTTTTAAATTTTGATTGTGAGTCATCATAAGAACATTTTAGATAATACGCAATACTAAACGCAACGTGTTTATGTGTCTTTATTGTTCGGTCCGTTGGTTGTTTATCTGAGTAAGGTTCCAAAATACTTTCTATATCAGCATAAATTGCAAAGGGGACTTTTTCCTTGTTTTTAAATTTTTTGAAGCATAACATTTTTGTATTCTCATCTGGTGTAATGATTCTAGTTTTATTCATTAACTTACAATTATATAGGTGTCGTACTAATTTTTCGTTTGAATAGAAATGATTGAAACACCTCTCACAAAACCATTTCTTTCTACGTGTCTTACTGCCCACTTGCTTTCCAATTAATCGTGATAAATCCTTTATCAAAGTAAAATGTAAACGTGGTTTTGAATTACTTTCATAAATCGATGCTTCGCCCAAAACGAGTAAATTAATTTTTGTTAGGTAATTTTGTTTACTAGGAATTAAGGGTGAAATTTGACGTTTCTTTTCATCACACATATATACGTTTATGGATAACTTATTTAATTTTTCAAATTTTGGGATATCATCTAACACCATGGGAAATTTTATACCGTTAAATTTGAATACCTGACTATAATGTGGATACGAGCTAGTTCTTTGAGGATTTTTATCTCCGGAAGCTGGGTGTAAAGCTGCAACACACGACCATAAAAAACAATGCTGATCATTATTCTTAATATTCAAAACGGCTTTTTTAACTTGAATAAATTTCGGGATGTTAACAAAGGTAGATTGTCCAACTGTCATCGGTGTATAACGATTAATATTTATTTTTAGGTGTAATATTTCATAGAGTGCCCAGCCAGAATCACGCTCTTGAAAGTCCTCAAGCCTCGTTAAAATTTTATGTTTCACATTCTCAGCATACCAATTTTTAATATCGGTGTTTAGATCGATTGGTTGATTATTAGTCACAAAATGTTTCAAGTCTACTTCGCCACTCGATGGTTTTACGAAATTTCCATAGAAATTAACGTTTACTTTTATCATCGACATCTTTAAAGCATTCCTAATTTGCTTTACAAAACTTCTATAAGCTTTATCAAAAAAAATCGCAGGATCCTTTATACCACCATAGTTGATAATGAGTCCTGTTCGTATTCGATTTTTAAAACATGATTCTAAATTTTGCCAAACTAATTCACTCTTTTGAGATTTCACACAATTTTTAATATTAATTCTATACAAATTTTGAAATTTTCGCAAATAATATTTGTAAGTTGCTAAACAACTTTCAATAGTCGATAAAGATCTTTTATCGGTTTTTTTAACCCTCAAGTATTTACGCAACAAATTAATCTGTTTCTTCGTAAAAGTAATCCACTTTAAAAAATCTTTTTCCTTTTTCATTAACTCACCAATACTCCGCATTCGTGTGACCATATCAGTAGACAACTTTGCAACGTTATCAGCACTCATGATGATGATTAGTTAACAGCGTACATAGATATAATAAAAAAACGTACTCGAGGATCAGCTATTTATAATTGGAATTGGCGCCTTTCCACTACACAATTTTAAAATAGTTTGTAAAAATATTTAAAAGGAAATGAATATTCTACTAACTGAGCGGATGTGCGCGGGAAATTACCACAAAGGAAACATGTGTGGGTGCCAGCATAATTGTAAAAATATTTAAAAGGAAATAAGTAAATAATGAATATTCTACTAATTGAGCAGATGTGTTGGGGAATTACCACAAAGGAAACGCGTGGGCACCAACATAAATTTTAATTGGGTTAAAAATATATTCGAGAGGAAGTGTATGAATAATTCTAGAAAATGCATTACTAAGAAAAAGGAAGGTGGGGTAACATGAACTCGGTATAAATACGCCGAAAGTCTCACTCATTTCATTCAATCACAAAGTGTTATTGTTGATTAAGAGAAAATGGCAACCACTCCAAGTGTAATTTTAATACAATCTACCGATTTCACAGCATTGCCTACAGATGCCCTTCATGTAATCGCAAAACAAATATTCAGGTAAGAGTTTAAAAACTTTTTTAATAACTTTTTTTAATAATCTTCTATTACTTAGATATGGTGTGAAATCGTGTGAAAGAAAGGGTAATCAAATCATCATAAAGCTAAGTTACATGCCGAAAGCAGAGACCCTAGTCGCGAAAATGGGGAATCTACCAGTTGAATACATAAAATTAAATGTGGAAACTGAAGAAGAATTGGAAATCCTCAAGACCTATATCGGAAAATTCAAATTCGATTTAAAACCAATTGAACCACAATATGGTGAACAGCTACAGCAGCGGCAGCAAAGTCAACTGAATGAGCTGAAGAGGAAAAGACCTGATCAACACAAAAGTCTTGAGAAGAGGATGATTACACCATCTACACCACTATCACCATCTACATCACCGCTGGCAAAAATAGTAACTCAATACGATTTTGATGCTGATGATTATAATTCTCAAAAATATTCATATGTCGAGTTGTAAATATGTTGTCATTACCATATGTGTATGTGTACCTATTGAATTTAAAATAAAATAATAATTTTGAATCGTGTTTTTATTAAGAGCGAAATTCCACAAGTCGTGACAAGTCTAGACTCGCCTAGCCTTGCCGGGGAACTTACTGTTCTTGTTGTTATTATTAAGAAAGAGAGAGAGCAAAGTCTAACCTCGATAGCCACCAGCCTCGACGATGATGATCACCAGGTATCGATTCTTCTTCTTGTTCTTATTAGAACAAACTTCGACGGAGATAACCACACCTCCGCTGCTAATCACCTGAGAGCATCCACCAAATTTAGACGGTATTGACCAACACTTCTTGTACACACACCTGTGTGCACTTACTGGGTATAAGCGCCCCGTAGACCGATCACTTCTTGTAGACCCACCGGTATTGACCATCGCAGGTATAAGCGCCCTTCCGCCAAAATTTCAACAGCCTCTGGTATTGCCGACGACTTCTTGTACACCCACTGGTATTGACCAACACTTCTTGTACCTACCACTAGTGTGCATCTAGGCACTTCTTACACCCTCTGGTATTGTCGACCACTTCTTGGACGACCTTGGGGCACTCTTCGGCGACGTCATCGCTCAAGACCCCCTTACCACCGTTTGGGTGCCATCGAAGTGTCACAGATGCACACTAGTGGTACTACTTATATCTTCCAAGGCAAATCTCGTGTCCTAGGTATTTGTAAGAAGTAGTCTGATCGATGGCTGCTCCAACAATGTTTATGCTTTCGCTGAGTACTAGATTTGCCTAATTTGTTTTTTAGACATATTTATTTTCAGTCCTACTTCTAGGGAGCAGCGGTGGAGTCTGTTCAGTAAGTCTTTAGCTTCGTCTATACTGTCCGTTATTAGCACAATATCATCCGCAAATCGAAGGTGGTTTAGATTTTCTCCAATTATATTGATACCTTTTGCCCTCTTGCATGCATACTCCAACACTGTTGTGAACAGTCTTGGTGAAATGGTGTCTCCTTGTCGAACTCCGCGTTGTATGGGGAATTTTTCAGTTTGCCTATCGTCCTGTCTAATACTTGCTGTGTCGTTCCGATATATATGTTTAATGATGTTTGTATATCGGTGGTCATTCTGTTAAAGCTTCCAGCATTTTTCCGTGACTGATTGTATCAAAAGCCTTTTCGTAGTCCACAAATATCAGTACTAGAGGCTTGTTGTATTCGATACACTTTTCTATCATATTCTTTATTGCTAATAGATGATCACTTGTTCCATATCCAGATCTAAATCCGGCCTGTTCTCGTGACTGATAGAATTCTAACTTATTTTCTAGCCTTTTTGTCAGAACTTTGGTGAATAATTTGTATATGTTTGAAAGGAGGCTGATCGGTCGGTAGTTTTTAAGGTCTGTGATGTCCCCTTTCTTATGCAATAGAATAATTACTGCGTTATGCCACTGAGTTGGAGTTATTGCTTCTATTAGATATTTATTAAAGAGTCTTACTAGAGCCTGTATGAGTTTTGTCCCAGCCAATTTCATAGCCTCAACTACTACTCCACCTTCACCAGGAGATTTATTGTTTTTCATTTCATGGAGTGCTTTCCTTACTTTATTCGATGTTATGTCTGGAATTTCTTCTGAGCCTTGGTTCATCACTTGGGGCAGTGTGTGATTTTCAGCACGCTGTCCCTGTTCTTCATACAGCTGACGGTAAACATCTTCTGTAATGTTCTGAATGCCTTCCCGGTCGCAAATAATTTGCCCTTGACTGTTTTTCATCTATGAATGGTTTTTCTTCCAGTGGAGATATTTTGTCTAAGAACTTTTAGGCTTTTGTTTTCTTCAGTTGTCCTTGCTATCTCTCTAGTGTTGTGTTGTCTAATGTCTTTTCGAATTTCCTTTTTTATTTCCTTATTTAGGTGTTTTCATCGGTCAAAGTTTTTATCGTATTTTTGCTTTAGTTTTCTTCTTTCGTCTAAAAGGTTCCTGGTATTTTGACATAATTTGTTATTTCTGTTTTTAACTACGGTACAGCACTTTTTTTCCGCCTCTTTTATAGCATTTACTATATTTTTGTTCATTTTTTCTATGTCTGTTTCTTCCATGAAATCTTGTGTCGCCAAATTTCGGGTCACGACTTTTTGATATTTCGCAATGCTCTCTGGCGACTTCCACTTATTACTCTTGTTTTTAAGAATCATTTTTATTCTTTCCTTCTTAACATTAAAGCATGCCTTCGCTCGGATCATTCTGTGGTCGCTTCCTACCGAAATTTCACTCAGTACCGCTATATCCTGAATTACCTCCCTTCTGTTTGGGATTATGAAGTCAATTTCGTTTTTAGTTCTTCCGTTTGTGCTCTTCCATGTCCATTTGCGTTGGGGCTTCTTTTTGAAAAAGGAGTTCATTGCAAAAAGTTTCTCCTGATGTAAAAAGTCCAAAAGTCTTTCTCCCCTTTCGTTTCTTTCTCCATAGCCAAAGTTTCCTAAAGCTGTTTCTGCGTTATCCTGCTTGAAACCCAACTTAGCATTGAAATCTCCAATTATCATTGCAAAGTGTGTTTGTGTGGTCTGCAAGGCTGTTCTGACCGACTCATAAAAATCTTCGATCTCCTCGTCTGAATGACTCGTTGTTGGTGCATATACTTGTATAATTTTGAGGCAGTATCTTGGATTTAATCTGAGAACTAAATAAATAACTCTGGGCTATACACTTTCAATCTTCTCTAGGTTGGGTATATGTTTTTTGTGAACGAAGAAGCCCACACCGCCATATGATGAGTCTTCCTCTCCTTTGAAGTGGAACTTGTGGCCGGACCTCAGAGTGATCTGATATTAAGTGGTTTTAAATGATAGTATGCCAATTTTGTATGGAATTTCATTTTATTTCCTTTGTTTCTTTAGTCACACATAAAATAACGTATTCTACATCTGGGGCAATTTTCTATTCCACCAATTTTCCATTCGAGGAATGCGCCATTCGGGTAATTTTCTTTTCGGTCAATTGCATTTAGGGACTTTTCTTCCTGACATTATTGCTATATCCTAAAGTTAAACAAATTTACCAACAATATGTTCTTTCCGTTTTTGCCTAGACTGATGGCTTTTCTCTATATACTGTTCCTCTTATTTCAGTGAGATTGACTTTATGAAACACTTTTGGTACCAACTCATCCCTCTCCCCCATTAGTAGTCACAAACAAAATAGAACTAAAGTCAATATCTTTGAGCTTTGTAGCTATTAACAAAGTTTTCCGAAACATTCTAGAACATCCTAGAATTCTAAATGCATTTAGACAACAAAGTTACTCATTATATGTTCTTTAGCGATAGTGTGCGTTTTAGATTCAAATAAAGGTCTAATAGGCTATTTTCTTCTGTGACTTTTTATTTTTAAGTGGATGCAAGTACTCGTAAATTTTTTATATTTGAATTTTTCCTGTTTTATGATTACCAATAAAGTTTGTTAATTGTTTATCATTTTTAAATCAACAAGTTTTGTATTAGACATAAGTAGGTACAACAAGTTGTCAATAATAAAATGAAAATAAAATCAGCTGGGATAAAGAGGTAGTTTGCTCTTACCATTTATTAGTTTTTGGAAATTTTCTCAAAATTTGCTATAAAAATTTTCTTAAACTCTAATATTTATTCAACTGTCGAATATATGTGATAACGTTGTGCAACATTTTGGTCTAAATCTTCTCTAAAGGGCACAATGCTTTTGTCATTGTTCGGCTTTTGGAAATTTCCTCAAAGTAGGCTCCAATATTGTTTTCTAAACTTCAAGTACATATCTATTTTACTACTGAATGTATATAACATTTTAATAACATTTTTCGATAAATCTTTTCTAAAGATCACTTTACACTTATTGTTTTTTTGGTATTTGAAAATTTTGTAACAATTTACTACAACATTTTCTTCTGAATTTTAAACGTCTTTCTACTATTGAATTCTTCTTCTTCTTCTTTCTCTGTTGACAATAGGAATGCTTCTATTTATCCGCCTTCATTTAATTTCTGTAGTGGTTGTATGCCAGCTCTCCTCCCATCCTTTGGTTGGCCTTCCTTAAGGTGTTTTGCTGTATGGTTTGTTGTCCCGACATATTTTCGGTAGTCTCTCCATACCTTCTGTCTACATGTTGGTTCCATTGCTTTCGCCTGATTTTCACAAATCGGCCAGTGTTTTGTATACTGGCCTATTTCTGTGCCTATCCCTTAACGAGACACCTATTAGTGTTCTAATTACTTTCATTTCAATATGATTTGTTTTTTGTTTTGTTCTTCTATTGTCGGCCCTTGTTTCGGCTGCATAGGTTAGAACTGGCCTCACCACTGTTTTGTATATCTTCGTCTTGCTTTCCATCGTCATGTATTTGTTCTTCCATATTGCTCCATAAAAACGACCTCTCTCTGGTCGCTCTCTCTCTCTCTCTCTCTCTCTCTCTCTCTCTCTCTCTCTCTCTTTCTCTCTCTCTCTTGCTGCTTTGTTTACCGGTGTTATCACTTCTCTAACGTTACCGCCCATTAACCCGAATCCATTTTCCCGAATCTAAAATCCCGAAAGACCATTTGCCCGAAAGGACATTTACCCAAAAAAAAATCACGAATGCCAAATTCCCAATATTTCAGAAACTAACGCGGGCGACCGACTAACGCAACCCTAATTATTAATTCGAACTGAAAGGGCCTTAACAGGGCCAGCAATTTAACGTACTTCTCAGGAATCGCAAAAAAAATTCAAACTGAAATAAGAATAATAACGCAACAATATCAAGACTATAGCATAGTCTAAAGCATAAAAGGCTAACTTTACCCCCCACCACAGCTGCCTGACACTGTCTAGAAGCGATTTCGGGCATTCGGAGCAACATTTAGGGCCTTTTTATCATACATTTCCCACTTCTTACGTGGAAATCCAAGATATACGTTTCAAAGATACTGGTTTCTGATTTAAAATGTCGCTTGCAGAAGTAAGAAAAATTAATTTCCCATAAAATCGCACATTTTGCAAGAAATGGTTCGAAAATTGTTTATAACGCGATTGTGCAAAAACTGCACATCAGTCGGAAACCATCTTCCGCACACATAAATAACACATTATTAGCTATCACTACCCCAAAGATAGTTTTCCAGCCTCAAATTTGTCGAAATTACGAATTTTTCAAAAAAGATAAATTTGTGGGGATTTTCCGGAATTTATCAGTGAAAAATGGTCCGATCGTGTTGTACAGCAAACCATTTTCTAGGTTTTATGATTCCCAACAAAAGTCCTATTGGTCGTATAACGATCCCTTCATTATTTTTCGCAATATTCGTAAAAAACTAAAAAAATGCATTTTTTTGCACTATAATGTGTTTATAAAAATCCCAACACCGATTTCGCTGGGGCAAAAAGGTGGGTTTTCATCTATGAACTACACTATATACTATCCTCTACACGATAGTAGAGGATAGTGACCGATTAAATTTTAGTGCGAAAATGTATTCCTTTTTACTTCTATTGGTTAGTCTGGTGATGTCAGTCTTTGTTACTCTGTCGAAGGTATTCTTCAGGTCAACGTTGCTTAGATACGCTGGTTCGTTGTACTCGATTGATTTCTCTAATAGTTGTCTTATTATGAATGTTGCATCTATTGTACTTCGGTTTCTTCTAAAGCCTTGTTGTACTTCTGCCATGCTATTTTCTTCTTAATCATGTGGATAAGGATTTTAGTCAGTAGTTTTAATGTAGTATTCATCAGACTTATTCCCCTATAGTTTTCAGGTTGTTTTCGTTTTTCTTTCTTAAATATGGGTAGTAGTAGTAGATACTCAATCCATTCGATTGGTATTTCTTGTGTTATTTCCTTCATGTTTATCAACAGCATATAAGCTTGAGAAGTGTTCAATCCATTACTCTTTTCGACGTTTTCAATTTTTTGTGAATTTTACCCAGTAATCTTTTTTTATGTCTATTTCTTGATTCACCCCATTTCTTGTTCTTATGAATTCTTCTCTGATACTTTGCGCCTTTTTCTCTTTTACTCTTTTAACTACTATTGAATATGTATAATAAAGTTTAATTTAACATTTTTGGTTTAATCGTCTCTGAAGGGCACTTTACTATTTTCGTTTTTCGGTTTTTCACATCTCGAAATCCGTCTCTAGAATTGTCTTTAAACTTTAAATGTTTATTTTATCATGTATTGTGTTTAAACAAGTTAAATAATATTTTTGGCTAAATCTTCCCTGAAGCGTAGTTTACTCTTACTGGTTTTCGTTTCTTTTTAAATTTTCTTGAAATCCGATACAGGAATTTTTTTAAACTTGAATATTTATTCTACTTTCGAATATTCATAATAAAATATAAGAAAGTAGTCCAATAGACACATCGCCACTTACATTTTTGTTTTTTGTTGCTTACTATATTAGTGAATCAATATTATTATTTGTTATTATTACCATTATCGTATTAAATCGCATTTTGAATTAGAAATATTCCACTATACTGCCTTCTGAATAACATTATTATGCTACCAAATTTTAAAATAGCAAATATTTCTATAAAGTGTATCAATTTATCAATCAATTTCCTATCGCAAAATTTCTCCAATTAATGAGACCACAATTGCTGATATCAGAAAATATTTGGTTTGATTTCTTATTTCGAATTTTTTCTTTTCAGCAAATGGAAACCTGCGAAATATGAAAGGCACTCCGATACTTGTTATTACATATTCAAAGTGGAAGCTGTATCAATTTACTGGAATCCCAATGCAACGTTGAAAGTTTGGGACTTACCATCGCAGTATTACCAATGGAGAAATACTATGTCGTCTAGTCTGCAGAACTATTCCATCAACGGCGAAGATTTTGAATTTGGTAAGTTTTACCAAAACAGACACACAATAACTCTTCTAAATCTTCATGCAAACATCGATTTATTGCAATATATGACTATCTACCAGCCAATTAGTTGTCACTTACTGCATTACTTCCACGTTTTCCATTATACTCTACTTTGTTTAATGACTACTTATCATTAATACATGCTATTAAACGTCTTGCTCGTTTCCGGTCTAGCATGTAAATAATAGAGTAGAATACAGAGTACTAATTCAAATGCGGATTAGAAACGTAATTCACCATGGGTAAATATGTATAATATAATTGTAGCGGCGTTTCTCTTCTTAGGCGATACTGAAATTAGTTTATTACTACAAAGTAATAGTTTTATAAATTGATGTTTAGTGGTATTAGAGTGATAGTGATACCTGCTATCCTATACATTTTCCTATCAGCACCAATTTGCTTCTTGTATTATCTCTTGTGGGCCAATATGAGATATTTTATATTAAAATTAAATTTTGGTCACTCATTCAATAATTTTAGAATAGTATTGGTAACAGAACAAAGCTTTCGATTTTAATTTGATGGTCTGCAAGTAGTTTAGTGACAAAAAAATGGTGAATCCGTTTTCTATCTATTATTTTTTTTTTTAATTTGTTCTATCTACAAATTTTTTTCAGTACTGAAACCAATGGCGGTCAAGATGAAGATGATAATAACAAAAACCCCTTCTGGAAACGTTAAGAGCATAACCTCCGACGTAGTAATCCAGGACTGCAACTTACACCTTTCCAAACTCCAATACGATTCGATCTTGGCAGTGATCGATTCGATGGGAAGAATGTCGATAAGCTGGCAATTCTTATCAATTAGACCGACCAAGAAAATTCGTGATGATCAGAAGATATGGTGGAGGTACGCTTCGTACGCCTTATTGGAGCAAAGGGTCAAACCGTACACGTGGAGCAGGATAAGGAGGATCAGACAACACTATAAGAATTATTTGGAGACATACAAGCAAATCCTGCTGAATCCTAACGATACGGAATTGAAGATGGATTTGCAGAAATACGAGGATAGTCTATCTATTATAAACGTGGTCATTGCCAGGCAACAAGCTCGACTTATGGTAAGAACAAATTACATTATAAATATCTAGGAAACGGAAAATACGTCAACTGCATACTTATTGCGTATATTTGCTTATTTATCAATACCTATATCAAGTGCACTTGATTGCACAGATTGGTGCACAAGTGCACTAATTAGTTTTACGTTACATTTTGGTTCATCTATTTGATTTATTACTTTAGAGTTTATCAGTACAGTCAGTATAATTATGTTAATCTACCCTACATTTTGTTGGCAATAAGTTACACTCAACCAGCTTGTTGCTTTGCAAAGTTTGCATATAAATCTAATGGTCTTCACTAATCGGTCGTATCATTTCTAATTGCATCATATCAGACTGTAACTATGTGTTCAGCTTCTCTATGACAAGTCTATTACATTCTATGATGAAGAGTTATCGAAACGGGCACGTTTCCTTTCAAAACGCTCGGATTATCGTTATATTTGTTGTCATGTATAAACCTTATAAACACGCATTTGTTTTCCCTATTCAAAAGATATGTGAACATAACAAAGGCAACAAAATAGTTTGACCAAAATATGACCCATCAGAAACGAAAAGATAGATGAGTTATAAGATGTATTACAACAAACTAGTGTTTTGAAAATTGTTTAACAAAAAGAATTAAAATGCGTTGGTAACTTTGTTCGGCAAATTTAAACTCTTTTTTGTTTTTTGAGCACTTGATATGTAATTTGGTGTATAATTTTAAATTGATTAACATCCTTTTAAGTTTTATTGTTGTAATGATACACAGCATACAATAGCAACAAAATAATGATTGAATGCCAAATATATAAATCTTTCTGCTTAAAATAATAATCGTCGTTAAGGAATCTAGATATTCTAAGCAATCGTAAAACAAAATTAGACATAAACTAAATCCTTCTCACAAAACGTGAATTTAAGGAGTAAAAGTTAAGAAGAAAAAATTAGATAACCCTGTGGTAAAAGCACAAGTTAGCCAAAGGCTCGGAATCAGGTTTAAAAGTATAAAAATACCTGGAAACCCAAGACAGTGCAAATATATGGATGACAGAAGATTGTCCAGGTTCTCGAAGTTGGCCATGGTCTTAAGTATCCGAAGAGAAACGCTATGTCTTCGCCAACAAATTTATTTGGGATTAAGCGACCCGTTTCGACTGCTTAGCAGTCATCATCAGGCTTTAGAAAAAAGTTTTTAGGGCTCCGGGTATGCGACATGTGACATGTGAGCCGTCAAACAGTATAACAACGTGGACAAATACAGTTAATATTAACACATATCGAAACACAAACTACAAGTGAATGAAGGATAACCCTAAGATGTTAACGTCCTCATTGTACAAAGGTTGAACGAAAACTATATGGAGCATTGGAGCCCTTGTTGAGGAAATTGAAGAAACGGTAATCAGGGGCCAGGAAACTGATATCGGATTTATGAACAGTAACAAAAAACACGATTTGATGACTGATGAGATTTCTACTCTGATGAATGGAAAGAGGAAGCAGAATCCGAAAATTGAAACTAAATACGCCGAACTAAATACAGAAATATTCGAGTGAAATGCAGGGAAGCCAAGGAGCGTTGCTTGGCAGTCAAATGTGATGAGATAGAAAATTTCAAAGGAAACATAATTTTTTTTGAACTTACTTAAGAATATCAAGAAAATTAAAGTCAGGCAACAGAAAAGGCACAGTGGCATCTTAATGAATTCCAATAATAAAATATTAGTAGGAGTCGAAGAAAATCTAAAAATATGTCGAGAATCTTTTTAATGACATTTAACTGGATTCTCCCCCACATCCACTAACGAAAAGGGTCCCGAAATCACTAAAGATGTAATTAAGCATGCAACAGAACTTCAGAACGAAAGAGCTGTACATCCCGACGGTGTGCATAAGGAAACTCTTAAGCTCATAGCTTCCAAAAATGGCACTGGCCTAAACAGTAAAGGAGCTATGCGGGTATCAGACCAAACAAGTTCAAACAAGTTTGAAGTTCCCCCTCCACTCCACGTCCTCACTACACGGGTCATCGGTCCAACCTAACCTAGATTCATGTTATTCATTTGCAAACCTTCAGAGGGAGAACACTTTCGGAAAGAATTGAAACTAAATAGGAATGGATGTAATTGTGACGTCATCGAATTAAATTGTAATAAAGAAATTCCTCGCGAATCAACTTGCAAATTGAGTTATGATGTTGAGGGAATGCTGTCAACGACCTCGCTGCAGGCATACACGCAGACACCCGCGTTCACAGGTGTGTCTTTGATGGGCTCGCGTTTAATAATAATACTAAGCCACCCAACACCATTAGGAAGTTGTACAAAATTCGCAGAGAATCTTAATTTAATAATATCAAAGCTTTTATTTTGATTTAATGACCGGAGGGTAGGCTCTCGTGCGCAGGCGCTGGTTTCGATGTCTAGGAAAACCCAGCACTCCGCGGACCCCCACGAGCGCTACGACTTGCGAGTTTCATGCAGGTTTCAACTAGTCCGTCCTTTCGCTTTGAAGAAAATTGGAACCATTCGAACTGTGAAGGAATCCCCAACCAACCATATTATACCGCGAATTGGGTTAATGATATTCAGGTTGAAATTTATGTTCACGAATCCACTTTCAAACTATAGAAGAATTGAAACCAAAAATGCATTTGCGATTTGTGACGTCATGGGTGACCTCAGCTACCAATCAGCTGATAGTGGAAATTACAGGATTCGCAAATAACTTGATAATGTTGGAATGCTACTTCGCCGAAGGCCCGCGGGTCACACACACACACACACACACACACACACACACACACACACCTTTCGTTTTAAACGGCTCGCATAATAATAATAAGATATTAAGGTATCGCACGGAGAGATGGATGAGGTTAAAAGTAGACAGATATAAGTATATGAGTTTTTAAATCCAAAATAAGTTGTACAAATTCGCTGAGAATCTTAATTTAATAATATCAATGCTTCTCCTTTATTTAAATTGAGAAACAGTTTAAATTTACGCACATCAATTATCAATGGGTTATTTATACTTTCATTTAGCATCTGACAATGATTACAGGAATCGAACACCTTACGTAAAATGCATATCGCACGTACCGTTTATTATGAAACAGCGATTGTGTATATAAAAATATGTATGTAAAAATAAGGACATTAGAATATACTTGCATAAACAAGGAATATCGAGCAAAGACGAAAAGCTCGAGCGATAAATAAATAGGTCTCGCGCAATAATGAATTAGAAAAAAAATACTTACTCCCGCATACTATTGTAGATAAACGAATACACATATTTTCCTATAGATATCAAGATACAGCTTCATGAGGGAGGCAATAAAATAAAATAGAATATGAGAAGATTAGAACATTATTGATTCTTAAGACCAACACACAGGTATAAAACAAGTTAGTACATATTATAACAAATACAAACTAAAACATTCAAGAAAATAATTAGTACAAAACGCATTTATGTTTGCAACTCAAAGCATTATAAATTAAAC
Source organism: Cryptocephalus moraei (assembly GCA_946251905.1). Lineage (NCBI taxonomy): Eukaryota > Metazoa > Arthropoda > Insecta > Coleoptera > Chrysomelidae > Cryptocephalus > Cryptocephalus moraei. The sequence continues at coordinate 30,885,322 of OX276454.1, forward strand.
AACGTACATGTATTTATACAAAATGGGTATACATTTTAGAGTTTAAACACAATTTTCATGATAATTACAAACATACAAGGTTACAGTTTTATTTTTTTGTACCCAAAGGGAACGGAAGTATGGTCTCCCGAAAAATTTCTTTTTGTCGAATGAGGTCTGTATTGTTTCGTGCACGACTATGTAATAACTTCATGTTCTTTTGTTCTTCGAATTTGCGATGATTGGATGTATATTGGTTCTCTTTTTTCCAATACCATCTCTTTAATTGTATCGAAATTTATGTCCTTGGAAACTTGATAGTTTAGAGATATCCCCTTAACATTACATACTATTTTATCGATCTGTTCATTTGTTGAAAATAATTTGTAGGCGTAATTTTTTGGACCTCCGCTTACAAACTCGGAAATATATGAACCAGGACCATCATTTTCTAATTCATCTGTCATTTCACCTAGAAATGAACCAGACGGAACGTCCCATTCTCCAGGTCGAGAAACATAAATAACAGAGTCTGTATCATAATATAAAACCCGATCACCTAGTTTTTCCAAGTAGCTATACAATTTAAGGCGCGCATAAGCGGTAACATATGCGACAATTACTACATTGACGGTCGAAAGTTCAGAATATGCCTCACCGTGTTCTTCATAATTTACAATGAGTGTAGTTTCATTAATTGGTACAATTGTATTAACTATTAAAGTTGGATTAGTCATAATATTAAAGAATTCTTCAGGATCATTGACAATTTTTGTTTTCGATTGATTTTCCCGTTGCCCAAATTTTCCCCAGAATGACTTTAACATTAATTTCGCTAATGAACGCTGCCCCGGATTATGGAGAATCTTGTCAGACTCTAAAAGAATGCCCTCCCGCTGTGAAAATAGTTCGATATATAAGTCTTTATCATCTTGATTTTTACAGTGTTTATGCCAATCTGAAGACTCCTGCTTCACTTTAACGAATTTGTTCATCATCTCTGTAAAGAGATCACCTTGCATTGATTCATACTTCCAAATTTCGTAAATTTCCAAAATTATATAGCCTTTTTCGATAGCCTTTTTTTACTTCTTCCGTTACCCACGTTCCTATTAATGCCCTTTCTTCTTCAAGATGCCTGCATTCTTCAGTGCCGAATTGCCCACAAGTTCTACAGAGAACAAACATTAACTTGTCATTCATTTTCACTGGTAACACAGGATGAAGTAGGGTTTGAGGGGGCAAAATTTTACATTTAATTAACCCACTGATTTCACTAAGATTTACAGAGCACTCTTCGCCTACAAGTACTTTCGGATGACCTATAGGGAACTTTCCGTATTTACACACCCAGGGATAGAGTGAACATACATCCATGTATTTAATTTCTTCATTATCACGAATCTTGTAATATTCAACGACGTTTCCTGTCCTTCCTCCATAAAACGAATCTCTTGGATTAAGTGGCGATAAAGGGACCAGCGGGTGCTTTTCTGTATATTCTTTTATTTCGTTTGTACAATTTCGTCTAAAATCACACTCCCATTTCTCAAAAATTTCGTACCCCAACGACTTTAGGAATGAGGTTTTGGCTGTCGTTGACTCATATCTGGTATTCATAGATGAATTATCAGGCAAGGTTTTATCTCTTTGGTAACGGAAGCAGCGAGGACACCCGTGAAAATAACAATCGTAGAATTCGAATATTTCCCTGGTCTCGGGGTTGTATCCATCAACTTTTATACCGTTTATCGAAGCCTCCTGCTGTTTCGCTGCATGTATATTGTTACAGCCCCGTATTTTTTCTTCCAAAACCAACCACTGAATAGCAACTTTGCTCTGATTGTCCTTCCATCTATATCCATTTTTTGGTATAACCCCAATAGTATTCTCTTTTAGAAAATTTCGACGAAAAACTTTGTTACATGCAGAAGCGATGGTGGTGGCTTCTGTGTATGGACACACATTACCCTCTTTCAACAATATTTTTCGAAATTTAAGACACGCCTGGCTCAAGATTTCTACATCAGAAATACAGTATTCTACAAATTCTTTCTGAAAATCAAAAATATATTCCTCTTTCTTCTTCTTAGTGTACCATTCCAAAAATTTTTCCCGTTCTTCGCTGTTAAAATTGTCAGGTTCGTAATATCGGATTTCAGGCATCGCACCAACATAACAATAATTTTCTTCTGTATTGAAGAGATGTGGAAAATACCCCTTCTTCATCCCTGTTAACCCAAAGGCGTTCGGTAGCTTAGATAATGCCATAGGTAAATAATTTAATGAATCCAAGAATTTAACATTTCCAATTTTCATTGTAATTAACCTCGTTCCTCTCATAATTAGTACTTCAGGAGTAATGTCAGTTTCGGTTAAAATGTGATTCAAAATAAACTGATGATCAAAATTTCCTCCATTATGGGCTAATACTACAATTTCTTTAAATTTTTTTCTTAGCGTTATTACATGATGAAGAAATGGCGAAACGACGTCGTGACACTTTATAATCTGTAATCTTACACCACACTTTCAACAAATATCCTCCTCGGAATAAATACAACTATCGCAAAATTGTTTGAACACGCAAAGATTTGGTTCTTGCAGTGTGTAATGTTCAGTTTGTTTTTCCTGTCTGGTCTCCAAGTCGTAAAATATATAAAACATATCGTTACACTGAGGGTTTTTTGTGTCAGGTTGAATGTAGCATAAATGCCCCGATGGTTGATGTTTCCGGCAAATTCTGCAATATATTTCTCCACAGATAGGATCGCGATTAGTAGGTATTATTTTAAAACAACCCGGACAGCGATAAATTTTTTCAGATATTATACGTTTTATGATTTTCGTAACACTCTGAACCACGAAAGTAACGTTTACATTCGTCACAGTGCACCTGCCGTTCTTCTTTACTACATAAAGGGGTTTGCTGACATGCAGGACATGTTTTTTTACATTTATGTTTATTTTTGTGGTCAAAGGGTTGATGACAAGTTTCGCAGTAATATACACAGCGGAATGCGGCGGTAAGGGAAGTTATTACTTTGTAATGCCCGTCATGATATAGAATATTCAACGAAGGATTTTCGCTACATTCACCCTCGAAAATAACAGTACGACCCTTATTGGTATACCGCAATTTTATATTTAAAAAGAAAATTCTGGAATGCCTGAAGCTCTGGCAAACCTGCACCAACGTCAGGAATCTCTATATTAGCCTCTTTCATCAGTTTTAACGCTAACTGCTCTTGTAGTCTTCCCGTGTTTTTCCTAATTTTATTGTAGAGGGGGTCCTTGTCACTATAAGCTTTAGCGACTACTAAAGCCCGAGGCAAACACAACTTGTCTTTATTGTTAATAGTTACAATACCTCGTCGACCGCGACACTCTTCTTCAAAAGTGTTGTATTTATAATCACGTCCATTTCCCGCTGGCAATTTTACCGATGTCACTCTCAAACAGAACGTTTCGATATTAAGACCTTTAGAATTCGACTGGTAAATAGAAGATATTGTATCCCATACGTTCTCAAAAGTAACTCCTTCTAAAGGTTTGAAACGCAACCACCCCTCCCCTCGAGAAAAATCTTTCGAGTAAAAACTAAACCCTACAAGATCGGAGGGATTTAAATTCTCCGTTCCTTGTACTATTTCCTCCACGGCATCATTCACCCACTTCACTGGGTTCACGTTCTCAGGAATCTGACGAATTTTGAACTCCAAGGAGTGGCCCTGTACTCCATATTGACGAATTGTCTTTAGGGAAACCTTAATAATTACACCCTTTTCCATTGTCGATGATTAAGCAGAACTAACTTACGTGACAAAGGTCTACAAAAGAATAACAAAATATCAAAAAAGGGTCATTTTTATTACATAGTGGTCGGACCAAATATTAAACACTTTTGAAAATTTAAACAAAAGGACCCCTTTAACTTGAAATTTGTTTGTGTTTGCCATAAGAAACCAGGGTTTTTCGCTCGTTTCACGTATCATAAAGCATACTATATCAATTAAACACTATTTCGTATGTTTGTATCTTTCTATATGATATAGGATACGTTTTTATAAATATAAGTTTTTAATAACTACTGAAGAGCTTGAGACAAGGCGCCATGTTTAGACTGATTCCAGTTATAGTTACTTAAATTCGAAATCTCGTGAAAATTTCAAGAAAACCTAAGTATTAGTTATGTAACACTCGAAACCCGCGGTTCTTGTACCTGTATTTGTCATCGGAGGATCAAAGCGTACTTCACCTGGGATGAACTCCTCTTTACGCTCAGCCGTCACTTTTTGGTGCAAGAAAGGTCGATTTCTCAGTTCAACGAGAATATACTGCCCTTAGTTAGTGGTGTTATGTGTGAGATCCAAGAAAACTAACCTCCAACGACTGGACACGCACTGAACGCTAACAACAAAGAAGATTCTTTATTATTATTATTACATTACTTTGCAAGTGAATGAGCAAAATTATAAGAACGTAACATTTATTATGTCACCATAAGACCGATAATTAAACACTTGAAAATTTAAACAAAAGGCCCAAAAAAAAAGTCTTAAAATTTGTGTGTGTTTGCCATAAGATACAAGGGTTTTTACAATTTCACGCAGCCTCGTTACATATGAAGCACATTATTTCGTTCATATGTATATTCCATTATGACTTGGAACACTGTAAATATATAAATATTTAATAATTATCGACACGCTCGAGACAAGGTACTATTTTTAGACTAATTCCGGTTGTAGTTAATTAAATGCAAAATTTCTGGAACATTTCATAAATATCAAAGTATTTGTCACTTAAGACTTAAACCCCCGCTGTTTTTGTACCTGGACTTGTTTCACTCTTCGGGATAGAAAGGTTGACTTCTCAGCTCCACGAGATTAGAAAGTTAGGTTAGTTAGTAGTTTTAGGTGGGAGATCCAAGAAAACTGATCTCGAAGGACTGGACACACATTATCGCTAGCAACAACGAAGATGATAACCTTACTTTACAAGGATCTGCAAGAGAATGCAAAATTATAAAAAGGTAGCTTTTATTAGGTGATGGTCAGGCCGAATATTAAACCACTTATCACAATGGTGGTCTTATTCACATTGGGCCCTACGATTTCTCAACTTTGTACGTGTTTTACATAAGAACCCATGTATTTTTGTTAACTTGAGGGGTATGAGTTCACTGGATTGTTATTTCAAGGGAGTTTACCGTCAACATGGCCTGACGGATCCCACAACCTACCTATACATTGTGTAAACCTGCGGGCATGAATTCTAAGAAAATGGTACTTAGGGTGTTATATAGGGATTTACAGATTCGCATCTGTTTTACTTACGAACTAGTGTGTTCTCGAAAACTCGAGAAAGTATGAACTCTGTGAATTAACTTCTCGACACCTTTATCCATGCTTTGATAAATAGTTTTTAATCTTTTTTGTTCCACCGCCTAATATGTATAATAAAGTTTAATATTTTTCGTTAAATCTTCTAAGAGTGCTTAACATTTATCGCTTTTCGGATTTAAGATTTTCTCGAAATCTGCTTCAAATTTTTTTTCCTAAATTCCGAATATCTATTCTACTGTAGAATACGTATAATAAAATTTAATGAAACCTTTTGTGTAAATCCCCTATACACCAGCCGTTTTTTTTATTTTTAAAGTTTTTCCGAACGCTGCTTCACGTTTTTAAACTCTGAATATCTATTCTACTATATTATAACGTGTACAATAAGATTCAAAAACATTCTTTTACCACATCATATCACAGTCATCTATCAGACTGCCCTAACTTACGATAAACCGAACTGACTGCCGTCTAATCGAAACGGAATTTCGCAGTAATGTACAAACGACAACAGACGTTTACACCCCCATCAAAATCTTTTTCGGGTCTAATTATGTGTACATAAATGAGGTCACTAACTTGTGCATACACGTCGATACATACAGGGTTTATTATCAATAATTATACTATGAACGATTTCAACGATTAAAGAGCTATTTTCCAGAAAGAATATGTCACAAACCGAAATATAATTACTAATAACGCAACAAATCCCATATTACACACACTATGAATTGTTAAACGTACGATGTTCTGACAGTAATTATTTTTAATACATACCTTATGCTTGTATCGAAGGTGTACAAATTTAAATAAAATTTGCGCTTCTTGTTTCCAAACTGCAGAATTTGAAGATCGCTCAGCTATACATACGTGCGCACCCTAAACCGGTAAGGTTGATACTAATGCAATCCGCGCGAGTCACTCTCTTTAGTTAGTCTCTTTTAAAGACAGGTGCATGTACTTGCACAGACTTGTATACGATATAATTTATGCACTTCTGCGAGATTAATGATTCCGGAGCGGGGTATCGATGAGTCATTTCTAGAAGTAACGAGAATTCTTCAACATAGTAGACGGGTTCTGTTGTGCATTTATTTCGATAACCACAAAAGAAAAACGAGTGGGAGGGGAGAGAAACAGAGACGTAGAGAGAAAGAGAGAGAGAGAGAGAGAGAGAGAGAGAGATATGCGTCAAATGAAGAAGGATTTCACATTATGAATTTTAAATATATCGCACTTATGAAATAATTATTAGTAATATTATTGACCTTCACGTTATACCTATAACCCTGTACCTATCTTAGTTAAGACACTCCACAGCCAATTACCAAGGAGTTTAAAAATCATGTTTTTGTTTTACTTTGGATATTAATTTAAACCACACTTAACGAAACAGTACGACACCGACTTTATGTACATAAATACTTGAAGTTGAAAAGATATAGTATTTTCTAAGGAGAGAAGAAAGTTTAACACCCACACGTAACAGGTATATGAGGTATTTACACACGTCGCTTTTACCTCTCCGAAAGAGAAGATTTTACTTTCTCAGCGTGGTTTTCGCAATATGAACGTTATCTTGAATTCTGCACCAAGTTGTCAAAGCAGACAAATAGAACAGTATCATATCAGCAGACACAGAGTAGACAGATTGAAAAAGTATGTGATGACTCATCTTAAAACCGTTATGGGTAGGTTGGCACTTCTACGCCTATATGCTCTATATGTAGATGTCGGAAAGAGAGAAAATAGTGATATATAAATAAGGTTAAGTGAAGGGGGATGCTGGGTTAGAATGGTCAAAGGCTCAGAGTAGTATGTACGTATGTTAATCTCTTCGTTGTGAAGACGTGTTCCGCCACGTTATACAGGCGGATGTGTAATAAAGAATTCCCAAAAATGTGGTAGGTTAGGTTCACTCAGCGCGCGCGTTGAGTGAACGCTCAACGGAGTTCTGGGTTTTCCTAGACATCGAAACCAGCGCCTGCGCACGAGAGCCTACCCTCCTGTCATTAAATAAAAATAAAAGCTTTGATATTATTAGATTAAGATTCTCTGCGAATTTTGTACAACTTCCTAATGGTGTTGGGTGGCTTAGTATTATCATTAAACGCGAGCCCATCAAAGACACACCTGTGAACGCGAGTGTCTGCGTGTATGCCTGCAGCGAGGTCGTTGACAGCATTCCCTCAACATCATAACTCAATTTGCAACTTGATTCGCCAGGACTTTCTTTATTACAATTTAATTCGATGACGTCACAATTACATCCATGCCTATTTAGTTTGAATTCTTTCCGAAGGTGTTCTCCCTCTGAAGGTTTACAAATGAATGATATGAATCTAGGTTAGGTTGGACCGATGACCCGTGTAGTGAGGACGTGGAGTGGAGGGGGAACTTCAAACTTGTTTAAACTTGTTTGGTCTGATACCCGCATAGCTCCTCTACTCTAAACCTCATTACGGCAACTTTCAACCTAATCTGCCAAACTGTTAAAATCTTGTCAGACTAGCTTAAGTCCACATTTGTTATTCTACAAAAGAAAACCAACGCGTCACAGTGCGACGCATGATTAGCCTATTGTCCCATGTTCTAAAGGTGTTCCTACGCGTCATTCATACCCGTATATATATATATATATATATATATATATATATATATATATACAGTTAGATTGATAGGTGACTATTATATAGATCCGTCGTTCTTAGAAGACTGAAGTCTCTGTTCGTGGGGATGTAGTCAGTATGGAAGGAAATTGAATTTAGTTGGCCAGTTTTAGTTCACTCTGGGTTATATTTATCGAGCTTTCGAGAGTCCTCGCTCTCTTCCTCAGGATAATACTACAAGAATTTTACATACAGTTTCTTATTATATATACAAAGATATTAACTTACTAGTTGAGTCTAAACGAAATTATTGAAGGTGAGCAGCATAGAATTAGGAAATATTATACAATGAACAACAATAATGAACCACGTTGCGTAGGTATCGTTTTTTAAGGTTATAAAACCACTGGGAAACATACCACATACCATGGAACCCTCAAACTATCACATGCGAAATGAATAATAACCGTAACCTTAGGTAATTACAGAACGGCAAGATGGTTCATCGAACATCCATTTATGTATGCAACCACCATACATCTTTGGTGTGCATCTAGGCAAAAAGCAATAACAGTAACATGCTCACCCGTTATACTAACAATTCTTGTCTATTCTGAATTTAAGGCACTTATATAATCTTAATTTACAATAAGGGGGAACCGTGTTCTATATCCTTCTTCCTATATTAGTTTTTCGCATGTTTCCACTGTATGAGGCAGGGTTCATAATTATAAAACATGAAGTCCACATTATAGCGACAATAGATATTCATAGAGTACACTTAGGTTGTTAATATCAGATCTTTTATTGATGCACGTTTGGCCATGTTTTTTAATAAAAGATCTGATATTAACAACCTAAGTGTACTCTATGAATATCTATTGTCGCTATAATGTGGACTTCATGTTTTATAATTATGAACCCTGCCTCATACAGTGGAAACATGCGAAAAACTAATATAGGAAGAAGGATATAGAACACGGTTCCCCCTTATTGTAAATTAAGATTATATAAGTGCCTTAAATTCAGAATAGACAAGAATTGTTAGTATAACGGGTGAGCATGTTACTGTTATTGCTTTTTGCCTAGATGCACACCAAAGATGTATGGTGGTTGCATACATAAATGGATGTTCGATGAACCATCTTGCCGTTCTGTAATTACCTAAGGTTACGGTTATTATTCATTTCGCATGTGATAGTTTGAGGGTTCCATGGTATGTGGTATGTTTCCCAGTGGTTTTATAACCTTAAAAAACGATACCTACGCAACGTGGTTCATTATTGTTGTTCATTGTATAATATTTCCTAATTCTATGCTGCTCACCTTCAATAATTTCGTTTAGACTCAACTAGTAAGTTAATATCTTTGTATATATAATAAGAAACTGTATGTAAAATTCTTGTAGTATTATCCTGAGGAAGAGAGCGAGGACTCTCGAAAGCTCGATAAATATAACCCAGAGTGAACTAAAACTGGCCAACTAAATTCAATTTCCTTCCATACTGACTACATCCCCACGAACAGAGACTTCAGTCTTCTAAGAACGACGTATATATATATATATATATATAATATATAAGAGATGTGAGCTTTTGGTGGATCGTTCTCAGTTTGGCTTTAGGAACGGAATAGAAACACGCGAATCCCTTTTTTCGGTTTTGCTGAGTCTGAATCTGGAGTCCGCTTAGCTCCATCACGTAAGGTTTTTTTAGAGGTCATTTTAAGGTAATTTTAGGGAGGTCTGTAATCCAAAAGTTCTAAATGGCGAAGAGCACGTTCCAACCATACGTTATATAGGTTTTTGGGGTTGCTGAATTCAGATCTAAAGTTTGTTGAACATGATTTTGGGTGATTTTATGACAAAAGTGTGCATAAATAATTGTAAATTACACATGAGTTTATCTTTTTCTTCAAAGTAGTCTTTTTTGTCCATAACCTTCCTGTTTATTTAAAAATAACATTTGTATATGAACTTTTGCAGCTCAAATTTATTTAACAGAATTTTATCTTGATGAGATAGCCATGATTATGTTCAAAATATTGAACGAAACGTCATCAATTTAATCAAGATTTATTTTTATATTGGGGATTATCAAGAACGCTCCTTAATTGATCTCAGCTCCCCGAGAACATTCTCCCATTCTTTACGAAGATTAAACATTCTCTGAAGAGGCATCCAACATCTTGACTCGTCTCAACGAAGCTAAGTATCCATCTTATATAACCAATCGTGTTATCTTATCATCATTGAACCCAATCTCAACATGTCAAACACATATGGGTTCTACAACTTTGTAAACACTGTATATGGTCCACAACAAGTAAAAGACCTAAAAAAATTATCCAAAATTATGAAGGCTATGACTAGAGTCAAAAATAAGATAATTTTTCTCAGAAGATGTAAGACAGATGGTGTTTTTCCATCTTTTCTAAATATTTACAATGATTTCACATTCCAACACATACGTCCACAAAAAAACTTTCTTTTTGACCTAAAATATAAAACACTTTCACATGAAATTAATGAATTTGAAAATGACTTGAGGATAAAACAACATAGTAGACAAAAAATAGTTCATAAACTAAGCAATTTTCTAAATAACTGTGATTTAAATAGATTTTTAACCTTCGAGGAACAAAAAAAACGAATTCCTATTTCAAAAAATCAAAAGAAGTAACATCTCAAAATTTAATAGATTACTTGATAAGCAACCAACATTGTACAAGAGATTTAAAACCATGATCTCTAACAATTGTTCCTCCTGGTTTGTAAACCTTTCAAATATTAATGTACCGGACGATGTCAAATACATCCTAGGCTTAAGGCCAAAATTTACAATACCTTTTAATCAAAAAAAGAAAAAAATATTACATCATCTCATTCACTGCCTCACTTGAACACACACTACACCAGCTTGATTCCTGCTCTCATTCATTAGACCAAATCTCCAAAGTTAGAAATAATCTAATACATATGCTATCCAATTTCAAAACTAACCTATCCAACATAGAATTAAACATATTTTATAACAAATTAGCAATTGACATTTCTAGATGCAAAAAGTTTCTAAAAATGAATCCTGATGTCATCCTCGTAAAAGCAGATAAAGGCAATACATCTGTATTAATCAACCTGAATGAATACAACGACAAACATCCATCCCTACTTCAAGACACTAATACATATGTAGAACTTTACAAAGATCCTATACCCAGCATTAAAAAGAAAAATAACATCATAGCCAAAAATCTTTTAGACAACGATCACATTGACCTAAAAACATACAGAAACATGAGATTAGTCAAATTTTATCTTGATGACATAGCTATGATTATGTTCAAAATATTGAACGAAACGTCGCCAATTTATTCAAGATTTATTTTTATATTGGGGATTATCAAGAACGTTCCTTAATTTATATAACGTATGGTTGGAATGTGCTCTTCGCCATTTAGAATTTTTGGACTACAAACCCCCCTAAAATGACCTTAAAATGACTTCCAAAAAAACCTTAGGTGATGGAGCTAATCGGACTCCAGATTCAGACTCAGCGACCCCGAAAACCCATATAACGTATGGTTGGAACGTGCTCTTCGTCATTTAGGATTTTTGGATTACACACACCCCTAAAATGACCTCTAATAAAACCTTACCTGACGGAGTTAAATGGACCCCGAATTCGGACCCAGGGACCCCAAAAACATAAAGTCTATATGTTTTGGTCAGTGGAATCGAAAAAAAAAATTTTGTGGGCATGTGTAATATTCGCTATGCCGATGAAACCGTGGTAATAGCTAGCAGCCTACCATAACTCCAGTCTCTCATGAACCGCATCGTAGAACACAGTGAACGTTTCGGCCTCTCTATGAACACATCCAAGACCAAACTGAAAGTTTTTTCAAAAACACAAACACATGACATCTTGAGGCTCCATGGAGAGATCATAGAAGAGGTGTCGTCTCTAAAATATTTTGGTGCGCTCATTAATCAGCACAACGACGTATAGGTCGAGATCAAGGCAAGAATTGAACAAGCAAGGAAAACTCAACAACATGAGGACACAATTGGCAAACAGCAACCTCAACCGTGGTCCCCGGGATTCGACTTCTATTCTGTAACGTATTTCCTGTCCTTTTATATTGATGTACGATACGATACGTTTGAAATGTACGTCTACAGACGAATGCTCCGTGTCTCCTGGAGCAACTTAGAGATTCTAGAGCGCATGGGAAAAAACAAAGAAGTTCTTGTAAAAATCAAGGAGAGAAAACTGCAGTACCTAAATCACATCATGACGGACGAACGTTATGAAATGCTCCGCTGATAAATTCAAGGGGAGGATTGGAGGAAGAAGGTCTGTCGGTCGAAGACGGAACTCATGGCTGAAAAATCTATGCAGATGGCTTGGACAGGCATCCATAGAAATTTTCATAGCTACGGTTTCTCGTACAATAATAGCCATTTGGATTGCCAACCTCGATGCAGAGAAGGCATCCTAAGAAGAAGAATCTCTACTTGGACTCTGATTTATTCGTACAAATATAAATCAAAAACCGTTGGAAATTTCATGAAACCTTATTAATACATATTGTCTCGCCGATTTTAGTTGTTTTTTTATTATATTATACAAAATATCTTCCTACACATACACCATTTTGTTGCCAAATTTTTAGAAAAAATATTTTTACACAAGTTCTTTTTTAGTATCTCTAGAACTATACACTCTGTATATTACTCTTGATTGTAAAGTTGTAACAAATTGATTCGCCTTCAAAATGAATTTTAATTTCCTCAAATGTTTCCAAAAATTTCCGAGAAAGATGTAAAAAAAATTGTGAGCTTTTTGCCAAAATTTACAAACATGGACAAATTTTTCCACAACAAATATTCAACAAAATTGTATATAGAGTAGTGACATTGGAGACAAAAATCTGCTGGATTCCCTCAATGAAAAATGGCAGAGTAAAAGTAAAAAAAAAAAGAAATAAATTACTTTTTTGTCAAATCGATTTTTGATGTTTGTGTGGTCTCTTTATAATCTTTAAAAGCGATTTCTAAAGTGCTAACCAAGTTCACAAGTCGCTTATTTATCACAAACAAGAATTGTAAGTCAAAAATAGTTGAAGCAATATTGTAAATTTTAAAGTGCGAAATTTTTTATTAGTGATAATAGTTGATTTGACCTTGATGAAGTTTTCCCATATTTTAAATGTTTTTATCTAGGACAAGCCCTTCTAATTATGTCAACCTTTAAAAAATCATCATGGCGTTGTTTATTAATATTAATAAATAAAACTTTCATTTATTTATGGAATAAACACTTCCCAAGGGTTTCAAAGTTGTTTATAAAGATGATATATTTCGAAAAATTTGTTGACCATTAATTGTTTTTAACAATTTGGGAACATTTCATTTATGATGAAAATATTATTTTTAAATATTTGGAAATAATAGTTGTGGCGTAAAAATTTAGATTTTAAATTTTCCAATATTGTAACAACAATTTTCGACTATTTATTAAACAAATTCAAATTTACGATATATATATCCTATATCATATATAACCTATATGAGTTGTGTGCTTGGTTAGCGCTCTAGAAATCCATTTTAAAATTTATTTTGTTATATATATTGATCGGGGATATTAAAATTACAGCTTCTTTTATTTCTTTAAAATAGTTCGAGTCAGTAATAGGGGAAGGCAGCCTCACATACACATAACTTCACTTCCTAATAACACAGCCGGTAACATACTTTTTCTCATTGGTTTCTCGTGATTCTAATTAGGTCCTGCTGAACTCTACAGTAGTTCATTAGATATCACTTCTTCATTTTATACTGTCGTAACATTATGCTCTGACATCTGGCTACATTTTTCGGAGTAAAAGTTTCACAACTCTGAGTTTCAACCTGCGCGCAAATCGGAATGTAGTTTGGTAAAATTTGGTTATATTTTTCTACGTGATTATTCGAATATTTTTAATTATCTTTTTAATAAAATTTAATAATATTTTATAATATTGTTGTCAATGCTGGAAAATTCTTCGAAATACTAGTTCTTCAAAAGAACAATTATTTTAAAGTAAACCTTTCGAAAACACACCATGAAGTATTTAATAATGCATTAATAGTGCTGATAAACTGGAAAGATATATTAGTCGGAGAATACAATCATGTAAATTAAACTTTCATCAGAAATAATTATGTTAATGAGAAATAAATTACAAACGTATAAAAGTTTGTACACGCAGATCAAAATCAATGTAAATGAAATAGCTCTATTTTTGTTTAATGATATAGCCTTGTGCTTGCCTCATCGATCCAATAAGGCCAACTGTTACTTGTGGTCGAGTTGCCTTTATTTCAATCGATTTTTTGAAAAATTGTTTTTAAACAAGTGTTTTAGGAAAATTTAGATTCTAGATCCTCGACACCTCATAAGTCTTACTTTATTGTTAGGTGAATAGAAAGTAATATATCTAAGTATAATACCTTTACATAATATTTATAATATTATATATATATATATATAATATTTATAATAATATACCTTTATCATTAATGTGTGGCTACCGTTTCAGATAAACGGTCGCAGCACAGTTGAAAAAAGTTTCTGGTCGTCTTTACCGTCACCGGAAAGAACGATTTTATGCGAAAAAATCGGCTTTTGCTACGAAGACGACGAAAATCGAAAAGCCGCCATAGGTGAGAGGAGCTCTAAATTCGTCACTTCCAATCTCAAACTCTTATTTCCAGAGCACAATTACACCCTCAGGTTCGGTAACTTCAACGTTACTCTCAGTAACAACTCGAGGGAGGTCCTCGTACTAACTTTGACTCAAATGATAGTCTCCATGAAACCGAATTTCGTCGAGAAGACGTTCAGGAGCTGTTTCAAGATAGAGGGAATCATCATTGAAGGTTGCAGCGAGGAAGATCACTTGATATCCATCATTTCTTCTGAACATTTAAACGATAGTCCAGCGTATTTCCTCAAGATGGATTTGGAGAAGATGCCTTCTACTTCAATTACGAAGTATAAGTTAAGTGTTAACATGGATTCCGTGGAATGTATTTACAACAAGGTACGGGCACAATTTTACAATATTTTTTAAAAGGTATTAAAGTTTCTTCAAGTAAGGTGATTGATAGTTTAATGAGTCATTACTTCGTCTAAAATAGTATCAAAGTTATTAATAAAATAAATTATTGGAAAGGAATTTGATAAGTTAGTGGACTCGATAAACTAAAGTAAAGTAAAGTTACAACAACCACTATTCTCAAAACTTTATAACGGTAGCTTTGGAAAAATGCTTAAACATCAATCTGAATAATGTATTAACTTTGATTCATTTTCTACTGATCACATTATACGCTCTGCATCCAAAAGAGCGTTCTGATGCATGTCTTTTAACAGCCATCTATCGACGAGTTGGAAACGTTTTTCACGAGTGAAGAGTATTCGACAAAGAACATCTGGAGCTACATAAAACAAATACCTCCTTACATAGGAACATTCTTCAGAGACAAGTTGCTAAAAAACTGGGAATTAAGTCTAAACATTAAAATTCCCTATTTGGTTATACCAGAAGTGGGTTCCTATCTGAAGTAAGTGAACCTCTCCATCAAATTCAATAAGACGCATAAATATTACCTCTAGGGCCGAGTACTTACTTGTGATTGATTTTGGTCGTTACCGAATTAAAACCGAGCTCTGCCAAAGGACAGACATCGCTGATAATTCCACTCGAATGGAACTAGACGAACAACTTTTTTCGAAATTGATGGTTAACTGTAGAGACATTCAAGTTCTCTTCTGTGATACTAGTGATAATTGGAAGGACGCCCGAAAGGAAAAAGACACAGATATGCACATTATACCTAAAACCTCCTTCGCTTCTATTTACGCTGCCTCTGTAGCAACTATAAAGACAATACCTAGGTAAGCAAATATTGACCATTCATTAATCGATAATACCTAAATGTTTTTCAGGTACAAATTTAATTTATCTTTTCAAATGTTAAAGCTAAATATATCAGAGAGGAAAATTAGTTTGTTGTTAAAGTTTTTCAACATAGATCAAATTAGGATAAATATAAGTCAACAGGACGAAATGTCGTCAAAGATATTTATCAAAGATGTGATACAAAAGAAAAACACTGTTAATTACCTTAGAAAAGTACAAGAACGCGTTACGGTTAAAAACAACTATTCCAAATATAAAAGACATAGACTCGACAACGGAAAGGCGAGGAGACTAAAAAATGAGTAAGATATTAATACATTTTTCCGCAGCAGATTTGCTTATGATTGGTATTTTATTTCATTAGGACAATGGTTTCGAGAAGCTACCACTGTGAGTCGAACGAAGCATGGGCCAAAGCTATAGATTTACCGGGATTGGAAGATAACATTTCACCTAGCAACAGGATTAATATACTCTTTGGATTTTCCGTTAGTGAGGTAAGTTTGAAATTTCAAACCGACAATGCTTATGACATTTATTTTGGACAAATAACATAGATTGAAATTTTTCATACAAACTCAGTTTTAAAAAAAAATTATTACTATAACAAATATCCTAGGTTATTATAATCTACAACCTCGGAAATCTCCTATGATCCACTGTAAAGCGCTTGGGTGCAGATTGAAAACATTAACATTCAGTATAATTGCTATTTTTATTGTAATGTCACTCTATAAATTATAAGTACATCTCTATAAATTACCAAGTATATAAATTATGAGTACAAACCTCAATGGACAGATGGAAAATTTGGCAATAGCAGTACAGATGCACCTAGTTATCAAGACATATAACGTTAACTATTTCTAGAACTAATATGAAATATGCTGAACAACACTCTTAATTTAAGGAAAAGGTATTGTTAGCTAGTTAAGAATACTCGTAACTACACTGGACGATAAGATGAACAGAATGGAAAGGTGATGGTTACTAATTCGAAATATACGCTTCATTAAGTGGAAGGATATCATAAGTTTTCTTAACTATGACGATATTCCTACCATTTTGAAAAGTAAAAGATAGTTGGTACGGTCAATGGGAAAAATTAACGCGATCGATTGAGTAATTCCAGAAATGTAAACCGAAAATCTGAATAATGAACGATTTTGAGAATGGTGACGTTCAGAAAGGACCAGTTATACGATAAATTTGGTATAAAGATATATTTTGAAATGTTTCAAAGGCGCTAACGTTACGCTGCACAGCAAACAAATCGAAAAGTTAGGCCTCGGTATGTACCCCTGGAAATATCCACGACCGACCAGACATATTACGATCCCACTCTCATGCTCCGAGATTTCTCACCTAAGGGATAACTGAATGCCTGTAAAATGTAGAGACCTGTGTTAACTACGGAACCGCCCAAAATTATATGCTTTACTATTTTGTGCATGTTATAAATTGAGATTAGAACACGTACGTTTACATCAAAAATAATCTCTAATTCGTGTTATTTTAGTTTTCATTGGTGTTTTCCCGATCAAGCGACAGCACTGACAAACATTACTTGATGCTTCGTATGGGGATGCTAAATATGGACGTGGCGTTCATGACATACGGCCCAGCTTATCAGATATCACTAAACAGTATTATGTTAACAGATAAACTGTATACAACCCCTAGTGGTCAGTACTTGGATCTAGTTCACAGCTCATTTCCTAACAAATACGACGTACTGACAGTTTTGTATAGAAAGGTAAGTAATGTTCACCGTTTATAATTACTCCGATATCACTGAGTTACAAAACTTAAAAAAAATTGTCCCGATAAGTTTATTAACTGATCTTTACAGCATTTTATGAGCTGAATCCAAAAACGACAATATTTTCTACTACGCATTAACTAACCTACAACTGCCATTGGAACGTCCCTTGTAAGAGTTTAGCAGTAGTCGACTATAAAGTATTAGTATTATTAATATATATTAGGGCCACTTTCATAATCGACTTTAAATAAATAGGAAGCTTTAAAGCTTGTTAGAGCATTTCATAATTCCCGTTATTACTTTAAAGTGATACTAACTTTAAAGTCTCATGTTGGGTGACTTTAAGCCACTTTAAAAGGAAGATCACGTGATATCTGTCGTTTTCCTAACCTCTTTGACAGAAGTGTTTTCAAAAAGATATTCTGAATTCTGATCGCAGGTTCATAAAGACAGTTTCGTTCGTAATGGATACATCGGATTCAGCATTCGCGAGTTCTAGCAACTCTGACGAAGAAATCATTGTAAGACGGCAAAAACGTTACAAAAAAAGAAATGATAATTTGATGGTATTTCTTAAAATAAAAGTCAATTGATCAAATATATAGTTTAACTTTAAACTAAATACCTACTGGGAACATTGAAAATCGTTTCTTCATCGACAGTGTTTCCAATGTCCTCTTAGTTGAAAAATATGTAGATTCCTAATCACTGCTAATTAATGTATAAACAAAATAATGTGTACTAACCCGTTGTAACATCCAACTCTGAAGAGGCTAAAAATGGAGATGAAACAGTCCTTTTTCTAGAGGGAACGACAACTTCTTCTGATAAAATGATTATATTTTTATTGAAATCATCGTTTTCTTCAACGGGTTCATCAATAGCACCATCATCAAATATATTGGGCAAACAATTCACTGTCTTCTTGTTTATAACATCAAGCACTTCATTATAGAGTGGATTACTTGGGATGGTGTTTGGACCGCCTCCAGTTCCATACAAACTTTTATTCATATTTCCTGCATACTTACGCGCTGCTGTTTTATTGTTATCGTATTTCGATTTAAGTTGCATTACTGTTCTCTTATTGTGTATGCTATTAAAATGGATCATAATGTTGTTCCAACAATTATCTTACAGGAATCTTAATTTTATTAGTAATTTTAACATTTATTCTTATACGCAACTTCTGGCTTTGCAAAACAACATCAGAATTTATTTTTAATTATGTTTTTTGATGATTTTAATTTATTTTCAATGATGTTTTTATATTTGGCAATTATTTTTACAAGGGTAAACTCTTCCTCCTTCGTAAAATTCGTTCCCCTTGGTAATTTTTCTTTGTGTTTCGACATATTCACAATGAACCGGCAAAATTGAATTATTTTTAATGAACGGAATTTGTTTGTTGAGGTTATGTTATGAAACACTGAACGCAAATATTTCTCAAAAAAAAAAAGTCCTCCATTCCAAGTTATTTCAATTTTCTGCAAATATGTCTGCTTCAATTATTGAGTCATTAATTTAAAAAAAAAAGGCTTTTGAGTAAGTTCGAAAGAGAAAATTCTTGTTCGTTTTCTATATAGCTTCAATAGAGTTATTCATTAACCCAAGTATAAATTATACGAATGGAAAATATACCTTCTTAGGACCAAACGAGGAAGGATTCGGCACATTTTGTTCGTCAGGATTAAGGAAATCATGTGAAAGATATATCTTTTCCTCGTAATGGTTATCATAATCACATTTAAATCTAAAACATTAAACCAAGTAGTACCAGGTTTTCCGACCTGCTAATGTTCTGCCACTATCGCACCACTCTTCCTTGGAGCCCAAAGGATGTACGGAAAAAAGTTTTTCACGTGTACCTTATCGGTTTTTTCATTGCAATTTTCCGCGACATTGAATCATTTCTACCGAGGGTTTTCCGACCTGCTAACGTTCTGCCACTGTTACACCGCTCTTAGTCAAGGTCTAAACAATGCCTCAAAAAAAATTTCACGCGTGTACCTTATCGGTTTTTCAGGCATGTTTTTCCGACCTGGAAAACTGGCTGCCATTTACATATCCGGCCTATGCCAACCGGCAGAATAGGCATTTGGTGTTAGGTTAATGTTTTTACAATCAGTTATGAACTCAAATGTCGTGTACCTTATCGATACTGTTTTATGTAGCTAGCTCTTGGACTATTAGTTACATAATCTCATATATTTGTTCTTGGATCATTAAAACAAAGTAGCATCGGTCAACGTGTGCAGTAATAATAGGTTATGTTACGATTTTAACTAAAAAAATATGATGAACGATTAAAATTATAGTCGACTGCTTTCATTTAGTATTCAATGAAAAATATTATCCTGTGTAGCAATTCATGTAAGGTTCAAGGTTAATGTTCAGCTTCACACATGTCATAACAATGTGTCTAAAATGACAAGTTGGACCGGCCAACCGCAGTGCGAAAAAATCTTTTATAATATAAAACATCAATGATAATTTAGTGATAATGATAATAATTCATTGCAATTCATAAACGTATGCAATTTTTCATCAATGTTTTCTTATTATGTTATCACGTAAAATTATCGTCAGTAAACCGACTTTACAGACAACCAAATTTTTTGTTTAGCCTACTTCTGTAACTTTTTTGTCTTATACTATAACTTGTATTATTCTTTTTTTCTACATTTTCATTGCGCGACCTTCGCTTAACTTAGGTCGTAACGATACAAAATTTTAAATTTTAATGTCCCTTATAAAAACATTTGATCAGTAAAAATATTAGTTACCCTTGTATTAAAAATATTTATTTTTAGGTAAGCCCTGGCTGTCCAGACTTCTGGACGCACTTCCACGGGGTCGAAACGTCTCTAGTAGCAAACGTCGGATCCCTTAACGTTTTATTTCACCAAGACGCAGTTAATACGATCCTTCAATACTCGAAGTACCTCATCGAAAAGTAACCCAACCAACGTATAATTAATTCATTCTAAATGTATCATTATTTTCAGGATTAGGAGTCAGACTTCCCCCTACTTAAAGAACTCTTTAGTGTCACTCTTTAGAACATTAGACAGCACCCTACATAGGAGGTCGGACACCCCCGTACCTCCGGGTTCGGTGAAATTCTCTCATTCCGCTAGATTAAACAATCTCGACGTGATATTGTGCGACTCAGATTTTGATATCGTGAATATCGAACTGTCGGGATTAGAGATGGACTTCATCTTCAGGACAAACGAAAGATTCGTGTTTAGATCGTTCCTTAGTAATATTAACGTCGAATATTTATCCGATGTCACTTTATACTCAAAGGTAAGGATGTCTGTAAAGAAAACTGATTATAAAACTATTCGTTTCACAAATGAAAACATCGCGATTCGTTAAGTGAGATTAAATCTTACTATCGGTATTCATCAATGCCAAATCGAGCAACTTTTTGTATAGGCATATCGCCTTAAATTCCAAAATGTAGAAGCAAGAAGCAACGCAGTTAAAGGTTTCTTCTCTACTATGGCAATCTTGTTACACATAAGCACATAACATACTAAAGAGATATTACTGAGGCAACAACAAACCTAAACTGAAACTGTGCAGCTCATAAAGCCGTAACGAAGAGCTATATCGATATGATAATACTTTCATAATCAAAACGATAGGAAATTGAATAAGGGAGACCACATATATTATGTAATCAAACGGTAATATAATGATGATTC
Organism: Cryptocephalus moraei; assembly: GCA_946251905.1. NCBI lineage: Eukaryota > Metazoa > Arthropoda > Insecta > Coleoptera > Chrysomelidae > Cryptocephalus > Cryptocephalus moraei. The sequence goes on from OX276454.1 coordinate 30,906,713, forward strand.
CATGACTTCTACGGATGAGAGAAGCTCAGAATATGAAACAATGAAAAATAGCGTTAGTAGCTTTTGTTAATAAATGGATTCCAGCTGGTTAAAGGAGTAAAGGTATCGCTTATAAACAAAAAACATGTAAACTATATCGATTTGCTGTACATAAGGGAAAGTGTATCGAAAATGAAAATGAAGTGAAACATTTTAAAACTTGCTAGGCCCGTCATTATTGGCTTTCCGATCACAACGAATACGAGAAAGATTAGCAAGAAATGATGAATGAAATATGACCTGAATGAAAAATATGCCAGCAAATCCGTTGTATCCACTACAGATGCTATTCTTCCCTCTACTCTTTCTAGGGTTCATTAGCAAACAGCCACACAAATATTCTTATGTTTGGACTAAGTTGTCTGATCGTTAGCTCCAAAATTTTGAAAATTACTATTGTATGTCTCTATACAATTGTGTGTTGGGGTTGTGCTGTAGAGGTAGTACCTTTCATCAAGGACGGTCGCACTCAACGACATAGTCGGAGAGTGGTCGGCGATGACTGGTCCTCACAGGACGCCCAATTCTCACTTATGGGATATGGCACGTGCCACACCCCGGGCAACTTCATCGACCTGCAGGCTAACTAAGTTAAGGATAGCCAGATATGGTGAATAGCGACAGCGTCTGATCCAGAGTGGGCAGCTGTCAACAGCGTCTATACGCAAAATGGGCGGCTGAATTACTACTCACCAACCCGCAAGGCCAGCCTGGTGAGTTATGGCCAACAACCCCCTATGATGTATGCAAATAATAAAAGGCCCTCAGTCCCCAGCGGCTCCGAAATCACCTCCTATGGCAGTAGGAGGAACGACAGAAGAGCAGAAGGTGCTAAGAGTGCCTGGGATAGGAAAGACTGCCAGCGACTTCGGAAAGTAATGGACATGGATATCACAACATATAATGTGAGATCTCTGAATAGTGATGAAAAACTGCTCGAACTAGAGGAAGAATTACAGAACATGAAATGGGACATAATCGGTCTTTCTGAGGCGAAAAGAAGAGATGAAGCTTGTTTTAACCTAGATTCCTGGAATGTTCTGTATTATAAAGGAAGAGAAAATGAAAGCTTGGGTGGAGTAGGATTCCTAATCTCTAAGAGAAATGCAGACATAATCAGGCAATTCATAGGAATTTCAGAAAGAGTTGCAGTTTTAATTGGGAACTTGAGCAAAACTGTTAGCCTCAAAATTATACAGGTCTATGCTCCAACGTCAACGCACGACGATGATGAAACAGAGGCATTTTTTGAAACAGTAACGAGAGCTATGAACAGTAAAAAATGCACATACACCTTAGTTATTGGAGATTTTAATGAAAAACTTGGCAAGAAATTAGAAAAATCAGAGAATAAAATAGGCAACATTGGATTTGGAAACCGAAACGAGAGAGGAGAAATGATAATGAACTATTTAGAAGCAAACAATCTTTTTGCAATGAATACCTTCTTGCAGAAAAAACCACAGAGATAGTGGACATGGATCTCGCCAAATGGAACAACACAAAATGAGATAGACTATGTACTAGCAAAAGAAAAAAACATCGTCCAAAACGTCACAGCTATAAACAACATATCTATTGGCAGCGACCATAGACTACTCAGAGTAAAATTTAAAATACCAACGAAAGCAGAGAGGAAAAAATACAGGTGAGCACATAAGAAGATAGACACAGAACTCTTGAAAATTAACAACGAAAAATATACAAAAGGATTGAAAGAAGCAAGTGACTTACATCTCGAAGAGCTTCAACTAGATGAATTAAATTCATTGATAACAGATGGATTATTAGAAACAAGCTCTAGAGTCGCAGCAAATCAACAACAAAAAGAGCCTAAAATAATTAGAAGGTCCCACGATATGCTAATAAGAAGACGCCAACTTTTGATTGAAAATAAGAGGAATACAGTGGAGTTTGCAGAATTCAATAAAACTATAAGAAAACAAATAAAAGCTGATTTAAGAAAGTATCAAGAAGAACGCATAGAACGAATAATAGAAAACAATCGAAGTTTGAAAAGAATGAAATCAAAAATAGGGAATAAAAAGATAATTCTACTAAAAAGTCAGGGCGTCGAAATAAGAGATAGAACAGGAATAATAAAGATAACAGAAAAATACTATATCTATATTGAGATCTATATTGCTCAAGAAACCCTCCTTTGACTAACACAATAAAGAGATTAAAAAGGACAATAACCAATGTTAATTCTGAAGACCTGCCCGAAATTACAGAGGATGAAATAGACAAAGATATACGAGACATGAAAAGAAATAAGGCAGCGGGAGACCATGGAACCCTAATAGAACTTCTTAAGGAAGGAGCCAGAAAAGTTAAAGAATACCTGAAAATCTTATTCAAAAAATGACTTTTCGAAGGGTAAGATATCCATTGGATGGAACAACGCTAGCACAGTACTGATATATAAGAAAAGTGATCCAGCAATTCTAGACAATTATAGACATATATCCCTCCTATCACAGGTATACAAAACCTTTATGAAAATCATAAATAGCAGACTAACGAACAAATTCGACACATACCAACCTGTGGAACAAGCAGGATTCAGAACGGGATATGGAACCTGCGACCACCTGCACACCCTTAAAATATTAATAGAAAAAACCAATGAGTACAATCTACCTTTGTATCTGGCCTTCGTTGATTACGAGAAGGCTTTCGACAGCGTAGAGCTATGGGCTGTCGAAGAAGCTTTGATTAATAACAGAATAAACTCGAGATACAAAAATATGTTGCATAACGTTTATTGTGAAGCAACGATGACAGTACAACTTGATGACGAGCTAAAGACGAAACGCATACCAATCAAAAGGGGAGTGAGACAAGGAGATACGATCTCGCCAAAACTATTTACGATGGCCCTCGAAGACTTGTTCAAACAATGAATTGGGAAAATAAAGGGATTAAAATTAATGGTAGATCCCTAAATCACCTAAGATGTGCAGATGATGTACTTTTGATTGCATCCAACTGGAAGGAGCTACAATCAATGATAAACGACCTCAATGAAAAATCACTCCAAAGAGGCTTAAAAATGAACCTCAAAAAACAAAAGTATTGTCAAACTCGGAAGAATAACACATAATAACCGTTAATGCAACTCAAATAGAACAGGTGAATGAATATATATATATATATATATATATATATATATATATATATATATATATATATATATACTTGGGCTAGGCCATAGGAGCGGGCAAGGATAATCAGGAAGCCGAAATAACACGCAGAACTCGATTAGGATGGGCGGCGTTCGTTTATGTTTTAAAAAACCAAACGATACCTCTTCATTTAAGAACCAAAGTATTTGATTGCTACATATCACCAGTTTTAACATATGGAGCGCAGACTTGGACCTTCACCAAAGCAAATTTGGACAGAATCCGTAAAACCCAGAGGGCTATGGAAAGACATATATTGGAAATGTCGCCAGAGACAGAAAACGTAATGACGGGATAAGAAAGGAAACTAACACTGTTGACGCTATAGACAGAGCAGCATGACTAAAATGGAAATGGGCAGGCCATAACGAACGTATAAAAGACAATCACTGGAATTCAGAAATTGGAAAATGGCGCCCTTATGGAGGGAAAAGATCCAGAGGCAGGCCACAAATGAGATGGAAAGATGATATAGTCAGACATGCAGGGCTGATGTGGCAAAGAACAGCCCAGGATAGGGATATTTGGAAAAAATTAGGGGAGGCCTATATCCAGTTATGGAAGGATAGAAATTAGGCTAAAAGAAAAGAAGAAGATTGTATGTCTCTACACAATGGTAAACACCAATTTATTTATATACTACCTATATTTTTACACCGATATTATTTTATTCCCATTGTTACATCCTCAAGACTATTGTAAAAGTTTGTAAAGTCTTAAAGATGTCTTATTTACATATGTTTTTTTTTATTTCAGGTATTGTACACTGATGAAGACAAAGTGTTTGAAATCAAATACGTTCGCAATGCAGCTAATCTAATTTGCACAAGCGATATTTCGCCGAACGTCGACGAAAATTTCATCGATGGAAGCTTTAAGTTTCAATTAGGTCGTATCAATTGCACGATTCTATACAAGCTCATCGTACAACTGCAGGTGAGACCGAAACGAAACAAAGTTATATCGTATTTAATTTCAAATATGTAAATCATTCTAGCGTTTCTTAAACAATCTAGACGTACTGCCAGCACTACGAGACTTGTTCAATAAACTGAAAACTTTAGCATTTTCCGTCACTGATAATCTGAAAAACAATGGAAAAATAAACCTGGCTATAAACGTATCCGGTCCAGTATTTCTAGTTCCTCAGAAGTCTTCGTCGCCAAATGTCGTGGTTATAGACACAGGTAAGGTAATTGTAAGACGGAAAATATTTTGTTGTGGAAATAAAAAAATTAACGAGAGAGACGAGGGAGACAAGAGAGAGAGAGAGAGAGAGAGAGAGAGAGAGAGAGAGAAAGAGAAAGAGAGAGAGAGAGAGGGGGGGGGGGGAGAGAGAGAGACTAATTAGACTGCAGTTAAAGACTGATAATACTAAACAGATATTGTCACACGCCTGCAAAGGGAGTGCTCTGGTTGGAGGGAGATGGTAAAAGACAATGACAACATGGACAAAATGTTTATTTGGGCACTAGTCTAACAGGGGAGAGAACATCAGAGACGAAGGATGAGCAAATACCTGAAGAGAGAAGAGGTTAAAGGGAGGTGGTTGCTTACTTGGGTGTGACGAAGGGCAGCAGGCGTGAGGCTCCTCCAATCAGCGTCATGTCTAAGGACGGACGTTCCGACGGGTAGCGTGACAGGGTGCTAGCAGACTGATGATTGATTTATCTAATCGATTCGTATAAATACGTTTCGTTTGTTTTATAAACGTGCCTGGCGCTTACCAGCGCGTCACGTGTCGTCCTTCGGTTTAAGGTCGCCTCGGTGCTGAATTAGCTTGGACGGCGACCTATTTTCGCTAATTGGGGCTGCATCGCGACAATATATATAAACAGATATAAAATAAATATTTATAGGGGAGAGACACGATTGTATGAAGCGCTTCTTACAGACTCCATTAAATTAACTTTTTTATAGAATAGCTGAAATTTGGAATTGATAACTTTGTAACACACTTTGGTCTTCGTTCGCGACGGGACTTTGACGATAAGGGTTGGTTACTCGAAGAACTGGCACTTATTTCAGATTTTATTAACATAAGGTTAGGAACGGTTTTCCCGGGCCCTACATTTGTAGGCTTTTCTCTTTAGAATCTGAAAAAGTTTAGCTCGGGAGAATGCCGAGATCGTATAAACAGGACTATATAAGTTTATGTTTGAAAACACAATGGACTCCAGTTTACAAGTTATTAACATTAGTCTGCAAAAGCTACTTTCACTCCATTATTTACTAAAATATATATGTAATATATATATATATATATATATACATATTACGGAAAGGAAAGAAGTAAGATAGTAAGCAAGTCTTTAACAAGCTGTTGCAGATTTACAAAGTGTTAACATTGCGGAGAACGCAAATGCAGAACGGCAAGCAATGCATTAATAATTGGTTTACAAAATGTTACAATCAGAGAACGGAACCAGAGCGGAATCTAGTTTGAAACATTCCGTTCCTAAATAATAAATAGAACGAAATTTAGCTAGCAACAGTATACTAAAGTGGGTAGTGTACGACTGTGGTAGAGTTTTATAAAAGCAGGTCGGTTAGAAAGCAAGGGAGCGGTACAAGCAGCAGAAATAACTGATAAATTTAGTGGTATATATGGGTATCCCAACAAGAGCGACGGATTTAAGTTTGCCGAAATCTTGATAATACGAGATGTACAGTGATTTTCTGTTGACAGTTGTCACGTACAGACCCCGCGAATTAAGGATATGGAGAAGTCTTCAAACGAACAACGTTTAATTATTGTAAAAATAAATTACAAAACGGTGAAAGTTTTGCGAAGAGACTTCGCCATTTACGTCAAGATTTTGGTCGCAATAAAGCGCCAAATGAATAGATAGTGAAGCGTTTAATTGCAAAATTTGAGACCAAATTTACTCCTGATGGAACAGAAAATCGTTGTCCGTCGTCGTCCTTATTGGTTACTCGAAAATGTAGCCACAGTAAGAGAATCTGTGGACGAGAATCCAGGAACTTCCATATGGCGTGGTCAAGAACTAAAAATTTCCAGAAGCACTGTGTAACAAATTTCGCATGTTTTTACAACAAGAGGGTGCGACCTTTCACGCTGCACGTGAAACAATGGGGTTAGTGCAGACAAAGTTTCCAGGCAGTGTCCTTTCTCGATTTGGCGATCAGCATTGGCCACCAAGATCGTGCGATCTAACGCCGAGGGACTTTCTTCTTTGGGGCTATGTGAAGTAAATGGTGTATGCGAATAAGCCTGAAACAGTTAAACATCTTAAAGAGGAAATATGGCGCCTTATTTGTCAAATAAAGCCACATATATGAGAAAATTTTATTCAAAATTTCAACAAAACAATAACCTTGTGCCAGAGGTTTCGTGGTGGCCATCGCTTGTCCATTTTTGGCTAGGTTTAATCGGAACTATTTTTCTTTATGCTGAATTAAAAATGCTTGCTTAATTCAAAAAATATATGTATTTTTCTTTCAACTTAAATCCGGCACTCTTGTTGGGACACCCTATATAACCAGGTTGTTCACAGGTCGTTAGATCGGTAGTGACTCTACTATTGATGGGCGGTCTGAAAATTCGCGATCTTAATTCAAGAAGGTCGGAAAATTCGTGGTTTTATTGGCGTGGCGTTTGACAGATCGGTGGTGACTACTAGTGCCGAGCAGTCGGAAGTTCAAGCTTGAGGTACAGAGTTTAAGGTGTACTCTGGGGGAAAATTAAAAGTTCATTCATAACCGGCGGGCAAGTTGAAAGCTTCAATGGTTTGTTTGACTCTAAAGTGGTTTAAAATATTAGTCAAGGAAATACCGGTGTTTTACAGTTTACAGTTATCTACCGATCTTCGTCGCTGCTTTAAACCTCTTGATTTTTCATCTAAAACTATCTCATGGTTCAATCAGAGTTTGTTTTACGTTATTAGGGTTATAATGGACGTACCTTTTTTATTATGTCCGATCGTCAAGTTGTTCGGCAAATGACATAAGTTGTTAAATAGACGAATTCTTGAAATTACATGTCTGTGTTTGGCAAATGGTCCAAACACAACTACCTACTCATTTAATATCATATATCATTTTCATCGTATATATCGATATCATATATCGTAGATATATCATTTTCGGCAAAGTTTACTTCATAGGCTGTTTGATCAATTTTTGGTATATTTTCAACATGAAGGTACCAGTTTGTAGTTATTCAGCGCGAAACCTTTAACAACGCTTGGTCAATAAAATTCATGATATTTAATAAATTAACTTTCATCTCTTTCTTCCTGTTCAAATGGTCAAATGAAAGACTGACTAAATGATTTCTGTATTCACTTTTAAAATACTGAACAATTCCTAGGTCCATAGGTTGTTGATTTGACGTTGTGTTTGGTGGTAAAAAAGCCACGTGAACATTTTTAAAACTTTCATTATGAAGATGAGAGTGACAGTTATCCATCAATAAGAAATTTCTTGTTGTTTCTTTAATTTTTCATGCCACTGTAGCAATCTGATTGGAACACAGGCTGGCATATTGGCCTGACATTTGATTAGTAAAGTATAGATGTTTTTATAAAACTTCTAAATATCTTTGATTTCCCGTTTGTTTTGATCAGTAGATATTAACTTTGGTTTTTCTGTGCATTCAATTTATTGTAAACCTATGTTTGAACCGCGTTCCACCTCTACGTTTTTGTCCTATGAATGTCAGTTTAGTTCGGGGATAACTTGAAGAAAAAGGCAGATTCGTCACCGCTAAATCGCAGATTTTGCCAAGTTTTTGATGAAAGTTCTTAACCACTACGTTATGTACGGTTCTATCTTCACCTAAAATTTATTCCCTGTATATGTCGTACGTTTCTCAAATCTATCGACCCGTTATGGGCTACGTAAAATGTGTTCATCTCCATGAATTTGGGCACTTTAAAAGAAGACGCTTCAAAGCCAAAATTGTAAAGGAATAAAAAGATCACCAAACTGATTATCTGCAATGTTCCTTCTAAAATTGGGATGCCTTTCTTTTTTTCTTGTCGAAACCATGTTAAGGCCGCACTCTTAATACCACTATTTGCACTAGTTTATTCTCTTGGAGTTTGAGTAACTGTACACTTCCGATTCATAGGTACGCATACTATTCGCCCTATTTTTCCGTATCAATGAAGCAGTTGCATTTCCTAAACTTCTTTCTCGACAAATAGTGGATTATTATTTGCCATTATAAATTTCCATTTTGAATTTATATATTTCGTCAATTGTAAGAGTGAGTTGATTTCCTAGGTTCTTCAATTTTTTTAACATGTGTTATTTTATGACTACAATGATTCACTAACTAACTCATTTAGATCAGTTTATTTTATAAATACTACTTGCAGTTATCCCTAAATCCCAATTTGTTCCGAGGATTAAAGTGAACCGATCATATTTTGAAAACATTTAAGCAAAATGTTGATGTACTGAGCACATTAAGAAAGTGCTTTTTGCCCGATACCAACGTATAGTATTTATTAATAAATGATACTCCGTGCGATCAATCCTCGTATAATTGAGTACTAACTTTTGCAGTTTCCAACCCAAACATAAACAATACGAATTGTATATTTATGTCACCTATTATAGTGGGTTCAATGTTAAACGATAATGATATTTTATTATGCAGGTGTAAGTGCGGCATCTTTTACAGGTTTAAGTGGCTACTGATGAACTTTTTGACGGTCTCTAGTAAGAATTAGATGAAAACTACATCTATTTTGGGTTTATGTTCTCGGGAAGATGTGTAAGGAACTGCAAGAACGTTCTTGAATAAACCCCAAAAAATGAAACAACGATCGTTGCTAACGGATTTACTGCGTTGTATTTTGTCACTGGTCCAACACGCCGTCAACTTTGGGGGGCTTCCATTTTTAATAATGGCCCTCCAATAAACCCCATATTGGCGATATACAGTGGTGAAATCTATATAATTGCATACAACTCTTTCCCACCTAAAATAGCCATGATTATGTCCGTAATATCGGACGAAACGTCGGCAGTAAATCCGTTAGCAACGTTCATTGTTTCATTTTTTAGGGTTTATTCAAGGACTTTCCTGTAGTTCCTTACATCTATTTTGATTCGCTTTGACTCTGGCATATTGTAAATAAAAAACAGCTGTCTGTTTTTCCGTTATAAAATAGTTTCAGTACTTCTTGAATTCTACGTTTACTATCACGGAAACCTGGAATTCCCATGAGTCTAAAGAGTCCCTGACTAAACTATACAAATCTAGCACCTGACCAATCAGTACTTCGAAATCCGCATAGGAGAGTATTAGTGTCAATAATGGACGTTTTGTTGGCATCGTGTTGACGACAAAAAAAAAATTAAGATATTCTATTTGTTTAAAATCTATAAAAATGCTGAAAACATTTTTGAAATCTTCCCTAAGCTGTCCTAATTTACAAATTTTAGTTTTACAAAATGCATTAGAAAGTTTGAGTGCTCTCTTGTAGATGCTGATTCATAATTAATCATTATTCGTCATTGCTCGCTAGATAACTGAATATTGCCAATATCTTTCATTTACCTTTGAATTTCAGGTGAACTGAAGATCGAAAATTTTTTCAAAGAGTATTCTAACGAATTATCAGAGAACATTTTAATCAAACTGAACGGGGTTACTATTACCAGGGGCGTCATGACCTTAACGTCCATACTGGAAATGCAGGTAATACGGTTTAACGAAATGAATTCAGTTCGTTTTTCTACAGACTAACTTTTTCAAGGAAACTCTGGTAGAACCCGTCAGTTTGAACATGGACGTCAAAAGGAACTCCAACTCCAAGACATTCCTAGACACTTGGGAAATTGACAGCATCATCGACGCCGTTCAAATCACTCTTGGTCAAAGAGACCTGGTCACGATCATGGCGATTTACACAGAGAACATTGGAGAAGGCAAACTCTTAGACTTGCTTCCCAATCCGATCACATCCCCAGTTAACTTGGTGGAGACGGAGGAATCAGTCAAAACTTTAGAAGCGTTCTTCTGCGAGGCGAAACAGAAGACAATATTATTTAAATGTACCGTCGAGGAAATTAAGTTCATGCTGTTTTTCGATTCTATCGAGTTGCTAAGTTCTCCTATCAGAGACCTGAACCACGGTCTTTGTAAACTGGAGATACAGGATGTAGACGTTTCTTTCGTCGTTTACAATGATAGAAGTTTGGACGGCAAACTATCAGTCGATGTCATCAAGATGGAAGAGATAGGACCGGATGTAAACGCTCAGGAGAAATAGTAAGTTCGCTAGTAAAATCATAATGCTATACTAGATACACCTCCCAAACTCAATCTAAGGCCACCACAAAATCGTTAAGCAAATAGTTTAACTCTACACAGCTCATCAATTTACTCATCCCTGCGATGTATTACATCGCATTACAGTTATATTACAGCGGTAAATTTTGAGATTAAATCTTAGGGCATAATTACCCAATCCATACTACTTAAAACAGTGTCCTTCCGACTACTTAAAAGCAGTGCTTTTAAAAGTAATTCAGATAAATATTCATTAACATAGTATTTATATATTATTTATTTATATACAATTTATTTACATAATTCATATATAAATATATATTTCATATTAAAACTTTTGAAGATATCGGGGCTGCAGCCTGGGGGCGGAGAAAGAAAATTCTTTTTTCTTGTAAAACATTTCGATTATATTTCTAATCTTCTTCAGTTACTCGAAAGTGAGATTTTTCTCTAGAAAATCGTGAAATCTAATCAGAAATACAATTTCTTGTTTATGTGCGAACATCTGACACATTCGGACCATATGCAACAACTTTAAAACTGGAAAAAACACTTCTTTGATATATTTTCGGCATCATTTTGTATCCTAACCTCAAAAGAAATCTATTAATTGGAACCACCATTCACAAAACCGTTCTAAAGTTCGTAAATATATGAAACTATGCTGAAAAGGGGAAAAAGGGAACGCAATGCAGATATACCGAATATACAATGTGTTTCAAAATGATTGTCATCTAGTTGGCGTTGAAATTTCTATGCATGTAATTTTTGATGTGCCGCGCTCTATTGATTTGAACCTATCTAATTCTGACAACAAGTGACACTTCGAATATTTATTGTGAAACTGGCAAACAGTACTGCTGGTAATTAACGGCCCTTTTCAGGGCCAAAACAAATACAACAAATAGACAAATACTCAGAATTCGTTTTTTATGACAGAGAAAAACCAGAAGTTAAACGAGGTTAAGTAGGTTATTTTGAGGTTATGTATAGTTAGTAGAAACTTCTATTTTCGCAAGGCGGTTTTTTTTATTTTACATGGGAATTCCACAGCCGACTAGATGACAATCATTTTGAAACACATCGTATAATTATTTAAAATTAATTATGGGTGAATATATGACTGTGACTATAATAGACCAGGGTCGATAATTTTCAAGTCCAAAAAAAAAATGATAGTAGCATGAAACCCATTGGAAAAGGTAGAGAATATAACAAAAATGAAAGGAAAAATAAATTACGGGCGATCTTAGGCCGGGAAGGCGGAGGGGGTGAGTTTTTTAAAGGTAAAAAACGGTTTATCTCAATTTCCGGCAAAACTGCAAGTCCTATGAAAAAAAAGTTGAATGGCAAAGTTATAGGTAATAAAAAGATCTACAACTTTTGTATCGACACTTTTTTCACATAACCTCAAAATTTATGTGAAAAATTCAAATAACCAAGTTTTTGGTTTTTTATTTTTATCTTTTGCAAAAAAATTTCATTTTTCACGAAATTTGGCGAAAACTTACCTTTTTATATCCCAAACATACAGTAATTTTTTTTATCTAAAATACTCATTTTTTCACCCTATTTGCCTTAATATCGAAAAAGCATTCTAATTTTCAATCGAAAATGCTCACGTCAAAATGTCTGCTTTTTTAAAAAAGTTGGTTGTTGTGTTTTTTTCTTCGTTGTAATCTCTACTTTCTGATGGTATAAAAAATATATACATTACTATGGTAAATGTTCTCAGAAAATGCAAATAATAAAAAAAACTCTAATCCGAAATATTTTTTTTGAATCATTATGTATAATTTTGAGCTATTTATTGAAATTTACACTTTAATTACTCGAAAAATGGAAGATTTAATGTTACATTGATAAACAAAAAAATTGCTAATCGAAATATACTACTATAATTCACAACCAAATAAGTTAATAAAGTTAATATTTAATAAGACACCTACAATATTTTGAGAAAGTTTTAGAATCTTCTTTAAATTATATCCGTAGATACCTATTTATTGCTATTTTAAGATCACTTATATACCTGAGTGACCTTCGGAAAATTTTAGCCCGTCAAATGGTATTTCATAGAGATCATAGATAATGAATAAATATTTGCGCTATGTAGAAAAACATTACGCAGCAAGCAGCTATATCGTTTTTGATGGGTACCCCGAAATTGAAATATTAGTTACTGTGACAACAGTACCAGCAGCTAATTCAACTAAAAAAGGAGGACGTAGTCGTAGAAAAACTTCAGACAATATTCCAGAGTTCAATTATCAAAACCATACAAAAATACCATTTTTTCAAGAAAAAGTTTTATCTAACGAGAAAAACAAGGATAAAATCATAAAGACGTTAATAAAAAAATTACAGTCACAAGGATTTTCCTGTAAACAAACAGAAGAAGATGCTGATGCTGACATTATTAAGATCTCGATAGAAATTGCAAGAGATACTAATAAAACTGTCATTTTTGTGCGTCAAGATATTGATCTGTTGGTTCTTTTAAAACAATTAAATTCTAATAATCATGATATTCATTTTCTCAAGCCTGGTTCTGGTACTATAAAAGATCTATTTTTCACGTCTAATAGTTTCAAATATGAATCCTTAAAAAATATCGTTGCATTTCTCCATTGTTTTTCTGGTTGCGATACAACATCTGGATTTGCCGGAAAAGGAAAGAAAAGTATCGTCAACTCATTATTAGCCGATAAAAATGTGTCAAATTCATTCAAATTAATTCAGGAAATATTTCTCACAACTATTTGCTGCAGATTTGAAACTGGATGTAACAGTTTAAAATGTGGCTGCCGAAAACATGGTTTAAAATGCATAAATTTATTCTCAAATTGGCATGGTTCTGAAACATGCTCCAATGTGGAAGAAGAAACCTACGAGGCAGTTGATGATTCAGATGAAATTGTGGATGAAGAACCAATGCAGACCGGAAATAATCTTGGAGACGAAGACGGTGATGGTCTTAAAGATTTCGAAGATCCACTAGAATCGGGAAGGTTTGTCGAATCTAACGATGAAGAAATGCCATCAAAGAGACAAAAAGTAATGGATAAGTGATTAGAATGCAAGATAAGATATTTATAAATAACAAGATTATTGTATTTAAAAATATTATAATGAATAACTTAATCAGTATAAAGTATTTAAATTCAATAGTACGATTTACATGTATATTTAAATATTATGAGATTTTCTATGACATAAATGTAATGAGATTAATAAATTAACTTTATTACTAAAAAAAATTGCAACAGTCATATTTTTTAAATGAAATCCCCATTAAATCCTATTTTTAATATTTAGAACAACTATTTTCGCATGTTTTTTGCAATCTTGATGTTTTATGGATTTGTAATTTTTTGTTTATCAATGTAACATGAAATTCTACGTTTTTCGAGTAATTAAAGTGTAAAATTTAACAAATAGCTCAAATTTATACATAATGATTAAAAAAAAATCGGATTCGAGTTTTTTTTTCATTATTTGCATTTTCTGAGAACATTTACCATAGTAATGTATACATTTTTTATACCATCAGAAAGTAGAGATTTCAACGAACAAAAAACACACCGACTTTTTTAAAAAACAGATATTTTGGCGTGAGAATTTTTGATTGTTGAAATAAGTTGAAAAAATGAATATTTTAGATTAAAAAAAAACTACTGTATGTTTGGGACATAAAGAGATAAGTTTTCACCAAATTTAGAGAAACATGAATTTTTTTGCAAAAGATAAAAATAAAAAACCAAAAATTTGGTTGTTTGAATTTTTCACATAAATTTTGAGGTTATGTGAAAAAAGTGTCGATACAAAAGTTGTAGATCTTTTTATTACCTAAACTTTGCCATTTAACTTTTTTTCACAGGACTTGCAGTTTTGCCGGAAATCAAGATAATCCGTTTTTTACCCTTAAAAACTCACCCTCTCCCCCTTCCCGACCTCAGATCGCCCGTAATTTATTTTTCCCTTCATTCTTGTTATATTCTCCACCTTTTCCAATAGGTTTCATCCTACTATATTTTTTTTCACTTTTTACCATTTTCAAAATTATCAACACTGGTCTATAAGGTGAATGTTTTATGTACGGTGCCGAGGGTATGAAAAATTATTGAGACCGAATATAAATAACCATAATCTTACATTCTTATACTTATATATGGACGACGATAAATGGTCGTTTATTTACATATATATATTTCGTTGCCCATTGGTCGTCGTCCACGGCAAGACTCGGACGAAAAAATTGGTTAATTGAAGAATTGGCATTTAGTTCGGATTTTCGGAATTAAAATAAGGCTTGCGGAATGGTTTGCTACTTCCTGGATCATAAAGTAGTTTCTTTTATTCGGAACAATGCAAAAGTGTCAGTGAAAATTAAACACAGAAGACAAGAAATGAATGACTAATTTATTTTTCGGAAACAAACGGTTTATAAATGGTTGGTTTAATAAAAGCCGAAATATATAAGCGGCTGTAAGCAGGAGAGCGATGCAAGAAAAAACTTAACATGAGAATATTTACAATATCGTTTTAGAAATCGGTAGTTGTGAATAAATTAACAAACTGCGATCTGAAAATTAGTAATTTTAAATTGCAGAGGTCGGAAAATATACAGATTTGTTCGTACCACTGGTGCGCGGTCGGTAAGAGTACTAGTAGTAGCTACAATGAAATTGGAAAATTGGCAATCCTAATTCGCGATGTTCGGAAAATGCGCGGCTTTACCGAAGGTGTTCAGTATTCATAAAAGAAGGTCCTATAGCAACACGGTGCGATCGGAAAATGAACCATCGCGAAGTGGCAAAAGTTAGAAACTGCAGGATTCGATTTGAAAATCAATACCCACTGGTGTTGATTCCGTTTGATTACCAATTCTGAATAAGTGTAGTGTTAGATTGTAGGTTTCAGAGAGTGTATCGAAACGTTAGTGTTTCCTTTAATTTTTCATAATTGCTACGAGTTTGTAATGTGTGGTACATATCCAAGCTGATCGGCCGTGGAAATTCATTTCATTACAATACGTCGAATAGTTTAAAAACAGTAACCAAGAATCTCAAAAATTAAGATTACATTCTGTGAAATGCCATTAATTTCCACATCTTTACACTACATGAATTCTAAATCTCAATTATCCGCTAAGCTTCAAAAAACTTTAGCAAAACTTTTTGCAATTTCAGACGTGATAAAGTATACAAAAAGTTTTAAGTTTCTAATTTTCACCTTTGTACGTATATGTAAACATCTTCTCTTAAATTTTTATCACTTTTTGTTGGTTTGTCAATTCTACAACTTAAAAAAATTTACCTCCTTGCAATCTTTGTCTTGCAAATGTCTTTAACCGACAAGATATCGAATGCTTATGCATTGATGCTCTCATATAAGTTCTGAACGGCTTAATATGAGATCTTTTAAGTTTTCTTTCATATATATGAAATTTCTAGAAGATCCTAGCGGTTATTTAATATAGATTAGTTCCAATCAATAGACCTGCAGAGATTAGAAAACGAAAACGTTTATAAAACTTTGTGGAAAAGAGGGGCCGAAACAGATTCCTCGCATATAAAATGTTGCAAACTATTTGCTAAGTTAGGATTTAAGTATGAATAACCTAAAAATAAACATGAATATTCTATATCCATTATTTACACCTCTTCGAGTTTTTTTGAAATTTTGAACAAAAATATAAATAAAAAATAGTGTATGAAATGGGACTTAAGTTATTTTTCGGTAATAAGATCTCGGAGTTTATAATTTTAACTGAAAGGGACTTTAGTACGCTTTTTGGACCAATTTTTGTTTGGCGATATCTTTTGGTGGCAGTTTTTAAAAGCTGGTTTGGCTATTTTCCCTGTTCGACACTTCCATTTGGGACAAGTTTCCACCTAAATATCGATAATTAAAATATTATGACAAGTTAAATATTGTAATTTTAGATTTTGGTAGAAAATATATATAAGCCATTGAAAATTTTTTGTCCTTATTTTGTGTTAGAGGCAAATATGAATTTCTGACCTACGTGGTCAATATCTTTAGAAAAGAGTAGTACTTTTGTTCTACAGTAATATGTCTTAAAGGTATAGGTCCTTCCAAGTTTAGAAAAATTACGAAATAAGGTTTAGGCAGAAATGTTTTTATCGCGCAAACTTTTGAATCCCAATGGAACCTCGAAATCAATTGAATTCGTTCTTAAAGACTTCACACACACCATATAAAATCCCTAAATGCATTACTAAATCAAGTTAGTTTGCTAACACCCTCATTTTTCCTTTTTTCAGCATTCTTCTCTCTCCCGCTGACGACAACAAAAATAACAACAGCAACATAACCGTCAACAAACCACCAATAGTCGACATAACGTTTCACAAAAACAAAACCCATGACAAATCAATGGACGTGATAGTCGGAAGGCTGAGCATAATCCTCTCGATCCCGTTCTCTGAAAAACTAGCGTTGTTCGTGATAGAGTGTCTTCCCAAAGAAAACATCGATACAGGAATCGTAAACTTAGGATACGAGGCGGAGACCTACACCGACAAGCTTCAACATTCGACCAGTCTAACAGTATCGACTAGAATAAACAAGCCGGAACTAATATTCCTAATAGAGACAACCTCTAACAGGAAACGTTACTTCGTCACTAAGAGCGAAATACTGCTAGACTATTCCAGACACGCCAACCGAATGAACCTCGTCATGTCCCTGTCCGGTCTTCACAGTTTATTTTACGATTTGGGCGATTACTCTGAGGAGCCTTACGTAGTCCTGAAGCAATGCGACGTCGAACTTTGCGAAAGTTTTTCCGAAAATTCCGGCGAGAAAATCACTGTAGCGGTGTCCTCCATATACGTGAAGCTGTGCAGCGAGGTGGTCCATTCGATGAATGACATTCTGAACGACATTATCGAACACTTCAAAATACCCGAAGCGGAGCCCAACAAGAAGAACCACGCAAAGAACGTTGAAAATTTAGATTTGTGGGAACCGAGAAAATTGGATGAGTACTTTAGTACAAATGAAAACTTCGAAGGGAAAAACAAAAAGGTTCCCTTGGTCCACGAAATCATGTTAGTACCCAAATTCGACATAGTGGTAATATTCGAACTGGAACAAGTCCCAGTGCTGCTAGTCAAACTCAACCTAGAGCTGACAGTTTACGATTGGTCTTCAAGCCTTAACAGTACTTGCGAAATAAAGATACAATCTAATTATTTCAACGAAGCCTTTCAGACTTGGGAACCACTCATAGACCCAACTGTTCTCGACGAAAGAGACTACAAACCCTGGGAAGTTGTGATAAAAATTTTCCAAGACAAATCTCACTCTATGCTCGATAATAACGATCGTAAGACTAAATCTAAGGCGAGCTCGAAAAAAAAGAGCAGATCCGTTACTACGACTGAAGACGAAGATTCTGGCGAGGACATGATGTACTTGGAACCGTTGAATACTATCAGCAACGGAAATAATAGGAGGATCAAGACAAGTCTCTCTACGTTTCTCGACGATTCAGACTCGGAAAATGAAGATGGCACTATGGAGAAGTTAGCAGCAGCCATTTCAGACCTATTTACCGGTAAATATTAAATGTTATATATACGTGACACGCCCCAGCATATTACGATTCTGACGTCACAATAATGCTATGTATTCATATAATTATTATAAACAGGTCGTACCCGGCATGCGTTGCAATGCCACATAAAGTTTAAAGAAGAAAGATAAATAAAAATTATAGATGACCCGGTGAACTTCGTATCACCTATTTTTCAAAAATATGGTCATAACTTAATACAAAATTTTTATCTACATTAAATTAAATGCAACACAGTTATACACATAATCAATTTAAGGCTTTCTGATGTATCATATTTTTTGTATTTTTTTGCGGTGCGTAAATATTTAAAGATGATGGTTTTCTGACTCGCGGACACGCGACGTATGCGGCCATGCGCGAAACAGCGAAACTGCAAGTTCATTCCGCAAATTTTCAATGAGACTGGCCTTGCGAAAATCACGGGGATGAATGTATTCGTCAGATCGAAGCTGGCGTTGGTTTAGAGTTTAGACGGATGTACGTCAATCGTTCAGTCTCAATTTTGACATAGGTACATATGAACTGCAAACTGATGAAAAAGCCGTTGACACATTAAAACATGATTTACTTCACCTTCGCGGATCATGAATAAAAATCCATAGCACAAACTTTTTTTTATAATAATTTATCAAAAACTACTTTGACAGTGGGCATTTTCTTGTATAATATGCGTTGCACCAAACGACATCATTTGAAAACAATTATCACATTTTTGGATGTTGGCCAAGAAATGTTTTGAGTCATTTCCCACCCCAGAAACTAATGAGCGTAATGAATCTGGTAGTGGGAACAATTGTGGCAATTTTACTTCACCACCAGTACAACATAATTCAGTAGGTTCACCGCTGTATATTAACGCTTTACAATATTGACAAATGATTGTCATTTCTCCAATCGTTTCGGATTGGTAGGCACAATAATCTATTTTCGGGTCGTAGTGGAATGCTACTCGTTCCAGATTTACAGGAACACTGCGTCTGCGGAATCGCTCTATTTTCTTTGTGTAGTGCTCGCTGCTGTTGTGTTGGATGTGCCCGAACTCGTTCCATTCTAAGCCTATCTACTTTATAATTATTCACTGTTGAACGCAATTCTCTCATACCAATACGAACGTTATTATTATCTGCCTCTCGCTGGTCGTCAGTGCGATTTGCACGTGAGGTAGCTCGTCGCACATTTGATTGACTTTGACGACTTAAGTCGTCTTCTCCTTGGCATTTTAAAATTAATAAAGTTCTCGGGAACTGACAAATTGATGATAGTAATGTGATTGTAATAATCTTCATGATATTTATTTCTTTGATAACCAACTGACACTATACTTTCATTTGTTTGATTGGTTGCCTCGGCGATTTGTACCCAGGATTAGAAAAAGTACCTTTTTTAGAATTTCCCTTACTTATTATTTTTTTTCTCACCGTTTAAACCTTCCCTGAACTTCCACAAATATTTCAAGATCAAAATTAGCAGGATCGGTCCAACCATTCTCGAGTTTAAGCGAGACGAACGAACAGCAATTTATATATATATATATATATATATATATATATATATATATATATGGAGATTGAGATTGTCACGTATACCATACCGAAAATCTAGACCAGGTGATTAAATTAGAGGTAGAACGTGAATTTCCAAATATTTCTTGTTCTTTCTTGGTACAAGTATTAAGCACATTGCCTGTTACGGCACTCATCTTTTGCATGGTAGTCTCACGCTTCGTCTCCCTTTACATTTGTAGTAGAAGGCTTTCCTTGGCAACCTATTAGCGTCTATCATGTGAAGATGTTAATTCCAGTTCTTCCTGTATTGCTTTATCACATCATTAACATTAATATATAGGCTATATATTTAGACGATATTTATATAAACGATATAATGCGGAAGTGAAAAATAGATACGACGAAGGAATATATCTGAATAAATACACAATCTTTAAGGCCCGTTTATACGCCGACGACCTGGTAATAATCGCAGAAACAGAAGATAAACTACAGAGTTGCACATACCAACTACAACTAAAAAACATTTGTAGTAAATATGACATGAAAATATCTAGAAAGAAAACAAAAACAATGGCCTTCGTATTTATGACAAGATAATAGAGCAAATAAGACACTTCAAATATTTGGGATGTGATCTAACGTATGAGTACAGCATAGATGTAGAACAAAAATTAAACAAAGTCAGTAGAGTATGTGGACTTATTATCAGACACCTACAACATTAAACGAGAAAAGGCACACAGCTGAAACTTTGTAAAACAATTGCAGTGTCAACCCTCACGTACGATAGAAAAATTTGGACAACGATAAATCAACAAGAGAATCGTATTCAGGCCCAATATATGAAGTTTCTAAGGAGAGTCAGAGGATGTACAAACCGAGACCGATTTTGAAATGCAGACATCAGACGGGAATTAAATATATATAATGTTAATGATGTGATAAAGCAATATAGGAAGAACTGGAAGTAACATCTTCACAGGATGGACGATAATAGGTTACCTTGAAAAGCCTTCAAATACAAATGTAAAAGGAGAAGAAGCGTATGACGACCATTCAAAAGATGGGTACCGTAACAGGCAATGTGCCTAAGACTTGTAGCGAAGAAGAAGAAGTGCTTAAAGAAGAAGAAGAATTTAAATTGAAATGCTATTATTTAAATATATTCTTATTTTACTAAATGTAAATGTTTCAGTTATCCAGTAATGTAAAAATCACTTACCTCATCGCTCAATAATTCACATGGTGTGCAATAAAAAAACAATAAACTGAACACTACTATTAATAACGTACATTAAATTCTTTATGGAATCTGTCTAATGTTCAATACAACAAAAATATTTCAATGGACGTACAATAATTTGCATACAAATATGACTTAAATAGATATATTTACGTTTTTGTTACGTTATATATCTCCACATAGTATAAATATCCATAATATGATCATTTGTAAAAGGAAGGTGGAATAAATTTTGTTAATGTTGGTTATGAATCTGAAAAAAGTTTTAATTACATGCAATACAACACCGTAGTTACTCTAATAACACGTTATGAAATCTAATGCAGTTTCTCGTATTCGATTTGGTTGCTACCCTATCTGCAATGGATACTATATCTTTATTGAAAATTCTTTTCACTTCTTTATTCAAACGCTTCATTTTTGTGTGGAATCGAGAAGATTAGGGATATGGGATAGCTTTCCAAAGACAAATATCAACTTGGTCATAGCCTGCAAATATATATTTCTCAATTAATATTTCCTTGAATTCTATAGTGGAGTTATGCCACTAATATCAGTGACAGTCATATTTTCCATCGTGAAAAACGAAAAAATCGGATTGATATATATATATATATATATATATATAATAAATTTTGCCATTAACTATTTTTCATTTCAGAGTTACATCCTAGTAGTGTGAAAGCAATCATACACATTTTTATGTTGAAAAATATATGTTTTACTTTTAGCAGCTATGTGAATACTGGTGAGTAACTATAAAGCAATTATCGGGAATAAAATATGTCCAGATATAATTAGACATTTAGATTAATTTTTGATTATCCGTTGTCCTAGTAAATGAATTTTTTAGGAGAATATCTGTAAATTACTCGCATTTACCTTATAATTAAACTAACGCGTATTTAACTATTAACGCGTATTTAATGAGAAGAAAATTTTAAGCATGAAACGGTTCCAAGGTCTAAAAACCATACTTTTTTTTGAAAATTTACGTGGTACGTTAAATGATTACTGATTATAGTTAAAATAATTTATACTTAAAAATATATCTATACATAAGAAAAAAGAAAGTATAACTCAGATTCTATTTGGTATTCAGCACAGATGTGATTATACGCTTTTGATTTAATATTCCCCGATTGCAATATTTACGTGAAACATATTCAAGAAATTCATTGATCTTTAAGCTTATGACAATCGTGACGTTCTTTGTCAACTTTCATTGATATTGTGTAACTTCGTAAGTATTTAATTTCTATAACTGAACCACATTAAAACATGCACCAAATGAGATTAAACCGAAATAAAAGAAATATTAAGACCATTTCTTGTTCCCCAGATTGGTTGTTAACCTCAGGTGATTGATAAGTCATATTATAAACAAATTTGCTCTTAGAATATGGTTTAAGATATATACGATTATAAACAACTACATATTTATTTAAATGATACAAATATTGACAATATTAATGGGTCTATACATGAGAGAATTACCCCCTCCCACCTTATTTACTATTCAAACTTAAAAATTCTGTTCTGAGCTATTTTAGTAAAAAAATAAAAATAACCTTCCTATTTGTTTAGAGGTCATAAACTAAAATTTCTAAATTCGCGATGAACCTCGCAAAGTATATAAATGAAATGCATTTTAATTCTTTATCTAAGATTTAAATCACAAACTCAGTTTCAAAAACAGTTTTGAAAATGTGGCGAATTAAAAAAAATTAATTTCAGTCTGGTCTACTCAACTGGTTTGGTGTGGACTAGTCTCGTCTAGTCTGGATTGATCTGGTCTGATTTTGTCTAGTCTGATCTGGTCTGCTCTGCTCTGCTCTGCTCTGCTCTGCTCTGCTCTGCTCTGCTCTGCTCTGCTCTGCTCTGCTCTGCTCTGCTCTGCTCTGCTCTGCTCTGCTCTGCTCTGCTCTGCTCTGCTCTGCTCTGCTCTGCTCTGTTCAGCTCAGCTCTGCTCTGCTCTGCTCTACTCTGCTCTGCTCTGCTCTGCTCCGGCTTGGCCTGGCGGGGCCTGGTCTGGTCTGGTCTGTTGTGGTTTGGTATGTTCTGGTCTGGTATCGTCGGAGCAGATCGGACATTCCATAGCAGACCAGATCAACATAGAGCAGAGCAGAACACACCAGACCAGTGCAAACTAGGGCAGACTAGTGCAGTTCAGATGAGACCAGACGAAACCAGACCACACTAAATCAGAACAGATCAGAGTAAATCAGACCAGATGAGACCACATCAATCTTCTTAGTAGTTCGTATGTCAGTAAGTAAATGTATTTTTTTAAAAAGTATTTGAATGTTGACAAGATAAAAGAATTTCCTTTCGTTTGCGATCCAAATTCTGAAATTTAAAGACAGAATGTTTTAAGAATTATTTAAGGGTCACCATCCTTCTTTTAGGTAAAATATTAAGCTTTCGAATTTTACCATGAAATTCAAAAGTGTAGGTCAAGATGGCGCCTTTCAGTTTTGTAGCCAATTTTGAAATCCTCACTTAAAAATGTGGGGAATATCGTGATTTTTTGAAACAACTGGTACGAACTTCATATTTTCTTAACGTAAATCATGTCTCGATAAGCAAACGTCTTTTCGACGAAATTTTTCACTTTTAGCGGGAGGGAATTAGTGGAATTACGCATTTTGGTTTGCAACCCAAATTTTGAAAATACAAAGTCGGATATTTTTTAAAAATAAATTGAAGCGTTTGAGGTCAAATACTAAACTTTCGAATTTTGCCAAGAAATTCAAAGTGCAAGCAGAGAGGGCGCTTTTTAGTTTTGTAGGGAGGTTTTAATTCACTAACCAAAAATACTGGAAATATCTCTATATTTTCAAAAACACACCCTGTACCTACCAAACTTTATATTTTCTTATAGTAGAATCTCGGCAAGCAAATGTATTTGTGAAATTATTTCACTGTTAGCACTAGGCAACCATATCCTCTAGTGTGCGTCCCAAATTTTGAAAACGTATATTTGGGCTATCATGAAAAAAACCGCAATTGGTTGACCTTCCCCTTTAAAATGAAACTTTCTCAAACTTCGCGATTAAAGTGATAGGTTAGGTCAAGGGGATGCGTTTTATTTCTTTAGCGGAGTATCAGATGTCTAGCTTCAGCAGTTTCGGAAGTATCGTGATTTTTTGTAAAAAACTCATAACACATTTCAGTTGTTTGTATTAGGGAAAATAAACATTTTTCTCATGAACTTCTTTCTCTGCTGGTCCCAAAATTTCTCTGCTGGTGAAAGTTTTGAAAATCCAGTATTGCGTCATTTTTTAAAACACCTGCCTTTTTTGAGCTAACAATAAATACGTTTATATAAACGAAAATCATTAGTTCTGTCTCTCTTGTATGTTTCAAACTTTAACCTTCGTCAATTTTTCGTTACCCTAATAAATGAAAAATCGACCAGTAAGTCGGTGTCTGACTTACTTTATCTCATGATATATCATATCATATCTGTCTGATATTTATGTCTCATGACTTTATAAACAAAGTCAGGAGATATTGACTACTTTATTTCACGGTGTAATATATTTTCTACTCAAAAACACCAAAGTTAGTGAAAAAATAGTCGGTTAACAAGTGGAATCCTTGAGACATTGCGGTGGGTGCCTTCCTCTCTATCTCTTTTGAGCGAAACTTACAACAAACATGTAATATGATATAGTAGCCTTGAAAGTCTGAAAAAAGTTATATGAAATAATTAGCTTCTGATTATACTATTTACAGCCTACGTTTATGTAGCAAAGTTCAATGAGAGACGGCCAAAAGACTTGCAATGACCAAAAAATATATTAACACCTTTCAATGGTTTCTAAGAAGAAGATATTATAAACAGATGACAGTCGATGCATAAGACTAACGATATCGATACATGATATTATGATTTTTATTCAATAGTTTAAAAATGCGGCCTTACCGGCATCATAGATTTGTATATATATGTTTAATAAAATTTAGTTAAAGCCACTATTTAATTTAAAGGGGGGTGTTTGTCGGGGGGTTATTTACGTGGGGGGATATTTGTCAGGGGGATATTTGTGACGGGGGATAATATCCTGGGAGATATTGTCCCGTGGTTATGTAACGCCGCACCGTATTTCATACAGGGACGTACTAAGAAATGGTAGCGTCTGCCACCAGCCCAGAAATTATTTATTTAAAATGTCGCTCTGAACGGACGACACTGTTTTTGGCCCAGCGGAGACAAGGTTTCTGACCAACCTCTACAGAAAACGCGAGCCCCAGGGCTTCGCAAATGCCTGTCGATTTCAGTGGGGATTCGGTAGCAAAATAATACCCAAGTGTTAAATTTGAATGAAATTAAAGTTTATATTGACTAGATAAAATTTATGACTATACAGTGAACAAAAAAAAAATGGATCAATTAAATAAAAGAAATTAAAATAACCGAGTAACCGATAACAAAAAAAAAAATAACCGAATTCAAATAGATATAAAATTACGCATGCTACCCTTACAAGAATGCGTATAAGATATTTCCCCAACAATCAAAAAATATAATAGAGTCCACCCTATTTGGGAAAATCCTCTACCCTGTACCTAGATCAATATTTGATTCTCTACTATTCTTACTTCCAAAGCTCTAGTTCTTACTTGTGACTGAACTAACCAAAATTACCAAACTGTGAACTAATCAAGGAATTTACGTAATTGCGCGTTAGATTTCAGAGTTTAAACCTGGATACGCCTCTGTCCCGGGTCATCGAAATTCGAACAGAACCCACACACACGAAACCCAGTCAAAGAGATAAGTATAAATACGAATCAACAAAAGAAAGGATCGCCTCGTCTGTCCTCCGTCTCTGGAAAATTAGTAAAAACCCGTAACTTATTCCCGACTCACCACCTTGGAATTCTGCGCTGACTTCCACCCTAAGATTCGTCGCTTCGGCTCTGGTATGACACTCGGAAACGTGACTCTACACTCGATACGGCCCCAAATAGCAAAATTTGGAATCAACCCCAAAACTAATGACACGAAAAAATATCAACAAAATTAAAATCAAATTTAAATAATTGGTTTGACGTTAAAGCAAATTCCCACTGAATTCCTTTACTTTAGTTTACACCCTCGGTACCAATAAGTACCAAAAACAAAACACTGACTCGAAAACCGCGCCCCAAACGCGTAGCAACCCCGTTGCTATGACCTCGTCTGAACACCTCTGTTCCCCGGACCGAAGTGAAGTTCTTTCGTCCTCAATGCGAGCTGTGTATTTTTCCAAGTCATCAATTTTCGCCCAGTTACGAATTGCAGCGGAATATTTATTTCGTCGCCCATGGCCTATAATAATGTCAAGAACCCTCAAAAACGAATTTTTCCAGAGCAAACCTCTCCCCTATGAAATCTGTGCTTTAGGTATCATTTCCCTGAACGCTCATTTCTGATTACGACGGGGTTTTCGTCTCTTTCGTCGCGTAAATTATTTGTAATTTCGGGCGTTTGACCTTTTGTTATAGTTTCAATTATAAAACATTTTTACGTTTCAAAACAAATTTCGTTATAGTTTCAATCGTTTAGTTTCGAAACCAATTATACAGGGTGGAGCCTTTTCCCATTTACCTAATCAATTTCTAAAATATCTCTTAAATAAATTTAGTAACATCCCCCGGATGTTACATTACTCCCCCCTACAAAAAAATCGTCGACTCTTATGTCGATGACTTTTTCTCAAATTATCTTCGGGGAGTAACCTAACTAGTAACCCAACATGTGCCACAATGGCTACAACCAAGAAGGATAAGCTTCAGCTACAATCCAAACAATTATTCGTTAAACCTAAGAATTACAATGTTGCTCACTTCGCGCACTCGCGTAACATTTAGATTTCGAGTTCGTAGGCACTAACTTTTTGATTCGCGCACACACTCTCCATCGCTTCCTTTCCCTTACCATCTCTCTCTTTAACTCCCCTATGGCACCCCGACTCATACAGCGTCCTTCAGCCCCTTGGTCCAATGCACTTGCGGTTTGTTAATTAAAGCGTTCATTGGCGCGGTTGAACTTTCGTTGCGATTACGCGACGCGAGAAACGGCAAACTTTTGGATAAATCCCGGATGTCATCTTTTTGATCCGGCTGGATCATCTTCCTCAACTCGTGGCCCGATTCTGCGTCCTCGTTCGTTGACCGTTGATTCCTCTCCTGGGGTTTATAGTATCCACAATGTCAGAGTGGTCCATAAACATGCGATCAATTTGAATCCTCCTCCTACAGTTCGGTACAATTGTAGTCCGTTTAGTGCCATCGCCAGTTGGGTTCTGAGTATTTCCCACTGGGCAAGGCATCTGCAGTGTATCGTCTCGAGGTAGAGATGTTCCACATCACTCTTGAAAGCTGGTTCTACGTACAGGAACTTCTGGTTTACGTCCGCCATCAGGTCCGTGTTTCTTGGCGTCATCACTTGTGACTTAGGATTGAAATTTTCTGGCGTGATCAGGATGCGGGGATGTTCTGTCTGCAATACTTCTAGTACACATATCCAGGACCTCTGTTGTAAGTCAGGGCGAAAATTCTGGACCCCTCATTAACCACCATATACTTCTCCTGAGTCCTATGCTGTGTTACTTCTTCGGCTACTCTCTTATATAGCACGCTTAAATGTCCTTCGCACTTGTCTGGTCTGTCAACTTCCCAGACCGCCTCTCCGACTTCAGTGTCGAAACAATATCTCTCCAAAAATGGGCAGGTTACACTCCCGCTGACCGAACTATCGTCCTCGTCTAGTTTGACCGACGCCCAAAAAATCCCGCACTAAAGTTTTTTTCCGATGCTACGACAACAACATTGTTCCATTTTTGTCCATTTTCCTGATACGTTTTCGCCCGTGCACTTTCCCGAATTGTCTATTGTCCCTTGCCCTGTTTCCGACTCGATTGTGGTTGCATTAGGCGTAATGCCCCCGAAAAGTTTAGTAGTACCATCCCGATGTATGAGTTCACATTCTTCGGCCCCAACTAGATGTACGAATGTTTTTAGCCCCCCAGACGCCATCGAACTATGGCTATACATGCCACAATAAGTCCTTATTCGCGTTACTTCGATTAAATACGCGAACATTTTCTGTTGCCCGAATTCATTTCGTTGAACAACCGCCACGTTCGTGGGTGCGCTGGTGTAAGAGAGAGAAGGTTCGGGGCAGTTGGCGATATCTCGTAGCGAGACTGTTGCCACCTCTGCTGTACTGCTGCTGCAGTCGTACGCCACCAGCTCTAATACGGTTGGCAGCATCAGGAGGACCCATGGTGGACACATCGGAGTCCTAATAAAGTCTTTTAGCGCAAAGTTTACGGAATCAAAATAGTCCAAAAATACAATACAATTCGCTAATAATAAACAAATAACGAAAACCCAAAAGATCTTAACTAAAACAGAAAATCTCAAATATTTCCTTTGGTTTTGTCTAGGTGTCACTGCCCTGAGCGCTAAACCTGCCCCCCCAAAATAAGTCAAAATTACTTAAATGGTAAATGACTCAAAGTCTTACTTCAAGAGAACATAAGTAATCACCCAACAAAACCAATGGCGACACAAACAAAACTCTTGCGGCTAACAAACAACAAAAGGATTCAACCAAAATAAACTCGAAGTAAATTATAAGTACAATAACCCAAAAAGAATTAAAATACATAAAATGGAATAAAATTAAAATTGTGACTCTATATTCAAATTAAATCACTAAATTGTCCGTTAGCTGTCGGTCACTTATGCCCTAAGAATAGCGGCTAGTGAGCGACGACGCTCTAGATAGTTCAATTTTTTTCAAAGAAAAGAAAACCCCCCCATTAGCTGAAATTTAGGAAGGGTACGGGATCTCTGACGCATCCCATAATTTGACCACCGCTCAGTTAATGACCTGTGAGGTGCGATCAAGAAAATCTCCGCCTCACATTTTATTTTATCAACAAGTTTCAACACAAAACCTGGGACTTTAACCCCTTAAACCTGCGGTTTCCTGCACCTAAACTTTGTACTTGGCGACGCGCAAACCGTGGGACTATAACCCTCTAAACCTGCGGTTCCCTGAACCTAAAAACGAAGCGCAAACCTGGGACTTTTTATCCTTTAAACCTGCGGTTCCCTGAACCTAAACGCGAATTGCCATCTGGGACTTTTACCCTTTACCTGCGGTTCCCTGAACCTAAACGCGAAACGCAAACCTGGGACTTTACCCTGTTGAACTGCGGTTCCCTGAACCTAAACGCGAATTGAAAACCTAGGATTTTCAACCCTTTAACCTGCGGTTTCCTGAACCTTAACGCGAATTGCAAACCTGGAAGTTTTAACCCTTTATTCCTGCGGTTTCCTGAACCTTAACGCGAATTGCAAACCTGGAAATTTTAACCCTTTATTCCTGCGGTTCCCTGAACCTAATACTCTGGCGCTGATACACTCAAAACCCTACGATTTTAACCCCTCTATTTACCCCACAGGGAACAAACTATCTGTTTTGTCGCCTCTTACGACAAGCCAGATAAGGCTGAGAGACTATTCGACCCCGGTCTCCCACAGGGAACAAAATAAAACATAAAAACTTTTAGAAATTTAGCCTCGCTGGCGGCCTCCTGTTTCGTTCCGATCGTCGCAAACCTTCCGCGTCATCAAACGATTTTATTCGCTTTCTCGCGGATGTGGACTGATCAGCCCCATCCACCAGGGTCGGTGGGGGTGGGGGTGGCATGGTACGTTTTGGTAGCATCTGTTGTAACGCGTCCGGATCTACGTCTAAAAGTCAGGGACAATAAACCTACCCCGCGGTTCTTCCTCGTTGTCTGTTTCTACCCCATCTGTTAAGTTTGGATCCTCCCCTTCCTGATCCTCCTCTAAGTCAGAGGGCTCAGGCTCCGATTCACTCGAGAGGGAGCAACCTTGTCGCTTAACGTACTCTTTGAGGCGGTTCGCGTGTACTACCTGTTCCTTTTTTCCTCCTATTTTCCGTACCTTATAGGTCACGGGGCCTAAAATTTCAATTATCCTGAAGGGTCCTACCCAATTTTTTGATAATTTCCTGGACAGTCCTAATTTTCCCTCCATGTCTCTAACCAATACCTCATCCCCAACTTTAAAATTCTTTTCCTTTGTTTTTGTGTTGAACCGCGTAATGCGCGATTCTTTTACCCGATCTGTTCTCTTGGCGACTTCCGAATACACCCTCTGTAATCTCGCCCCTAGTTCCGCCGCATAGTTTTCGTCACAATCATACCTGACCCGCCTAGGTTTGATAAAAGAATCGATTGGTAAAACCTGATCTCTGCCATGTAATAAGAAAAAGGGGGTGAATCCGGTCGTATCGTGTACGTTACCCCTATACGCCATTAATATATAGGGCACCCATTGGTCCCAATCGCGTTGATTTTCGGCAATGTAGTGCGATAACATATCTTTAAAAACCCTATGCATACGTTCGATTTGCCCGTTAGTGGTCGGAGCGTAACTCGCAGTTTGTAATTTCTTTATTCCCAATAATTCGCACACCCCTTTAAACATTTGTGACGTGAAATTTGCCCCTCGATCAGTTAACAATTTTTCGGGTGCCCCATGCCTGACAACTACCTGCTCTACAAAAGCCCTTGCGACGGTATCCGCTTTTTGATCAGGAATGGGAATAGCTTCGATATATTTCGTGAAATAATCTTGGAACGTTAATAAATAGCGATTCCCCTGATCCGTTGTGACTAATGGCCCTACAATGTCCATTGAAGTAAGTTCCCAAGGGCGGGTTGTGGCTGTAAATTTTTGAAGTGGAACTTTCTTGTGGTGTGGGGATGTTTTTCGTTCGTTACAGGAAACGCAACTCGCGACATACTCCTCTACATCCTTTTTTAAACCTGGCCAATAAAATCGTGACCTAATTCTTAATAATGTTTTCTTACACCCCGGGTGACCCGCTATGGCTAGATCGTGAAAATCTCCCAAAACTTTATTAACAAAAATTCGCGGCACTACTAACTTGTCGCCTTTGGTGTCCGGTTCCGCCCTATACAGAATTTCATCCCTGTCCAAAAAAAATTCCTTCGATTCCTCCGTATTTTCCCCTAATTTTGAAATTACTTCTTTGCAAAATTCGTCTTGACGTTGGGCCGCTCTAAGTAACGCCCTGTCCCATTCTACTTCCAAAAATTCATCTGAAACTAACTTAACATCTTTTCGGGCCTTGGAGGTTTGCGTGCAAATTAAAACTTCGACAGTTGTCCCAAAAAATACGAAATGTAACATATCCAAAACGTTATCCCAATTTAACTGGTCTAAACCACACCCAATTTTTGGTAAAGCCAAATATTTTTCCCCGTTCTCGTCGCACAACCTGCGCAATTCCTGGAGGGAATTCCATACGTTTTCATACGATGGTTTATCGGAATATTTATCTTTTGTGACCAGATAATAAATGCGCCGTTCTTTCGTTTTCAATACCGCGACTTCTCCCACTAATTTTCCTTGAGCCTGTAATAGTTCCCTACTCCCAAATTTTTCTGTAAATTTTGCCGCGATGCCTCTACTCATCTCAAAATCTGCCGAAACTGCGTGGGCCAATGCCCAATCGCCCGGAACCGTGAATAAGTCTCTCTCGTCAATATTAACATTCTTGGGTTTCGGTGTCACGTGTTGTTTCTTATAGTCCTGGAAATCGGCGTATGTCATGTTCACGTATGTGTCGTCGTTGTTGTACATTCGGCTGAGGGCGTCCGCGTTACCGTGTTGTCTTCCCGGTCTATGTATCACGTCAAAATCGTACTCAGACAAAGTTAACGCCCAGCGAGCTAATCTCGAATCTGGTTCCTTAAGGGTTAACATCCACCGTAGAGGACGGTGGTCGGTAATGATGGTAAATTTTCTCCCGTAGAGGTAACATCTGAACGTTTTTACCCCGAACATTACACCCAACAGTTCTTTGTCAGTGGTGGAATAATTCTTCTGAGCGTTATTCATCTTTTTACTCGCGTACGCTATTGGTCTTTCGTAACCACCCCGTTTTTGACTTAAAATCGCCCCGACTCCCGTCCCAGAAGCGTCCGTAGACAAAATAAATGGTTCGTCAAAATCTGGGAAAATTAGTAATGAATCTGAAGTCAACGCGTTCTTTAGTTTCTCGATTGATTCTAAAACTTCGTCCGTGATTTTAAATGGTACGTCCTTCTTTGTCAGTTCCGTCAATGGTGAAGTCAGTTCTGTCACATTTGGAATAAAACGTCGGTACCAATTTACAATACCCAAAAATGATCTTACCCCTCGGACGTTTTTCGGGATAGGAAATTTATGTATGGCCTCAATCTTTTCTGGATCTGGCAAAATCCCCTCCTGAGAAATATAATGCCCCAGATATTTAACCTTCTCCAATAAGAAATTACATTTTGCGGGTTTTAATTTGATGTTAGCACCCCTTAGCCACTGAAATACTTGTTCTAAGCGTTTAATATGATCTGAAACCCCATCTGAGTTATATACCAAAATATCGTCAAGATAAACCATACATAAATCACCGGTCAGACCCGAAAGCGTGACATTCATGAATCGTTGAAAAGTGGCCGGCGCGTTAACTAACCCAAAGGGCATCTTCGTGTATTCAAAATGTCCGTGATATGTACTAAAACCTGTCAATGGTACCGATGTGTCCCCCATGTCAATCTGGTGATACGCCTCTGCGACGTCAATCACGGAAAATAACGCTTTATTCCCGGTTTTATAACCCTGCAACAGGTCTGCGATATTTGGGAGTGGATAATACTCTTTCTTCGTTACCGCGTTCAAACCCCGGTAATCTATGCACATGCGCAATTTTTCCTCCCCGTTAGGCAATTTTTTCGAAACTAATACTACCGGCGCTGACCATGGGCTCGAGGACGGTCGGATCACTCCCGCCTCTAATAACCTATCAATTTCATTTTGTAAGATTTCCCGTTGTTTAAATGGAATTCGATAAGGGGCTTTACAAATGGGTTGCGCACCGGTTTCTAAAATAATGTCATGTTTAACCTGACTCGCGCTGGTAATTTTGTCGCCTTCTCCCAGAAATAAATCGGCGTAAGACCTCAATAACTTGTACACCTCTTTCCTTTCACTTCCTTTTAAATGACTTAGCTCAAAACCCTCATCTATCCATTTGTCAGAACTCGTATCAACCAAATTAATGCTAACGTCTTGGAATTTTGACCTTTGACCTTCCTCTTCCGCCTTCATGGCAGTCCCGATTTTCTGACCTTTTTGAATACGCAATTCACCCCCAGATACATTCACTATTCTGACAGGTATTTTCTCGCCATTTTCAACTATGCTCCGCGCAATAAATATTGAACCATTCTCGCTCTCATTCGATTCACACACAAGCCATTTTCCCTTCAGTGTTCCCTTTACCTTACCCGCGCATAACAATTCAGTCCGTGGTGGGACGGAAATCAACTCCGTACTTACAATGTCAGCCTCCTCCATTTCTTGTAGTTCATTGGGCAAGTGCCTCCTTATCTCTTGTACTTCCGTCTCAATTTTTTCAGTCGCACCTATTTGCTTCGCTCTTTCACTCTTTTGACTTTTCTTAGCCGGATTCACAACTTCTACCATTTTATTTTTCTCAGACTCTCTCTCTTCAGACATATCCCTGTAAAATTTTTCGACGTGCCTTAGCCATGCGCACCAATCATCCCTATTTCCACACTCATTCTTAGTGGCAATTAGAGGCAAAACCTCACCACGAATTACCAGCGCAGGGTTTGAACCATAACACACTTTCGCAGAATTTTCATACAAAAAGTCTCGCCCCAACAAGGCGTGCGTAGAGCCCAAAATTTTATCATCGCATACTATCATACGAGCCGTCATGAGAGCGGAGGAGTCAGGGATGTCCACTTCGAACTCCCCTACTCCATAAGTACAAAGTCTATGTCCTGTTATTCCCGTCAGTGAAAAATTTTCCGCAACCGTACACCGAATCTCTTCATCCGTAACTATACCTTTTTTTATTAACGAAACCGCCGCGCCCGTGTCCACGAGACAAATTCTATTTACTCCCCCTATACGCAACACCACGGAGTGAGGTATTTCCTCCCTATCTTCGCAGTAAATTTCCGGAATGACACAATTATTTTTATACCTAAATTCTATATCTTCTCGTTTTTCCTCGCTGGGTCGTTTTTCCGAAAAGCCTTCTAGCCGAGGAATTCTAGAAGGCTTGATTAGTTTAAATCGCTATTTTTCCTTTGTGCGCTCCCGGAATGCCTATCGGCCCTAAACATCCTCGAGTTTTCCCTATCGTCTTCCGCCTTTTCGTGAAACTCACGGGTTTCTCCACCTCTTTTATACTCCCTAGTTCTCTGCGTCGTTCCTTGATTTCTTAACTCCCCTGAATCCCTTCTACTCGCGTAATATTTTTGCCCGTTTTGTTCGCGTCTGGCCGTATCCACGGTATTTACCCGCGCATTTTCCCTATAATTATTTCGAGGCCGTTCAAGGCTTTCTTGCCTCGGCGGAGACTTCTTCCTAAAAAACCTATCCTGTTCCGGCGACGACTCGCCCTTAAAACCTCTCCCTTTGTCTGTTGCCCTATTTTTACATTCTTGGGCCCAATGCCCTGGCTTATCGCATTTAAAACAATTCCCCTTTTTCAGATTTCTTAGTTGAGTTCCTGGAACTAATCTGGTTTCCCCTGAACTTTTCCTACACTCCCTAGCAAAATGGCCGAAATTTCCACAATAGTAACATTTTGCCCCATTTTCAATGGTTGAAACGCGCGCCCCTGAATTCCTCCCTTGGGTTATACGCGAGGTCGTTTCCTGCAACGTCGCTATCTCCTCTGCCACTTCCAAGGTCAATTCCTTTTCCCTTAACAAAGTTACCCCTATTTTATCCATTATATCTTTGCGCAGCCCTACCTTAAATTGATTTAGAATTACTACCCTATTCATTCGGGTTAAGCCCTCCTTTTCTCCTGCTGTCGCACCCTTAAGTTCCTCCCTTAACGCGCGATTCCCTAAAGTTCGCAACCTTGTACTGAACGTCGCAACATCTTCGTCATACCTCTGATAGCACCGACTTAATTGTAGCAACCCTTCCCCTGGCAATGCTGAAGGCGCAAATCTACTTATTAATTTTTCACTAAACGCTAAGTAATCCAAATTTCGAAGTGACTCATCTGACGTTACGTAGTTCTGAGCCTCCCCCACGCACTTAAATTTTAAAAGTTTGAGGGTGTCTTCCTTCGACCACCCATCCAATTCCGCCCTCTGTTCCAGTTTTTCTAAGTAACTTCTAACATTTTTCCCATTAAACGGATCAAGGGTCGTCGCTATCATCCCCAACGAATACATCATGGGTAACCTAGCCAAGTTTTGCTGACTGCCCTCGGCCATTATGACCTTTTTATCTATTTTTACCTCGGGTTTATCTATTGTAATTTTGGGGCCTAATTCTTTGTTTTCAGCCTCCTCGTCCGAATGATATAACATGTCCCGTTTAACCGTGCAACCCTGATTTGTTTATCAAACAGCTAAACGCAACTTAAGACCAAATACTGATTTAATTAAATTGATAAAAAAAATGAATTAAAACCGTCCTTACAAATTAACTCCGCCTTCGTTACAACAGATGCCCCCACGACACGCCGCGAAGAACGAGATGAAAAATTTAATTGTATCTATTTCACTCTCGCAATTTAGCAGAATTCGCAGTTTGCTCTAAAGAAAGCTTATAAATTAAAATAAAATAGGAAAATCGTACTCATGGTAAAAAAAAAGAATCCACATATATAACCCAGAATATAAATAGAAAAAAAAAACAGGTCAAAATCATGCAAAGTAAGTGATTAGTACCACGATAATATGAGACGGTGTGTGGGTCTTCCGTCGTCGCTCCAGTGGCGCGCCCGCCGCTTTTCCACCAGACGTTCCAAAACTCTGTATCTGCGCAATTTATTGAATTTTAGGATTGACTCAAAAGTTACTCAACAGATTTATTGATACCAAATTCAAGACTCCAAATACCTGAACTAGTTTAAAATAACCCCAAGTTTCTTTCTATTTAAAAAAAAACTAAAGTAACGATTCCCTCAAGAGGACAATCCCATAGGGTGAAATATGGAGACAGACGGGGAGAGAATAATAAAAAATAGAAAAATTCAAAAAGACCTACCAAAAGGAACAAGTCAAAAATATTTTTTTTTAACGAGAGAAAACTACCCTTCTTTAATATTGCCAATCCCACCTGAAATGTTTTTAAGAAATCCCACCTGAAGACTTTTTAAGAGATCCCACCTTAATTCTTTTTAAGCGATCCCACCTGAAAACTTTTTAGGAAATCCCACCTGAATTCTTTTTTAAGCTATCCCACCTGAAAACTTTTTAGGAAATCCCACCTGAATTCTTTTTTAAGCTATCCCACCGCTGCCACCAGAATGTAACGCCGCACCGTATTTCATACAGGGACGTACTAAGAAATGGTAGCGTCTGCCACCAGCCCAGAAATTATTTATTTAAAATGTCGCTCTGAACGGACGACACTGTTTTTGGCCCAGCGGAGACAAGGTTTCTGACCAACCTCTACAGAAAACGCGAGCCCCAGGGCTTCGCAAATGCCTGTCGATTTCAGTGGGGATTCGGTAGCAAAATAATACCCAAGTGTTAAATTTGAATGAAATTAAAGTTTATATTGACTAGATAAAATTTATGACTATACAGTGAACAAAAAAAAAATGGATCAATTAAATAAAAGAAATTAAAATAACCGAGTAACCGATAACAAAAAAAAAATAACCGAATTCAAATAGATATAAAATTACGCATGCTACCCTTACAAGAATGCGTATAAGATATTTCCCCAACAATCAAAAAATATAATAGAGTCCACCCTATTTGGGAAAATCCTCTACCCTGTACCTAGATCAATATTTGATTCTCTACTATTCTTACTTCCAAAGCTCTAGTTCTTACTTGTGACTGAACTAACCAAAATTACCAAACTGTGAACTAATCAAGGAATTTACGTAATTGCGCGTTAGATTTCAGAGTTTAAACCTGGATACGCCTCTGTCCCGGGTCGTCGAAATTCGAACAGAACCCACACACACGAAACCCAGTCAAAGAGATAAGTATAAATACGAATCAACAAAAGAAAGGATCGCCTCGTCTGTCCTCCGTCTCTGGAAAATTAGTAAAAACCCGTAACTTATTCCCGACTCACCACCTTGGAGTTCTGCGCTGACTTCCACCCTAAGATTCGTCGCTTCGGCTCTGGTATGACACTCGGAAACGTGACTCTACACTCGATACGGCCCCAAATAGCAAAATTTGGAATCAACCCCAAAACTAATGACACGAAAAAATATCAACAAAATTAAAATCAAATTTAAATAATTGGTTTGACGTTAAAGCAAATTCCCACTGAATTCCTTTACT
Organism: Cryptocephalus moraei; assembly: GCA_946251905.1. NCBI lineage: Eukaryota > Metazoa > Arthropoda > Insecta > Coleoptera > Chrysomelidae > Cryptocephalus > Cryptocephalus moraei. The sequence goes on from OX276454.1 coordinate 30,943,982, forward strand.
TTAGTTTACACCCTCGGTACCAATAAGTACCAAAAACAAAACACTGACTCGAAAACCGCGCCCCAAACGCGTAGCAACCCCGTTGCTATGACCTCGTCTGAACACCTCTGTTCCCCGGACCGAAGTGAAGTTCTTTCGTCCTCAATGCGAGCTGTGTATTTTTCCAAGTCATCAATTTTCGCCCAGTTACGAATTGCAGCGGAATATTTATTTCGTCGCCCATGGCCTATAATAATGTCAAGAACCCTCAAAAACGAATTTTTCCAGAGCAAACCTCTCCCCTATGAAATCTGTGCTTTAGGTATCATTTCCCTGAACGCTCATTTCTGATTACGACGGGGTTTTCGTCTCTTTCGTCGCGTAAATTATTTGTAATTTCGGGCGTTTGACCTTTTGTTATAGTTTCAATTATAAAACATTTTTACGTTTCAAAACAAATTTCGTTATAGTTTCAATCGTTTAGTTTCGAAACCAATTATACAGGGTGGAGCCTTTTCCCATTTACCTAATCAATTTCTAAAATATCTCTTAAATAAATTTAGTAACATCCCCCGGATGTTACAGTTATTTTCCGGGGGGATAATGTCCAGGGGGTTATTGTCCTGATACCACATCAACAAACCTTCCAGCTACAATAACTTGTTTTTTATTAGATACTGCTAAAACCATTAGCAGCTCCGTTTTGAAAATCATCAAATTATTATTCCAATCGCTAAGAAGTATAGTGGTATGAACGTTTTCGATCTGAAAGATTAATAATAGGTGCAGGCAACATTGTTAAAACTTAAAAACTATCCAGAAGAGTTAATGAATAGTAAATTATAGGATCTATGTGAAATTTAAATGTTACTTTTTATTTAATTTTTAGTTACTTCATTAAATAATAGTTGGCATGGTATACAATAAAATTTTAAAAACAGGTTAGTTAAATTCCCGAGATAACTTAAATATCTCATTGTGTCCGTAACTGAAGTTCTAAAGTAAAATTATTACATTAAATCTATATACAAGTATTTTAATATTTACGTATTCGTTACGTTGTACACCTCCACACAATTAGTAAAAATCGAAAATAATATTTGTTGCAGTAGAACGTTGAAGTAGGTGTTATTAATATTTTTAATGAAACTGTATTATAAAGAAATATATTTGTGAAGGATAATTCAAACTGACATCAACTAACTTCATTGAAAATGCGTGAAATTCAATAAACTTCCTGATTAATATTCCTGCGTTTACTTCAACTTCAATGGTTCTAACCTCAACACTCAAAATTCTCCTTAGTTCTTTATTCAGCAGCTTCATTTGTGAATACGTCATTATAATTATGGTTAAAAAGAGAATGTCAAACGGAGCTACGCTACAAATACATATTATCCAGAAAGTAGACCACTCTATTACGACCATTATTTTGAAAAGAGTGGGTCTTCAGAGGTATATCCATCGAATGGCAACGTTTTAACCTTCACCAAAAAAGGTCTTATCGCTGTGATGATAAATGTTAGTGTACAACCGACCAGAAAAACTTTGAGTACCTATTAATTTGAGAATTTTGGAAATTTTCATTAATTCCTTTTTATCACTTGCATGGTTTAACTCTTCGACGTTCCTAAAACTTAATGTCGATTTAATAATGCTGAGAAAATGAGACTTATTCCTATAGAAGAACAATTTCTTTGCGAAAGCCTGCAATACAAAGATATTTCTATAACAATTGGAGAATGTTAACTACGAAAGATATTACAATTACATTACAAATTTAATACACTTTTTTATTTTAGGTACAATCTTACATCTATTTTATTTTATGTCAGGATTATATCTAACTTATATGTATTTACAGATAACTTACGTGTACAAGTGTTAGAGTTCCTTCTAAAGAAGTAGTGATATCATTTAGAACAATGTCTGCTTTCAAGGAAAAAGCCGAAAGAGAGAATGTCAAAGTAATTATCATTGGTATAGAATTAAATGCAAAGAGTTTTGGTAAGTAAGTGTTTTTAAATTTTTAATGATCTGGACATACAAATTTTCCATTTTGTACCGTCCTTCGAATTGATAATAAATTTTTAAGCTGTGAGTAATTAAAGCGAATTAATAACCAGTAATTACCCTGATTTGTACCCTGTAATTAATATAGAAATAATTATTTTAATTCCATTAAAATTAATAGAAAACATTTTCTTATTTAGACAGCTATGCTATATTTAATTTCCAGTTAGCGATTATTTTTGGAATATTTTTAATAACTGACATTCGTATTTAGATTAAATAAAAATCGCTGCACTACGTTGTTATCTACCTACTTAATTGATTTACCTGGGATATATTTGTAATGTTTTTCAATGAGGATATAGTATTGACATAATTTGTAATATAAATAAAATGTGGCAGTCGCGGGACTGACCGACAACAGTGACTACTGCTTACTTTTCAATTAAAACATCATTTTCAGTAGCATCCCATTCTAAAAATGAAACTATTGGCTTATGATAACTAAAATATGAAATGAAAACTTTTAAATAAAATTTATCTAGGTACCTTGTAAACACAGCGTCAATTATTGTTCCATATCTTGTTGTGCTTATTTTATTATCATTAGACATTTTTAATAGAAACTTATCTTTTTAAAATCTTTTGTCAATTAATGGTTTTGATGATTTGTCGGAAAAATTGGTATTGAAGTCTCCACTCAAAATCATTGGCATTTAGTTTTGACCTAGTATTCTGGACCCTTCTTCGTTATAAATTAATAAATTTCTGTTTATAAATGGGATAATTTCTTGCACAGTATTTATTGATGAAATATAAATAGCGATTATTAAAGCTGTTTGTCCACTCTCATTGTTACAATGAGATATAAATATTTCTCCTATTTCACTAACATGCACACTCAAAGTAGGAGTATTTCTTAAATGTATGTCCATACTTATATGAACTTAGTATGCGTTGTGTATTGTGCATTATGATAGATAGTCACTCCAGCAGCTTAAACTTTTAGTCTTTTAAAACTGGAAATACAATTGAAATTGGCAATATCTATAGGTTCTTCATTGCTCATATGCGTTTCTGTTAATATTAAAACTGATGAACTATTAACAATAGTGTCACTAAGATCATTCTTATGGGCACGCAAGCTTTGAAAAATAAATGAAAATATTGATAAACCCGATCTAGTGGAAATAAAATCTAATAATGTTTTACCTATTGTTATGAGTGGATTTAATGACAGTCTTTTCCTCTTGCAATGATTTTACTGATGTTAAAAACCTCCTACCGTGAAAAAATATATTGCTATTATCCTTTGAAAGTATATTTAATCCTTTTATTCTGGTAACCCTAGATAAATCAACATATACTAATTCCAATGTATGTCTTTTGTCATTACCTCCTTGGGATTTATTAATTGTCATTACACATACACATACTAGTGGAAAATGTTTTCTTTTTGCATTTATTGTTTTATTGTTATTGAGTGGTATAGTTGATATTCTTGTAAATATTGGAACTGTATTTGAATTTATGTTGTGATTTCTCATATATCATTTCCATTTATTTCGTAATTTTCTTCCAACTTTTTTAGGAAATAGCATCCAAATTATTGTAATTTCTCATTCATCATTTTGATCGACTTGACAAAATTTACCAATAGTACCGTTAGCTAAGCCATCTGAAACATCAATATTTGTTGTTATACTAAAATGTTTGCCAACAACAAATATTCCGTCTTATGGCAATCCTCTAGTTTCTGGTGTAGGCATTTTATGTAATTTTTGTGAAACAAAAGCTTGTTGTTCAGCATTGTGGCAGCCAATATATAGATCTGTAGCTATTGATACGATTTTATTGTCTGCACTAGGTACTCAAAATACGATTGTTGTATCCTTGAATTTCCGTGTTAGTTAAGAAAAGTCTTACAGCATTTGTACACTTGCTCTCAGCTTCTTCTTTTGTTAAAAATTTGGATTGTATCAATTATAATTCTTCTTCATTTAACTTTTGACCATCTCCAAACTTTGTTAAAGCATTAAATCAGCACGATTACAATACCTTCCCTTATTATATGGGTACCCCATATGAGAAAGTAAAAATTTGATGTTAGAATTATATATTTTGAAAAAATATGCGATTATAAACAACTTCATATTTATATAAATGATACAAATATAAATAATATTAGTTTACAAAGTATGATGTATTTATATTGTTTTTTTAAATACTTTGAAGTATTTACCATTTATAAATAAATAGTAGTAAATACCATTTTTTTAAGACAAAAAATTAAACTTTAGCGCACTTCGCGATTAAACTGATAGGTTAGGTCACGGGGATACATTTTATTTCTTTAGCGGAGTTTAAGATGTCTAGCTTCAACAGTTTCGAAAATATCGCGATTTTTTTTAAAAAAAACTAATAACACCTTTCAGTACTTTGTATTCCGGAAAAAAAACATCTTTCTCGCGAACATCTTTCTCTGCATGTCCCAAAATTTCTCTGCTGGTCAAAGATTTGAAAATCCGGTCTTGGGTTATTTTTTAAGACACCTGCCTTTTTTGAGATAACAAATAGTATATTAAAGTATGAGTGGATATTGAGCTCTTTCAAACACGCGCGAGTTTTCGAGCACGACGGCGTAGCCAGAGTGCTCGAAATAGAGCAAGTGCTTGAAAGAGCAGTTATCCACGAATACTTTACGCGATTTTTTTATATTGGTACTATTTTTTATACCAAAACCAAATGCATACCCAATATGATTAATTTGAATGACACTCGGGACGCTTCGTGACGGCCCGTCGCACGTCGTGCAACAAATCGGCTTGTCCGGCTACGGCCAAAAACGCTCTGTTATTGGTTGATATGGCCGTTGTTGATACGTTTTCATGGCGACTTTAAAACACGCGCGTGCGAAAAAGCCCGATTTACGCACGCCAAAGCATGTCTTAAATAGGCAAAATAGCGTACCAATAAAAAAATATATATTTTCACGCTGCCGCTATCGTAAATCGCGCTTATATGCATAGAAACGTAGCATGAAAATGGCAAATAACATTCGTGTATTATTTTTCCTTGACGACGGAATGTAAATACTGTCTTTTACATTCCTAGGAAAATCAAAAGGGTAAATCAAGTTGATTTATTCCTAGTTACACATATGTCAGACTAACTTATGTAAGTCTGACGTATGTCAGTCAACTTATGACAGAGTGACGTACGTCCAAACTAAATCAAACATTTCATTTTTTGAGGAATTATGAGGAAATTTTCAACGTCAGCGTGAAAAATCTAATAAGCCACACGGAATGTATCGACTGGTAACATCCTCGGCAAGTGACAAGCCTCGGCTTTGCCTCGAATGGTAAAACGTCTTTGCATTCCTTGTAACTTAAATAACTATTATATTGACGAAAATCATTAGCTCTGTCTGTCTTGTATATTTCAATTTTTGATCTATGTCAATTTTTCGTTAAACTAAGGTATGAAAACTCGACCAGTAAGTTGGTTTTAACAACAAAAACAAAGTTATGAGATATTGACTACTTTATTTCACGGTATAATCCGTTTTATAACACCAAAACACCAAAGTTAGTTAGAAGATAATCGGTTAACAAGTCGAATACTTAAAACAATGCTGTGGGTACCTTCCTATCTAGTTCTTTTGTGCGAAACTTACAACAAACATGTAATATGATATAGTAGCCTTGAAAGCCTGAAAAAAGTTATATGAAATAATTAGTTTCAGATTACACTATCTATAGCTTACTTTTAAAAATGTGGCCATACCGACATCAACAAACTTTCCAGCTACAATGACTTGTTTTTTATTAGATACTGCTAAAACCATTAGCAGTTCCGTTTTGAAAAGCATCAAGTTATTGTTCCAATCGCTAAGAAGTATAGTCTTATGAGTGTTTTCGATCTGAAAGATTAAAAATAGTTACAGGAATTATAACTTTGAGGATCCAGAAATCGTTTTTAAAAACTTTTAGTTCTCTAAGTATCTACAATGAACTATCGAGGTTGAAAGCTAGACAAGAACTGATTTTAATCTAGAAAAAAACGTATATAAAACAAGTTGTTCTGCTGTCGCAGAGTCCATCCGATCTCTTGACGAGACATCTCCTGTGAGTGTCCTCCATAACTCAGGCAATTACATTGTTACTAAACTACTAAACTAACTATTAACTAACTAAACTAAACAACTAAAAAACTATCCAGAAGAGTTAATGGATAGTACCTAAATTATAAATCCTATCTATAATTGAAATGTTACTTTTTGTTTAATTTTTACTTACTTCATTAAATAATAGTTGGCATGGTACACAATAAAATGTTAAAAACTCGCTATTTAAATTCACCAGGTAACTTAAATACCTCATCGTGTCCGTAACTGAAGTTCTAAAATAAAATTGAACTAGAAATGAAATCTATATACAAATATTTTAATATTTACGTATTCGTTATGTTGTACACCTCAACACAATTACTAAAAACCCAAATTAATATTTGTTGCAGTAGAACATTGGAGTAGGTGTCATTAATATTTTTAATGAAGCTGTAAGATAAAGAAATATATTTGTGAAGGATCAATCAAACTGACGTCAACTAACTTCATTAAAAATGCGTGAAATTCAGTAAATCTCCTCATTAATATTCTGGCGTTTTCTGTATCTTCACTGGTTCTAACTTCAATACTCAAAATTCTCTTTAGTTCTTTATTCAGCAACTTCATTTGTGAATACGTCATTATAATTATGGTTAAAAAGAGAATATCAAACGGAATTACGCTCAAAGCACAAATCCAGAATGTATACGACTCTATTACGACCATTATGTTGAAAAACAGTGGGTCTTTAGGGGTGTACCCATCCAGTGGCAACGTTTTAACTTTCATCAAAAAAGGTCTTATCACTACGAAAATAAATGTTAATATAGAACTGACCACAAAAACTTCGAGTATTATTTTGAGAATTTTGGAAATATTCATTAATTCCTTTTTATCATTTGCATGGTTTAACTCTTTGATGTTCCTAAAACTTAGTGTCGATTTAATAAGGCTGAGAAAATGAGACCTATTCCTATAGAAGAACAATCTCTTTGCGAAAGCCTGCAACACAAAGAAATTTCTTTATCAATTATAGAATGTTAACTACAAAAGCTATTAAAAATTTTCTGCACTTTTTTATTTATTGTACCATCTTACATCTATTTTATTTCATGTCAGGATTATATCTAACATACCTGTTTACAGATAACTTACGTGTATAATTGTCACAGTTGTTTCTGAAGCAGTAGTAATGTCATTTAGAACAAGGTCTGCTTTCAAGAAAAAATCCAAAACAGAGAATGTTAAAGTAATTAACATTGGTATAGCATTAAATGCAAATAGAACTTTTTGCCAAGTGTGTTTTTTTAAATCAGGGTGAAGTCCTGAAGAAGCTAACATTGTCAAACATACTCTTATATTAATAAAATACATTTTTCCAAAGTAGTGCGTGTCCAGTTAAAGACTGACACCACTGAAGTTGACAACTGAAGTAGGACTGATTTACATCCGATAAAGTAAATTATATTTGGTAAGTCAGTGATATATGTTTTTAAATTTTTAATGATCTGAGCATATAAATTTTTGATTTTGTATCATCCTACTAAATTAAAATAAATTTTTAATGTGTGGGTATTTAAAGCGAATTAATTACTAGTAATTACCTTGATTTGTACCCTGTAATTAATACAGAAATAATTATTTCAATCCCATTAAAATTAATAGAAAACAGTATCTTCTTTGGGCAGCTGTGCTATATTTAATTCCCAGTTAATAATTACTTTTGGAATATTTTTAATAACTGACATTCGTATTTAAATAAAATAAAAATAAATTCTACACAGCCACAAATTCTATTTTCAGATTCTCTTACATTTGTTGCATATACACCTTCAATTTGAATTAATTTCGAGAGTACATTCCATCTATTATGCTAAAGCTTTACAAGGATTAACTCTCATAGTCATCTTAGGAATTTATTTTACTATTCTCCAAGGATTTGAATATATTGAAGCTCCGTTTACAATTTCAGATTCTGTTTATGGTTCATCATTTTTTATTGCTACTGGGTTTCATGGTCTCCATGTTATTATCGGTACCACCTTCTTAATAGTAGGTTTACTACGATTATAGTTTAATCATTTTTCCAATATTCATCATTTTTATTTTGAAGCCGCTGCCTGATATTGACATTTTGTAGATGTAGGTAGATATATATACAGATCGTTTCTACAGAGTCGCAGGATGGAATAAACGTGAGAGCGAGAGAAAGGCCATATATTTCTCGTTGGCTGAACAGAGAAACAACTTTTGCGAAGTTGCTAGCTCACGAAACATATGTCATCCGCCTTGCACGAGACGACCCGAGACCGAAAGCGTAAAGCGATACGCGTTAGATGCTTGGACTTGGACTGCGGCCGGCAACGTTGCAAAACATCGTTCTCTGTCATACTAACGAACTACTATAAGTTTCTCGTTTGCTCTTGTTGATTTCCCACCATGCGTTTCGATAGAAAAGCTCCGTATAATATAGAAATTATATTTGACTTCCAATCAAGAAAATCTAGATTCTAGTATAAATAATTCAACTTCCAATAATAAGTATTATAATTATTTTATTCATTATACTCATCATATTAAAGCTAATCTCAAAAATCGCTGCACTACTTTGTTAACTACTTGATTAATTTATCTGGGATATGTTTGTAATGTTTTCCATGAGGATAAAGTACTGAAATAATTTGTTTCATTAGGTTGGTATCAGTTTATTTGTTAGACAATGATCAATATTCATATTTATTAATAAACGACCAATAAGTATATATGTAATAAACCTTACTGTTTTCTTAAAAAACGTGTTAAATGTTTTTGTAGGTACAACTTATACCGAATTCTTAGCTTGCTAGTTTAAAAGAAACACGTTTGTGTTTCTTTTGTGTTTGTACTTTTATTACTGTATATTTGGGATAACAACTTAGCTAAATGTTAAAGTATTAGAATGGAATACTTTGGTTTTAAAATGAAATCGTCGGCACGTCCACATTCCGCGATGGCTGCACATCGAGAGAGAGAGGGAGAGAGAGAGAGAGAGAGTGGTGCGCAGGTCCAAGCAGGGCGGTCCTCTTAGTCCTCAAGGGCAGGCAATCATTAGCAATTAAAGGTTCCTAGGTACACCTGTATATGCAACTACATATGCAACATTTCCTCCCTCTTTTAAGATTTGCGTGATATAGTGTGCGTTTTAGTTTGGTGAAAACCTAGACGGAGAAGCTCTAGCTCGGGTTGACCTACGTAGGTTTTGGGGAGTGTGTAACATGTGAGGTGTTGGTATCCTTGGTTGTATCGGTGCTGTCGGAACAAGTGAGGTTGCTGGAGCATCGGCTGGTGTTCGTGGAATGGCTTCAACTTTTGTTTCTCCATTAGTCGGTGGTAGCGCTTCATAGAACCGAACTCGTCTGGTAGGCGACGTACGGCCCTGTTGGCTAGACACTGTTTCGGGATTAGCTGTCTTGGCGCGGTCTGGAAAGGCTCTGATTTGATCAATATGACGTTTTACCTTTCTCCCAGAGCACTGAATCTCGTAATGAAGGTCCCCCAGTCGAGTGACGATAGTACCTGGAATCCATTTATCCATTCTAGGATTACCAGACAGAATATAGACTAGTTGTCCAGGTTGAAGTGATCGGAATGTTGATTCGGTTTCAGCTTGTTGCTTCTGTGTGACTCGAACATGTGTATCATCTGGTCGCACTAAATTTAAGCGTGTACGCTCTAGCGACGTCGATTACGTGCAAGATTTTACTTTTTGTTTTAGCTATCCTCACTTCTGACACCACTTTTGTGTTTGTACTTTTATTACTGTATATTTGGGATAACAACTTAGCTAAATGTAAAACTATTAGAATGGAATAGTTTAGTTTTAAAATGAAATCGTCGGCACGTCCACATGGCTGCACATCGAGAAAGAGAGAGAGAGAGAGAGAGAGAGAGAGAGAGAGAGAGAGAGAGTGGTGCGCAGGTCCAAGCAGGGCGCTCCTCTTAGTCCTCAAGGGCAGGCAATCATTAGCAATTAAAAGTTCCTAGGTACACCTGTATATGCAACTGCATATGCAACAGTTTCATTACTGATTATTGATATTAACTTCTAAAAGTCATATGAATTGACAGTGAGACGCATTAAATTACCCGTTATATATGAGGACATATAAATAATTAACCTATTTATATAATTGCTAAAGTTTGTCGCTATCATCAGAGATAATCATTGGGAAATATTAATTATTTTTTCATTAATGGACAGATGTTATTATTTAATTCCATAAAAAGGAAGAAGTAATCAGCGATTAGTCATGAATCGAAAAATTAACCATAATGACGTCTAGATTACCAATCCAATTAATGATAATTAATGTAGAAATGACGTTTGTTTTATTTTATTATCCATTCAGTACTTATGAATACACGTGGGTATATAAGACTACATGCGCTTTTATCCACAGTTATATTTTTTGGGGAAAAATCTGTTGTAGCTCAAAATATGCCCGACGTCACATTCGGTCTTGTCCCTTGGAGTTTTGAAGTCACCCAAGCCTTTCAGATAGCTTTCCTCTTTACCGTAATTCCTATAGAATGTTTTTCGATGTTGTTCTTTGTGAGGAATACTCTAGTATCCACGCAGCCACTAAGGCTCACTCATTGGAAAGGTTTCTGAAAGATATTGAGACGTACCTTGATTTTTCTCAAAACTTGGTATGTCACCACAACATTTTTTTAGCACCGGAAACTATTGAGAATTGTTTTCGAATAATCTCTTATGTAGACACAATGTTGAGGGGAAAAGCCCAACCACCATTAAATTTTAAAAGGTATTTGATTAGTAAAATACTTCTTCGGCTGATATACCTCAGAATTATTATTCTATATTTTGTGTTTTACACACCGACAGACGACAGAGTCCACCTGATCTTTCTTTTAGGAGTATATCAGAGAATTCTTTTAAATACGTGTCTTGTTAATGCTCTTGACTTGATACTGGAGCGATACAAACTACTGAAAAAGTTCTTGTCGGCGTCTATGCACAAAAGTTAAAACTGAAAGGTTCCCAGTGGAAAGGGGGACTTCAAGCAGATTCTCTGACAGAAAAGTATTTGACGATATACCAGTAGAGCATGACACATATTATACCTTAACAACTTCCATGGCAAACGAAGATCCACTAAATTATTTCCGCACCATACAAGAGCATTCACAAACAATGAAAAGTCGTCAGTCATATTTTCTAGTGCTATGAAAGTTTATTTCCTCCTTTACAGAAGTTAGGAAAAAGTGAACGAGGTTTTTGACTTTCAAGTACTGATCACTGATCGGTTTCTCAGTGACGTTTTTGGGAGTGCGGAACACCATCACAAGCGTTATTAACTGGGGATTGTGAAGATCTTTCAAGCAAGCATTAGAACTATTGATGCCGTGGCTTTCTTACTGTAAGGCTTTCTTTGTTGTGTAAGGATATTTTAATTATTTATTTTACCAAAGTGAATGATATTACGGTTAAATGAGGTTTTTAGAGTTACGCGTTGGGTTACAGTACACGTAAATGTGCCCTTTAGGAAAGTCAGAATGGAATTTCTAGATATTTCTATTGAAGACAGCTACTTTGCTTTGGCTCGCCATAAACGAGGATTTTTCATATGTACATCGTACAAGTCTAGAATATTGTTGAGAAAAAAATTATTTGAAAATGCGTATTATTTGCAATTTACATATTTATGCAAACAGTAATATTAAATATATATAAAAAAACAAATATATGATATTAAATATGCCACTTTTCAAAATAATTTATTTAAACCATACCACTCACCAATAGCAATCATGTAAGATGTTGGATTTTTTTCGATTAATCCATTAATATTTATCTTACTGCTGATATAAGAAATGGAGGTACTGATATCGTACATATTTTGATAATTTATCAGAAGGAAATATATTATTTTATCATACTTGTGCTAAATAAGATTACCTCAATCGTCCATACATCAAGCTTATGTTAAAGCAATTGTGTCCCTCACAGAAGGTTAGGTTCCAGCCACTGCTCATAGACACCACTGCTGGTTCTTTAAGGTTATAAAGTTACATTTTCAGGCATATTTATGATGCATACAAACACACAATTAAATAGTTCATGAAATATCCTAACAAACTAAACCCCCAAAAGGGCAATTTCTCATTAAAATTTAACAACGTAGATTAAATTTTGTACCTTCTGGATAAACTTTTAGATCATCTAGGAAACAGTATTAGTATCTGGTAATGCTTGAGACAGCTTTTAGAAATTTCGGATAGACCTAAAACCCACCGGACCTAAATTTGAGATTCTCAGTTATCGCCTGAACAACCAAGATTTAATTTAGTACGTTATAGATAAACTTTGATCATTAAAATACGTCCATTTGAATTTAATGCATAATTAATAAAAAAATCAAATCCCCGTGTTAATAGAAAATCCTCCAGGAATTATTTTCCCCGCAACGGAAATTTATAAAAATTCTTTCCGCTTACTTATAAATGAATAAATAGAGATTAGCAGTCAGTAATCAAAGTATTTATGAATATTATTTTAGAAGTCGATACAAAAATTATGTACTCCACCCATAAGAAAATTTTAATGCTTAACAATATTTTCGTATATAAGCTGATACCCAATCTGTTTCTTACAGAACTTATATAAGGTACATTTTAGTTCAAGTTTAGTTGACTTTAATTTAATTTTGTGGACGCAACTTCAATTAAAAAAAAGTTATAGATGAGTTACATTGTTGCATACATTATTTCTAGAATAATTGTAATACAAGCATGTCAGTAAATTTTCATCAGAAATATTTCCTTCATTTCTTTTACATGCCTTAAATAAGATGTGGATTATATTGATTGGTTTATTTTAAACACCACCTAAAATATAGTGAGATAAATCTAAAATATTCACAGTTGTTGGTGCTAATATTAATCTGCATTATTTTACAACCTCATAGTTGGCTCATACTAGATACAATCATGAATCATGAAGTATGAAATGGTTGTGTTAAACGCCTGAAAACGCACATTATTGTTTACGTATCAAAAGTCAATTAATCCCGGTCTTACCGCTAAAGCAGTCGCCAGACTGACCTTAATGAAATTTCCAGCTGCGATCATCTTCGGTTTATCAGATATTACTAAAATCATTAATATCTCCTTTATACATCAAAAAAATTTTATTCAAGTCGCTTTCCATTATATATGCTATGATGTTACAAATCTGAAAAATGAAGCATGTAAGTAATCTGAGTGTTACTAAAAAAATTAGCTATCAAATAATTTTGTGTTAATATATTAGTCATACGGTTCAATACCGACACGACAAATTAATATTTCCTTGAATTGTGTAGTGGTCTTTACACTTTACGTGTACTACTGTCACAATAAACTCCATTGAGCCACTAATATCAGTGAAACTCATATTTTCCATCATGAAAAATAAAAAAAATCCAAAAGAGTAAACAAACGATCACCGTTACCGTGTTAAACATAAATGATATATTTCGCCATTGACTGTTTTTCATTTTAGGGTTACATCATACTGGTGTGAAAGCAATCATACAGATTTCCATTTCTATGTTGAAAAAGTACATGTTTTACTTTTAGCAGCTATGTGAGTACTGATGAGTAACTATAAAACAATTAACGGGAATAAAATTTTTGGAGGTATAATTAGATACTGAGATGAATTTTTAATTATTCCTTGTCCTAGTAAATAATTTTTTTAGGGCTGCATCTGTTAATTACTCGCATTTACCTTATAATTTAACTAATTATTAACGTGTATTTAATGAGAAGAAAATTTTAGTCATAAACGGTTCGATGGTCTTAAAACTATAAACCTAGACTTCTAAGAAATTTGTATTGTTATTTTTTGAAATTTACGTCGTCCGTTAAATGACTATTGACTATCGTTAAAATGATTTATACTTAAAAATAGATCTATAGATAACAATAAGAAAGTATAACTAAGTAGCTCTATATGATATTGTAACGTTTTTCACCTACGCGAGAATTATTACACGACACGAGTTGTTTTACTTAATTTATTTTAATCACTAACACTCTAATTTATTTGTACACTTACACTTAGCACTTATCTACTAATACTTAATCTAATTTATATTATCTAATTTACATAAACCACATTTATTTATCTGCCTGCCATTTATGGCAGGCTATTTCGTTACAATATTATGCATTGTAGGTTTTGTAGGCTTTTGCTTTAATATTAAAAGAATGCAATTTAAATTAAATTAAAAGTTGTACCTATTAGTTAGGTTAGTTCAAAACTAACTTTGATACGAATCGGTAAAGCCGTTTTGGAGAAAATTGAGAAAACTGAAAATTCACAAAAGCAGAGAGCCCTTCGCAGAAGATCAGTCAAAATAACGATAACGACAATCAATAAGAATTGAATAGGGAAGTAAATGGGTCTAGGTCAATTCACCGAAAACAATTCACCGAAAACAGTTCATCGAAAACAATTGACCGAAAAATAGTTCACCGAAAATCCTATTCACCGAAATCAAATCGACAGAAATATTTTTCACCGATAATAGCTTATAAAGGATAAGACCAAAACACCAAAATTCAAAAATTGCGCAAAACGCATCAAAACATTGGTTCAATCTTACCCTAACGCCAACATTATGGATTATTTAAAAGGAGTGGCAAACAATTTGCGCTATTGAAATATTTTTAAATGTAGTTGTATTGACCAAAAGTTGTTTTACTTGAATTTTGTATAAGAGGTCTGGTAAGAGCAGACCAGACCAGACAAACTTCGTATTTCCTTAACGTACTAGTTCATATATTGATAAGTAAACCTCTTTTCGATGAAATTCTTCACTGTTAGCCCGAGAAAGTTATACATTTCGGTTTGTGAGACAAATTTTGGTGCCACTTTAGCATGCGCTCTACCGGAGAAATACTACTTTAACGTGCGCTCTACCCGAATTACGTGTTTTACCTGCTAAAAGGACCTGTTAAGTACCTACGGCCTGCTATAAATAAAAGTCATGTAGAAATGAATTTCATTTCTGCTACATTCTACATTACAATTTACATCTTCTTGGAAGGAACATTCAAAATTAAAAGTGAAATGTGGAAATAATATACTAATTTAGAAACGATACACACAATATATATCTATCGATACATTGCTCTCGCATTTACGTAAAAAGCTTAGATATAAATCACCATCGCCTTGAAACCGTTTCCATGTACAAAAATATCGAGATGTGATTAAAGATGATTCAGAGGCACACCTCTCATTTTTTTCAAGATTTTCGTCTTTGAATCAATCCAGGAGCGCTCTATTCTTTGCGTATGAGCTGATGTTATGGGGTCGAGATGGTTTTCTTAATGGTTAACCGTTTCGTGGACAATACCCAATTGCTGTAGGCTCCGATATGCTGGCCATTCGTCAGAATGGATTACCGAACTCGCCTGCACCTCTCGTTGGATGATCGGTATAAGTGTATCTCTGTCTCTTCTTCTTCTTTATGTGCCATGTCCGGTCGCCCGAACGCTAGCGATTACTGCAGAGAGCGCGTCTCTATCTTCTGCAACCCTGAACAGGTCAACGGCGTTCCGGATGCCTGTCCATTCCCTGATGTTTCTCAGCCAAGAGATTTGCCTTCGTCCAACACCCCGCTTGCCTTCTATTTTTCCTTTCATAATCAACTGGAGAAGATGATACTTTTCTCCGCGCAGGATGTGGCCAAGGTAAGCAATTTTGCGACATTTTACTGTGACCATTATTTGTCTCTCCACCCTGGCTCGTCTCAATACTTCTTCATTGGACAGCAGATCAGTCCACGGACCTCGCAGCATTCTGCGATGAATCCACATTTCGAATGCTTCTAGCCGATTCATTGAGCTAACCTTTAAGGTCCAGCATTCCACCCCATACATAAGAACTGACCAAATAAAACACTTCACCATTCGCTGGCGCAATTTAAGGTTCAGGTTATCGTCACAAAAGAGTGTTCTAATTCGTTGGAAAGTTGTTCTTGCCATTTCTATCCGACATTTTATCTCAACTTCGGGGTCCAAGGTATCCGTTAATATACTACCCAGATATTTAAACTGGCTGACACGTTCTATCACCTTCCCCTCAAGATTTAGCTGTTCGTTCTCGTAATTATTTCTGCTAAATATCATAAACTTGGTTTTTTTCACATTTATGATAAGCCCGAACTCTTGAACAGCCACACTGATTTTGTTTAATAATTGTTGCAAGCCATCCATGGTATCGCTCAAGATAACAGTGTCATCTGCATATCTAATGGTATTTAGCAGTTATTTTTATCTGTCTCTGCGTTCCACATAAAAATATCGAATTTCTTGAGAATTTCAGAGTCCGAACACCCATTTTCCGTCAACGCGTCTGCCGTGGTTTCGATTGTTGTCCACTTCCGCATCGCTATCTTCCGATTCTGGTCGCTGGTTGCCTTGGAGCATTCTGCCACAATTATATCTCCTCCATCCGGAAAAGTAGGCTTCATCGATCTGCACTGGATCCTCTTCAGTCCCTACCATCTTCCCATATTTGCGTACCGATACAGTGAAACTACA
The DNA here is from genome assembly GCA_946251905.1 of Cryptocephalus moraei. Classification (NCBI taxonomy): domain Eukaryota; kingdom Metazoa; phylum Arthropoda; class Insecta; order Coleoptera; family Chrysomelidae; genus Cryptocephalus; species Cryptocephalus moraei. The sequence continues at coordinate 30,960,681 of OX276454.1, forward strand.
AACTTCCAGGCACATGTTGAACCAGTCAGTTATTGTAGTTGAGGACTTCCCAGTTCCTCATCGAATGATGATCGTTCGAATGGCACATCACAAAAAAACGGGTACACCAGTTCAAGATAATGCGTCAACCTGAGGTTGCAGTTAAGTTTGTTGTTCAGGTTGGTGTAGTGAAAAAATCGATTACCAATTCTTATCGGTCCTTTAAATCCTATTCGTTTTTATCCTACGTTTAAAAATGTGGCCATACCGACATCAACATACTTTCCAGCTATAATAACTTGTTTTTTATTAGATACTGCTAAAACCAATAGCAGTTTTGTTTTGAAACGCATTAAATTATTATTCCAATCGCTAAGAAGTATAGCGTTATGAGTGTTTTCGATCTGAAAGATTAATAATACTTGCAGGCAATTACATTGTTAAAACTAAAAACGAAATGAGGCACTCTGGGAATGACCGGGAGGGGAAGCATAGCTTTATATAATACTATATATATACGTTATGTACAGAAACGCTTGGTAGCTAGCGCGGCGCTATCGCGCCGCTCTAGCCACTCTCAGATTCAGCCCACAATCGCCACCCCTAGAGCAGGTAACCGACAATACGAACAATTGTAACACGAGTTGCCACCAAACTGTTAGCGCGACTCCGAAATAAATCACATTTGTCTACTTATACAAAAATTTGAACTGCCAAAATTTCATGAATTAATAAAGCAAAGTAGATAAAATAGTATATTACACTCGTTTAATGAGACGTATACACTCGTACTATTAAAGTACTCCTCGCTTCGCTCGTCGTGCTTTAAAACTCTCCTGAGGCAATACTCCGTCTTATTAAACTAGTATATTATAATGTACTATTTATTCTTCTTTATACTTTTATTCAAGCCAAATCAAACAAACCTAAGCTTTCGGACCGTAGTCGTAGGCCCAGAAACGTTTCCGTGAAGGATTTTCTCGTTCCGTGTAGACCTTAATCCAAGATGACATGTCTACTATCTGTTTACGTTTAAGCAAGAGCAAATTTTATAATAAAATATCTTAGTTGATAGACGGAATAAAGTAATTGCCACACTCAGGTAGGTTCTTCTTTAGACGCTGATTCTGTTGATATAATTTTTGTTATTTAGGCGCGGAATTGAAGCACTGAACGGCCGAAATTTTTGCAGTAAGATGGATCGAGATGCGTTTTTTTGCATTCGGTTCGTGGAAGCGTCTACAAATTTTGTGAACATTTGTTATGAACGAGAAATGCAAAATGCAGAGGTGCAGAATAAAAATGCTTTTTTATACGTGCATGTGAATGTGTCCGTTGTTAAAAAATTTACAACTCAGTAAATAAGGACGGAAATGAGTTCAATTTTGTTACTCGGCGGATTTTGGGGTCGCTGAAAACGAATATGGCATCGCCAGTGGTCTCCGAAGTACCTGGTGCTCAGAGCCGCTGGAACCAACGTCGTCTCCGGGAGTTTTAAAGGATTTTATTCTATAATTAGCCGAAAGGTCTAAAACCAGGTACTTCGGAGACCTCTGGCAATGTCATTCGTTTTCAGCGACCCCAAAACCCCCCGGTTTAGACCTTTCGGCTAATTATATAATCAATTCCCCTATAACTCCCGGCGACGACGTTGGTTCGAGCAACCCTGAGCACGAGGTACTTCAAGGACCTCTGACGTTGTCATATTCGATTTCAGCGGCCCCAAAAACCCCCGGGTATAGACCTTTCGGCGAATTATAGAATCAATTCCCCTAAAACTCCCGGAGACGACGTTGGTTCGAGCGGCCCTGAGAACCAGGTACTTCAGAGACCACTGGCGATGTCATATTCGTTTTCAGCGACCCCAAACACCCCCGGTTTTAGACCTTTCGGCTAATTATAGAATAAAATCCTTTAAAACTCCCGGAGACGACGTTGGTTCCAGCGGCTCTGAGCACCAGGTACTTCGAAGACCACTGACCACTGTTTGATTTGGCTTGGATAAAAGTATAAAGAAGAATAAATAGTACATTATAATATACTAGTTTAATAAGACGGAGTATTGCCTCAGGAGAATTTTAAAGCACGACGAGCGAAGCGAGGAGTACTTTAATAGCACGAGTGTATACGTCTCATTAAGCGAGTGTAATATATTATTTTATCTACTTTGCTTTATTAATTCATGAAATTTTGGCAGTTCAAATTTTCGTATAAGTAGATAAATGTGATTTATTTCGGAGTCGCGCTAACAGTTTGGTGGCAACTCGTGTTACAATTGTTCGTATTGTCGGTTACCTGCCCTAGGGGTGGCGATTGTGGGCTGAATCTGAGAGTGGCTAGAGCGGCGCGATAGCGCCGCGCTAGCTAACAAGCGTTTCTTTACATAACGTATATATATATAGTATTATATAAAACTATGCTTCCCCTCCCGGTCATTCCCAGAATGCCTCATTTCGTTTTTTATTTTAGGTACCATCTTATATCTATTTTATTTTATGTCCGGATTATATCTAACTTATAAGTATTTACAGATAACTTACGTGTACAAGAGTTACAGTTCCCTCTCAGTTAAAACCAAATCTGCTTTCAAAAATAAATCCACAAGAGGGAATGTTATAGTAATTAATATTGAAATAGTATTAAATGCAAAGATGATATTTTGCCAAGTGTGTTTTTTTAAATCAGGGTGAAGTCCTACAGAAGCCAACATTGTCAGACATACTCTTATGTTAAAAATAATAAAAATAACTGAAGTAGGACTGATTTACATCCGATGAAATAAATTATATTTGCTTAGTCAGCGATATACTTATGTTTTTTTTTTATTTTTAATGAGGTGAGCATATAAATTTTTGATTTTCTATTATCCTACTAAATAATAATAAATTTTTAATGTGTGAGTATTTAAAGCGAATTAATAGCCAATAATTACCCTGATTTGTACCCTATAATTAATATACAACTAATTATTTCAATAAGATTAAAATTAATAGAAACATTTTCTTATGGGACAGCTATGCCATATTTAATTTCCAGTTACTTATTATTTTTGGAATATTTTTAAAAACTGACATTCGTATTTAAATAAAATGAAAAACGCTGCATTATTTTGTTAACTACCTACCTGATTGATTTACCTGGGATATATTTGTAATATTTTTCCATGAGGATTTAGTACTGACATGGTACTAATAGTAGTACTAGTAGTACTAATATGTTTCTTCAGGCTGGCATCATTGATCAATATTCATATTTATTAATAAACGACCAATATATGTAACAAACCTTACTGCTTACATAAACACGTTTATAACTTTTACTGATTATTGATATTACGACTCATATATATTAACAATCAGACATATTACTTTACTCGTTATTTATGAGGATATTTAAACAATTATCAGTTGATATAATTGCTAAAGTTTGTTGCTATCATCATAGTTAATCATTGCGAAATATTAATTCTCTTTTTATTAGTGGACAGATATTATTGTTTAATTCCATAAAAAGGAACGAGTAGTTAACGACAAGTCACGAATCGAAAAATTAACAAAAATGACCTCTATATGGCTCCAATTAATGATAATTAGTGTAGAAATGACCTTTATTTTATCATCCATTCCGTACTTATACATACACGTGGGTATATACTATATACGACAACATGCGCATTTATCCACAGGTAAATTTTCGTGGAAAAATTTGTTCTAGCTCAAAATATACACTACGTCATATTTTTTAAACATTTGCTGAAGTTTACTATCCTCTTTCACCTAAGCCTTTCGGATAGTTTTCCCGTTAACGGTAATTCCTATCGAATGTTTTTCGATGTATTATTTTCTCTGTGAGGAATATGTATGAGAATGTCCCATATTCTTCTATCGAAGCACGCTTCCCCTGCACATTTCTGACTGTCATGTCTTTCTCCACATCATCTCACCAACTTCTTCTTGGTTGTCCTCTCTTTCTTCTATCCGGCGGTATCTACTCAAGTACCTTTCGGGGCCGTCTATTTTTACTCATCCTTTTGTATGGCCGAACTATACCAATTACCTCCTCTCAATCTCGTCAGCGACTGTCTATTCCTTGTTCATCATTTGACGTATTTGTGAGTTTCGAACTTTTTCTAAATTTGACTTCACACAACTCCTTCGTAGGAATTCATCTCGGTTACCAACAATTTCGCTTTGTTCCTGTAACTGTCATCCCACACTTCAGTTCCATATAGCATCACACTTTCTATAAGGCTCGCTTCTCATATACATAGCGCGATATACAATCGCTTGTCAGTTTTATTTTTAATGCCTCTTTCGCACAGGACTGAGTTTAACGCCCCCGTCACTTTTCTGCCCTTATTGATTCTTCCATTAATCTTGTCCTCACTATTTCACCGTTTATTCAATATAATCCTTACGTATTTCCACTTATCAAGCCCTCTTATTTCTTCAGCATCAATGGGAAGATTGTCACATCCACTGTTTCTTACAACCAAGTATTCGCCCTTAGCCATGTTTATTTTTAAACCTGCTTTTTCGTTCCCTTCTTAGAGCTCCCTGATCATGTACTCTATATCTGCTTGATCTTCGGCCACCAGTACTTGGTTGTCTGCAAAATATAGTTTATGTAGTGCACCATCCCCTACCCTAAGTCTCATATTTTCACATTTATTCGTCCACCCTTGTAAGACTTTGTCAAGGTAGATTTTAAATAAGATCGGTGATAAACAACATTCCTGCCTAAGTCCCTTCGTAGGTCTCAAATGCCTCTGTTAGAATGTGGTTGACTTTCACTCTAGCCGTATTATTTGCATAGTATTTAATTGTGGCATTCATTAATGTTAGTCTTATATTGAACTTTTCCATTTTCTGCCATAGTCGTATTACCGGCACACTCTCATATGCTTTTTCCATGACAATCGGGGCGATATGTGTTTCTCTATTGGTCATAAACTAAAATTTCTAGTTTCGCAATGAACTACGCAGGGTAGATCAATGAAAGGCATTGTAGTTCTTTAGGTAAGTTTTAAATCACTAACTCTAACAGTTTTGAAAATGCCACGACTTAAAAAAACTTATTTCAGCCTGGTCTGCGGATCGGGTCAGGTCTGGTCCAGTGTAGTCTGGACTGACCTGGTCTGATATGGTCTGGCCTAGTCTGGTCTGGTCTGGTCTAACCTGGTCTGGTCTGGTGTGGTCAGAGCAGACCTGACAATTCCATAACAGTCTAAGCCAGAATAGACTAGAGCAGAACACACCAGACCAGTGCAAACCAGGTCAGATAGGTGCAGTTCAGAAAGACCAGACGAGACCAGACCAGACTAAACCAGAACAAATCAGAGCAGACCAGATTAGTCTTCTTATTAGCTCGTATGTCGATAAGTAAATGCATTTTTTAAGAAATTATTTCAACGTTGACTCGAAAAAACTATTCCATTTTGTTTGCGATCAAAATTCTGAAATTTAAAGACAGGATGTTTTGGACAGGACAGGACAGGAAAACCTTGAAGTGTTACCTTCCCTTTTATGAGGTCAAATATTAAGCTTTAGAATTTTACCATGAGACTTAAAAATGTAGGTCAACATGACGCCTTTTAGTTTTGTACCCAATTTTGAAATCACTAAAGGTACGATCAGAGTGCGAGCGACCGGCGACGCGACGCGATAGCGATGAGACAGCGACGTTCAGCTGTCGCTAAGCTCGTCGTTGCCACGTCGCATCGCTGGTCGCTATCACTCTGATGGTTTGTATTTGGTTACACAATATTGTTCCGTTCTGCGGCGACACGACGCGATAGCGATGCGACGAGCGACGCCGCAGAACGGAACCATATTATGTAACCAAATGCAAACGTTCAGAGTGATAGCGACCAGCGATGCGACGTGGCAACGACGAACTTAGCGACAGCCGAACGTCGCTGTCTCATCGCTATCGCGTCGCGTCACCGGTCGCTCGCACTCTGATCGTACCTTAACTTTAAAATGTCGGGAATATCGCGATTTTTTTCGGAGCAGGACATTTGGGTGCCGCCGTTTAGGCGTTGCCGTATGGGCCCCGGCTCTATTGGCCCTGGGACATTTTCGCGCCGAAGCGGTAACTTTTTTTAAATGACACCTAAAGTTTTTATTACAGATTCGTAATATTCGAGAAAAAGGAAGTAATATTTGCACGAAATATTGGATATTTGTTATGTGCCAATTGTTTATGGCATTAAATAAAACACGTACCCAAATTTTGATTTATTAATTCTTTAGGTAAACGACAAAGTATTTAAAAAAAATACAAAAAACTGTAAATGATATAGGCGAAGATATTACAAAATATCTAGATAAAGAGTTAAAGTTGAATTGGAAAATTGAAATGACCAATTTTAAGAAGTTTTCGTTTAAAAAATTCCAGCAGAAGGGTACTTTGTTAGCATTATAACGACACATTTTATGATAATTCTCAGAAAATAGTATTTTGTTCAAAGTAATCGTTAACAACGGATTATCGTATTGTTAAATAAAGGAATGGGTAGGTATTTATCTTTACCTGGTGCTATAGGTACAGCTCTTTAAAAACGATTCATCTTTAAACCCGATTATTGTCACTACGAAAATTCCCAATGAGAGGCCATAATTAAACGCTCAAAGGAACTTACCTGAAGTTCGATCGTAATTATATGAAGCGTCCATTCCCAAGATATTTAACTAGGTAGTACGCCCCTGGTGTACGTATCTCGTACATATTTTAAAGAAGGCTCCCTCCTCATCCCGCGATCTACCGCTTCGCCTTGAATGGGTGGGTTCTTATATCTTCGGAATGGACGTTTCATATAATTACGATCGAACTTCAGGTAAGTTCCTTTGATCGTTTAATTATATTTCATCATCCATTCCGAAGATATTTAACTAGGTAGTTGTTTAAAGTTATCTAGATGCATCAGGATTCCTAGATAATACGAGCAAAGACTAAGGCTCGTCTTTTGGTATTCCCGATCTCTGTTAACGATGGAGTGATAAGGTAGCACTTGGATATAGGACCTAGGTATATGGCCACCGGGTCGGTTAGATGAGCCTCCGATGGCCAATGTAACAGCCAGCACTGCACAGAACAAAAATAATGTTTATTTAATATTCTGTGCGTTTGCCTAAGGAATTCTGGATTCCTCCTTTTTATTTGGTCATGCTCAACATGGTATTGGCAAACTCTGTTGTCTGTAAAGATCTGTTATAACGAAGCCGTTTTTCGAGAGTTGAGGGTAGACCACCCACTATACAGTTAATCGCGAAATCAAACCTATCTCGGATAGATGGCGGCCGATAAGGCACTGTTCAATCTACCATCGTTTAAATATCAAGACTAAATTAATATAAGCCACTCGCCCCCTCCGGGGTTCTCTGCCTGAGTTAATCCAAGGTGAGAGCCATTACTTGTCTGTGACAAACTGTCCGTTATTAGCATTTATTCGTTGTGTTTCTGTCCTACCGATCGATATATGTAATTGTCGTATTTGTAATTGTGAACGTTACCGACCGATCAAACCGACCGAATTAATTATTACCATCCGATTGTGAACGTACTACCGACCGATAGATGTAATTGTGAACGTCACCGCCGATTTGTTTTAAACCGACCGAACTATTTGTTATCTGTTATGTAATTGTCCATTACCGTACCGACCGCTAGTAGTAAATGTTTTGCTACTCCGTCCATATATGTTAGCTCGTACGTCGAACCATTACCAACCCTCTCTCTCAGAACCGCTACGAATTAATTTTTCCCTTCGTTGTAGGTAAAATTAATTTTCCGCTGTCATCCGCTTGCTCTCTCTCACTCTCGCTCTCTCGTAATAGCCGCACTACCGAATATTAGTCACAGCACGTTTTCCTATCATCTCCGTATTTAGCTATTTCTATGTTGTTGTGAAATTGTTAGGATAATTTTCCGTTTTCGCATTTTCAGTATTAAGAGGGTTTTTCATATCCCAAGTTCTAAATATTTGTAAGAATATTTCCACTTTCCGTTTCCGCATTTTCGATTTGTTAAAATAATTTCTTCTCTTCTCACTGTTATTTAGAATACCTTTTATTTCTCTCCTACTGTGATAATATTAATATTTTCGTATTTGTGCGTTTCCTTTCCGAGATACATAAATAATTTCACATAAGTTTTTGCCGATCTCCGTTCGACGACCTAAGCAGGTGTTAGTCGTACGAATTGTTTTTCGCTGCCGTTTGGAAATAAAATAATATAGGATTTTCTATTTTTGAGCATGTGTTTCATTTCTACAGACAACCCTGGTAATCTCCTGAGTTCGTAAATTACCCAGGCATATTCCCGAGGGAGAAAACCCATAAAAATCTGGCGCCCGAGCAAAATCGTAAAACCGACTTTTAAAATCCTTTTCCGAACTCCCGAAATCCGTCCCAGAGCCAAATCTCACAAGTAACCGCAATAAGCGCGTTACACTGTTGTAAAATTGGGCGAATGTTTCTGTGTTTTTGGACCATCCTGCGGTTTTACATATCGTGTCTATGGATAGTCCGGCCCTGTGTACAGCTGATGTAGTCGAGTGCCGGGTCGAATGCGGTTTGAACGTCGTAGTGTCGATTCCTGAATTCTTCAAAGTTTCTTTAACCCAACGGCTAATGGTCTGCTTGGAAGCTCTTTTGTGTGGTTTAGAGTATGTAATGAACAAAAAGTCTTCGTTTCCACGCAGCGCTTTTGTTGCTTCCATATATTTTTAAAGCGTAGAGGCGGGACATATAGCTTGATTCCCTCCGAAGAAAGGCAAATGTAAGCAAGGTTGAAACTTTGAGGTCAGTGTTGTTTTTATGGGGTCTGTGATCATAATCTGTACCTTTGAATCCCCTTGAATCAAGTTAGGTAGCCGTATTAAGGATATCGTTTGGAGTGTCCTCCCGTCACTAAAGCCAGGAGAGTGACAAGCTTATGACACAAGGGTTTCAACTCTGTCTCTGACATTTTTTCCAAGTAGTTAAATACTGGTAGTGGATCCCACGTGCTGTCATACCTAGGTCTTGCGGGTCGTTTTCTGGAAATACCCTTAATGTATCTTTTCATAAGTACATCAGAACCTATATCGTTCGGTAGTATCAGTGACAGGGCTGACCTGTGGCTGTTGAAGGTGTCATATTTTTAGCTACTGTTTTCTAGTAGGGATTGCAGAAATTCAATTATCTGCACCACGGATGCTCCGAATATCGGTACATTAGTTTTTGAACAGTATTCCCACCATCGGCGGTAAGTGCTGCTGTACTGGGTGACAGTCGCATCCGAGATTAAGGACAACATAGTGGCGGCAGCGTTAATTGAGATACCTCTGTGCAGAAATCCCTGGCGGATAATTTAACGGCTACCAGGGAAAGTTCCTTGGCCAGGGGATGGATTGCTCTGAAAGGCGAAGACAGCAGATTAGGGTCCGGCTTAAAATGGACTATGTCTTTCTTTAATTTATTAAGTAAGGGGTACCAGGGTTGGCATGGCCAGACTGGTACTACCAAAATCCATTCGGCCTTGTCCTGAATGATTTTCTGGAGTACCCTTAGGATGAGGCAGAATGGCGGAAACGCGTAGAAATTCATTGTCCTCCAGTTGATTGTGAATGCATCAATAGCTATAGATTCTGGGTCTCTTTGCCATGAAACATAATTTTGACACTTATGATTAATGTTGGACGCGAACAAGTCGATATCTGGGCTGCCAAAGTTCGCTTGGATTACCTCAAAGACCTTAGGTGATGATGACCACTCTGTCTCCATCGATACCATGCGTGATTCGCTGTCTGCATCCTGATTGTTTCTGGTATTTACATATGATGCAAAAAGCCAGATGTTCTTCACCTCGCATCATTGCCATATTTTGCGAGAAAGGCTGTTTAATTTTGGGAATTGAATGCTACCCATTCTGTTTATGTATGAGACAGCGGTCATGTTACCTGCTCTAAGTAATATGCTGCAGTTTATTGCTTCACGAGCGAAACACCTTAGGCCGTGGAATATAGCAAGATAGCTCCAGATAGTTGATGTGGTTTATTTTGTCTGATGGGGACTAGAAACCGTGAGTTCGTTCATTTCCCCGACACGCCCCCCAGCCTGTCCAAGAAGCGTCCGAGTAAATTTCTATGGCATACTCGTCCTTCTTAATGTCGTTGTAAGACTTGTGTATGTTCGATTCCCACCAGACAAGGTCCTCGCCTAAGATGTTCTGTTTGAGTGCCATTTTGTCATCGTATCCTCTATTGTTGTTAGCCAGTGCAAGATATTTCTGTCGCTCTAGGCGTTTCGTATAAACCCAGCCGTATTTTACTGCAGGGCAAGCCGAAGTTAATACTCCAATGAATCTAGCTAGTTCCCGAATTTTACAATCTGATTTATTTCTAAAGAAGTTGGCCATCTTTGGGATATGATGTCCAAATCGTCCCAAAAGTTGTTAAAAATAGAAAATGGATCTTATATCGATTCTATATGATAGTTAACGGGCCCAAGAATATGCAAAAAAAAATCAGCGGCAATGAAAATGCCTAATTTCGACCCCAGCAGCGACGCAAACAAATGATTTTTTTTAGCTCGAATTAGTTAACAAATGTACAGTGCAAAACTAACAAACAGATTTGGATCGGGTTTTCGGATTTCATTTTATAATACTTTAAAGTACTTTAATCTCTATTTATACTCGAATTGTGCAATTTCTTACCTGTTTATTGAACGCCTCCAAATAACCTCGATTTTTATCACTTTCTTCCCGCTTTATTGCTATTCAGCAGCGACAATATAACAAATTGGAGCTTTAAACTAATTCTCTCTCATAGAAAATTTTATAACGAACAAATTCACAAGAAATCATTTTTTTCCTTAACTGCATATATACAGAGTTATATTGAAAATAGTGATACAAAATGCGGTATTTTCGTGCATTTTTGCACTTTTCGATTTTTCTTGCAAATAGCACTCCTTTTTAAGCTAGCGCATACTTATATAATATGATTATATAAATCATTTTCGACCAATTCTGAGAATATCTGAGTTACGTAAAGAGACAGCCATGTCAAACTGTAGTGCTCCTGGACTAATTCTAACATTAACATTTTAGTAACCAAATTCAAATTAAACAAAGAGCAGAAGGAACCATGGATAATCCAATTCAAATTACAAAATAAATCATGATTTTGCTGACGCTGGACCAGCTGATGCCAGAATAGGAAACAGTGAGAAAGTTAATTCTAAGGACAAAACATAAAATAGCAGCTATTCCTCCCACTCCCACAGATTTAGCGAGCCTTAACATTCCAGATTCTTACAATTTTTTTTATGAACCAATTCCAGGACGGGAGGAGCTGTTTTTACTTATTGATACTGGGCCAGAAGATCCAGACAGAATTTTAGTGTTTGGTACAAATAGCAACATTGAACTGAGCGACCACATGAAATCACTTTTTATGGATGGGACTTTTCGTCAAGCACCCCCACTTTTTTCACAAATTTATGCAGTACTGGCAGAGAGACAAGGATTTGTGTTTCCGATCTTGTATACATTACTGACGAATAAAAGACGGCAAACGTATGATAATCTGTTCGCTAACATTAAAACTATTTGGCCAAATTTACAGCCTGATTCTATATTGTAATGCGAGAAGTAAACAAAGCGACACATGTTTACTCCTTCAAAAGAATAACTACGACGCGTACAAAACAGCTGCATGAACATTTCCTGCGTAGGCGTTCTAGAATATACTAGAACGTTCTTTATCGGGGTTGGGAGTGTATATACGGAGCTTTTCTATCGAAACGCACGATGGGAAATCAACAAGAGCAAACGAGAAGCTAATAGTAGTTCGTTAGTATAACAGAGACGGATGTTTTGCAATGTTGCCGGCCGAGCAGGCAGTCCAAGTCAACGCGTATCGCGGTTGCGTATCGCTTTACACTTTCGGATGCGTGCGCTACAGTGTGCGGAGCGGATGACTGTAATGTTTCGCGAGCTAGCAACATCGCAAAAGGTCGTTCTCTGTTTAGCTAATAGAAATATATGGCCTCTCTTTCGCTCTTACGTTTCTCCCATCCTGCGACTCTTTAGAAACGGTCTGTATAAGGGGGCTTGTGATCGAGGGAGTTAGTTAGAAGTAGACAAGCAGAAGTGAACGCGACATACGATCCGAAAGCGGAGCAGTACAAATAAATTATGTAGTGTCTAGTCTAGTGAACAAGTAGTTTAGTGTGTTAAATAAATTAGTGTTCAATTAATGTAAATAAATTATAAAATAAACGTTACATTGGTGTCAGAAGAGCGGATCATGAAGAAGTTACGCGAATTAAAAGTGGCCGAGTTAAAAAAAGAACTCGAGGAACGGGAATTGGAAACAGGAGGGAGGAAGACTGAACTCCAGGACCGGCTCTCAGCATTTTTGAAAGAAAATGGCCAGGACCTGGAAGTTTTCGAGTTCGAAGACGATGACATCACGAAGCAAATCGCCGCCCAGAGGGAAGAAATCGCCGCCCAGAGGGAAGAAAGCGCCGCCCAGAGGGAAGACATCACTGCTCAAATCGCCGCCCAGAGGGAAGACATCACTGCTCAAATCGCCGCCCAGAGGGAAGACATCACTGCTCAAATCGCTGCCCAGAGGGAAGAAATCGCCGATCAGAGGGAAGACATCACTGCTCAAATCGCTGCCCAGAGGGAAGACATCACTGCTCAAATCGCTGCCCAGAGGGAAGAAATCGCCGCCCAGAGGGAAGATATTTCTGCTCAAATTGCCGCCCAGAGGGAAGATATTTCTGCTCAAATCGCCGCCCAGAGGGAAGAGATAACCGACCAGATGGAGGCTCAGCGTAAGGAGATTGAACAGAAGATCACGCAGTTGGAAGAACGACTAGAACAACTCAGTAGCGGCGAGGGAAAAGAAGACGAAATTGATCAGAAGACGAAGCAGTTGGGAGAACGACTAAAGCGAGTCAGTAGCGGCGAGACGAAGGAAGAAATGAAGGCGGTCGTTCAACAGAACTCGATATCCACCAATCGAGTGACGCCCCCAACGTTCGACGGAAAAATTCCGTGGGCCAGCTACAAGAAGCAGTTTGAGGCAGCAGCGGAGGCTAACGCTTGGTCCCCTCACGAGAAAGCTGTTTCCCTAACGGTAGCCTTACGTGGAGAGGCGTTGGAAGTTCTTCAGACGCTATCCACCGAGGAAGCCGGGAATTACAATGAGCTGCTGAGGCGACTGGAAATGCGGTTCGGCCAAACACATCTGGAGCAAGTCCATCAATCCCAGATGTCCAATCGCCGTCAGAGAACGAACGAGACCCTGCAGGAGTTCGAAGCGGACGTAACCAGACTAGTGAGGTTGGCGTATCCTACGGCACCGGAACAGATGATGGAGTGCCTCGCAGTGCAGACGTTCGTGAGCGGGTTGCGGGACCAGGAACTGCAGATGGCCCTGAGGCTAGCTCGACCGAAAACAGTAATGAACGCGCTCGCCATCGCACTAGAACATGAGGCAGCAATGGAAGCCTCCCGCATTCACGGTTGTGCTCGAGCTGTTACCGAGGAGGTAGGCACAGAAAAACTCGTGGAGAAGGCCGTCCAGCAGATCATGGAGTTGCTGTCAGCACAGAAGACGCGGCCCAAAACAACGGTGCCGGCAAAGGCCCCGGAAAAACTAATGCGGGTCGATAAAAGGGAGGGGATGTCGACCCGAGGCAATAGGAACCCCCGGGCCAGTATAGCCTCGTTTTCCCACCAATTGGGGAGCGCGTACGTCGATGGCACTATCGACGAGAGATCCCACGCCATGCTTGTGGACACGGGAGCTACGAAGACGATCGTACGCCCGGAAGTTGTGAGGGACCGTAGGAAGATTAGGCCAAGTAGGTGGCAATTGAGAACTGCCACTGGAGAGAAGGCAGTAACACACGCTGAAGCAATGGTTAGAATGACGTTGGGACAAGTAAAGTTTGACCATCCTGTTCTCATAGCCGAAATTGAGGAAGACGTCATACTGGGAATGGACGTCATGAGGAATCATGGATTCCAGTTGGATTTCGGACACCGAGTGTTGAGGATCGGTCAAGAAGAATTACTGCTACACAATCGTGACAACTTTGTATTAGACGTAATAATGGCAGAAGATGTGATTCTCCCGGAACGAAGCGAAACGATCACCTCTACCTGTCTGAGGGGTGTTGTGGAAGAGGGAATTGCAGCCGTGATCGAACCAGAAAACGATGACAATCGACTGGCTCGGGGGGTACTGGTAGGAAAGGCGCTCGTTACTCTCTCTCTCTCAAGTGAAGTGCCTGTGCGACTACTCAACATCAATCAGTACCCAGTTACCATCAAGAAGGGTACGAAGCTGGGCACGTGTAAAGCCGCTTCGGCCATCGTAAGGGGCGTTAGTGAGGAAGAAAGGTCCAGACACACTCCGCAGGACTTGAAACAAATTCTTTCCCAGACCAGTGCGTTTCTCTCGCCCACACAGAAACAAAAGGCCCACGAATTAATAAATAAGTACCAGGACATATTTACCACCGAGAATGGAAAGCTGGGAAAGACCAAGGTCGTGACACATACAATTGACACGGGCGAGACACGACCGATTCGACAAACAGCCAGACGACTACCCTTGGCCAAACGGGAAGAAGCCGAGAAAATCATCAGGGACCTAGAGCGGGACGGAGTCATCGAGCCGTCAAGCAGTCCATGGGCCTCGCCGGTAGTACTGGTGAAGAAAAAGGATGGGACTACTCGATTCTGTGTAGACTACCGGCAGGTGAACAGTGTCACCAAAAAGGACAGCTACCCGCTACCACGTATCGACGACACACTCGATACCCTTGCTGGATCCACGATATTTTCGACCTTGGATTTAAAAAGCGGCTATTGGCAAGTCGAAATGGACCCTGCCGATAAGGAAAAGACGGCATTTACCTTCGGTAACGGCCTGTGGCATTTTACAGTCATGCCATTCGGACTTTGTAATGCCCCAGCGACGTTTGAGAGGCTGATGGAGAGCGTGCTAATGGGTCTGACGTGGAAAACGTGCCTAGTCTATTTGGACGATGTCATCGTGATGGGCAAGACCTTCGAAGGACATCTGAAAAACTTAGAGGACGTCTTCCAGAGACTGCATGGTGCGGGACTGAAACTGAACCCTAAGAAATGTCAGCTCTTCAGAAGGAAGGTCTCATACTTAGGGCACGTAGTGAGCAGAGAGGGCGTCGCCGTTGATCCGGACAAGACAAGTACGGTGAAGGAGTGGCCAATACCGGTAGATAAACACCAGTTGAGGAGTTTTCTGGGCCTCTGCACGTACTACCGACGATATGTCCGGATGTTCTCCGACGTCGCTAAGCCGTTGACAAGGCTCACGGAAGAAGGACGAAACTTCTGTTGGGATGAGGAATGCCAGTCTGCCTTCGACGAGCTGAAGAGGAAGTTGACCAGTGCCCCAGTGCTGAGTTTTCCTCTGCCAGAAGGACAGTTCATCCTGGACACCGACGCGAGCAATGTGGGAATTGGAAGTGTTCTGTCGCAGCGCCAGGAGGGACAAGAACGTGTCCTTGGATACTTCAGCAAGGTACTCTCCAAACCAGAAAAGAATTACTGCGTCACCCGGCGTGAATTATTGGCCATCGTCAAGTCCATCGAGCACTTCCATAAATATTTGTGTGGAAGGAGGTTTCTGATCCGGACCGATCATGCTGCTCTTAAATGGCTCCTCCAGTTTAAGAATCCCGAAGGACAGATCGCTCGCTGGATCGAGAGGCTCCAGGAGTATGACTTTGTCATAGAACATCGGCCAGGACAGAGTCATGGAAACGCAGACGCACTCTCGAGAAGACCATGCCCTGATGAGTGTCCTCATTGTCATAGAGCTGAGGAAAAGTCCGAGAAAGTCTATCGAACGACCGTGGTCGCCGAGGAATGGACACCATCCTCGTTACGACAAGAGCAAGGAAAAGACCCGGTTCTCAAAGAAATCCTGGTTTGGAAAGAGGGAGGAGAGCGTCCTGAGTGGCAAAAGGTATCACCTGGCTCGCCAAAACTCAAGAGCTATTGGGCACAGTGGGACTCGTTAGTGGTTGAGGATGGACTACTAAAACGCGTACTGGAGAGCCAAGACGGGACGGAGGAAAGACGGCAGTTGGTAATTCCCTCCAGTAAAATCCCGGAGGTCTTGCGGCACCTTCACGACGGATCGTCTGGTGGACATTTAGGGATCAAGAAAACGCTGCAGAAGGTACGGGAGCGCTTCTACTGGATCAATTGTTCAGACGACGTGAAAGACTGGTGCAAGAAATGTACTACATGCTTTGCAAGTAATGGGCCACAAAGACGACCGAAAGCTCCCATGAAGCAATATAACGTCGGAAGCCCCTTCGAAAGGATCGCTATTGATATAGCAGGACCCTTCCCTGAGACCGAAAAGGGGAATAAATACATCCTGGTCGTAATGGACTATTTTACGAAGTGGGTAGAAGCGTACGCTCTCCCTAATCAGGAGGCAGAGACAGTGGCCGATGTGCTCGTGAAGGAGCTGATCTGCCGGTTTGGAGTACCCATGGAATTACACTCGGATCAAGGAAGAAACTTTGAGAGTGGCCTATTCCGGAGGATATGTGAGAAGTTTGGGGTACGAAAAACAAGAGCCACGGCCCTTCACCCTCAGTCTGACGGCATGGTAGAACGGATGAATCGCACCCTCAACCGCTATCTGGCGAAAATGGTCTCGTCACATCAACGAGACTGGGACGAACACGTGCCGTTCTTCCTGATGGCCTACCGCTCGGCCGTTCATGAGTCGACAGGACAAACTCCAGCCAAAGTCCTGTTTGGGCGAGAACTTAAACTGCCCTGTGATCTATTCTTTGGCGCTAGACCGGACGAGGACGTTTCGGGGGAAGATTACGTTTCCCGGATGCGGCAAAGGATGAACGAAATTCACGATCAAGTCCGGTACCAACTAAATATCGCCAGTGATCGCATCAAAGAGCGTTACGACATCAACGCTAAAGAGGGTGGCTACCAAATGGGAGATCGAGTTTGGCTGTACAACCCACAGAAGGAACGTGGTTTGTCCCCTAAGTTACAGACCAATTGGGAAGGTCCCTATGTTGTGAAGAAACGAATCAATGACGTGGTCTACCGTGTAAGCAAACTACCAAATGGCAAGCCGAGAGTGGTGGACTTCAATCGGTTGGCACCCTATGAGGGATCGCACGATGAGGCGGAGGTTCCCCGAGTAAGAAACACATTGGCGCAGGAGAACGAACTTTCGTTCGAAGAATTTATGAGCGCCTACGGGGGTACCGGAAAAGCACGGTATGGGGTAACCTGTGAAAAACAACAGGATTTGTTCAGCGTACCTGAAGAATACTCGTTGGCCCATTGTGTGTCCGCCGACCTGGTAATGTCACGAGGTATCGCCACGGTTTTCAAGAAGAAGTACGGGCGCTTGGAACAACTCAGAGCGCAACTCCCGGGAATTGGCAAGGTTCTGGAACTACGTGACAACGTAAGACACATCTTTTATCTGGTTACGAAGGAGATCGGGTCCCTTAAACCATGTTATCACAATGTATGGCGAACCTTGCATAGGCTACGAGACCGACTGCTGGAGCTCGACATCAGGAAGCTAGCTGTCCCCAAGTTAGGTGCTGGACGAGATCAGCTGGACTGGAGGGTTGTCCGGAATATGCTGGAAGTAGTGTTGAAGAATACCGGAGTGGAAGTTTTGGTCTGCTGTTTTGGGCCTGCACCATGTCGACTCGGGAAGACGGTCCCCTGTTATTTTGACGCCACGTCTCGCTGTAAGCGGGGGGCTAACTGCAGGTTCCTGCATGGGCCTACCAGGGATACGTTCCGAGACGAAACGTCTCTAAGGCGGGGGCAGTGTAATGCGAGAAGTAAACAAAGCGACACATGTTTACTCCTTCAAAAGAATAACTACGACGCGTACAAAACAGCTGCATGAACATTTCCTGCGTAGGCGTTCTAGAATATACTAGAACGTTCTTTATCGGGGTTGGGAGTGTATATATAAGGGGGCTTGTGATCGAGGGAGTTAGTTAGAAGTAGACAAGCAGAAGTGAACGCGACATACGATCCGAAAGCGGAGCAGTACAAATAAATTATGTAGTGTCTAGTCTAGTGAACAAGTAGTTTAGTGTGTTAAATAAATTAGTGTTCAATTAATGTAAATAAATTATAAAATAAACGTTACAATATCAATTGACTACGAGCAAGCGGTCATTGGTGCTTTAGACAACGCCTTCCCAAATTCCAATCTACATGGTTGGCTATTCCACTTTATGAAAAATATAAAAAAAAAATCTTCCGAGTGTCAGCTTACAAGAAACTTCAATGAGGACGCAGAATTTAACATGACCGTCAAATCCGTAGGATCTTTAGCATTTGTTCGGCATGCCGCCGACTACGACTACGAGAGGAAACACCGGGTTACAAACTGATAGGTTAGATCAAAGGCATTGATTTTATTTTTTAGCGGAGTTTCAGGTGTCTAGCTTCAGCAGTTTCGGAAATATCGCGATTTTAATGACACATTTCAGTATTTTATGTTTTGGAAAATAAACATCTTTCTCATGAACTTCTTTCTCTGCAGGTCCCAAAATTTCTCTGCTGTTCAAAATTTTGAAAATCCAGTACTGAGTAATTTTTTTAAAACACCTGCCTTTTTTGAGGTAACAATAAAGACGGGCGGGCACGGATGAATTCGTAACTTTTAATTCCTACCTGGCTCTCAGCTAAAAATACATAGGTGAATTCGTAACTTTCTGAACACATTACACACACTTTCTTACTCATTACCCATATTGTAAATAAAATGTTAATAATATTTATAATACATTTATTTAAAGCATAACGTACAGTGTGAATATACATAGTCTTTATAGTACGAAATTATAATATAGATATTTATATACCTATTTAATAATATTGGCTTATGGTTTATATCGGTATGCTGCTAGTTTCACAAAATTATAATCAGTAATTTCATTTACAGATAGTTGACCAATTAGATTTTCAATAAATCGTTCTGCAGTTCGAACGGCTCTTTTTTTAAATTGGTATTGTTGGTATGCTTTGTATTTTGATATAAATATTTATTTGCAGCATCAAAAGGGTATGGGAAAACACATTAATATTGGGATGGTGATGATAAAAATTTTTAGCAAGATGTGAATGGAACGACTCGCATGGGTTGGTTCTAAGATGAAAACTAGATTCATTAGAATCTCATACTTGTGGCGGGAAAGTCGCATTTTCGTCTATATAATTGTCAACCAGGTAATCTGCCATTTCGTAAAATCGAGGATTATCAGGAATTTCTGCCATTAAGTTTTCAACAAAACACCCGCTAACCCTATCGGGAGATAGAAACAACAGGCCAAAGAGATGGTGTAACCATTTGCTACTCTCGCAGTGTGTTTTGTAAATTTTTGAGAGACCTAAATTTTGTACTTTGCGATACCAGGCCTGCGTTGAATGGAATCTACATCCTCAAATTGTTGTAAGTGGCCAAATGGATTTAATAGCATTGTTAATTGCGATTTCAATGTGGACAATTATTTTATTTGGAGCGAGGAATATATTATGGGATTCACATAACACGGTAATTTTTTTAAAGCAGTTTCATATGTCGAAGACAAGTTATTTGGTAATAAAGACAAAAAACAAGAGGAACATAATGACCACCTTGAAAACAATGGATGGAGAAAAGTTGATAAAAGAACTTAGAACAGTAAGTAAATGTGCCGTCCATATAAAAAGTGTCGGATCTGGCAATACATTTTAAATTCGAATTGCAACCAAATATTATATTATGAAGGGGGTCGTTTTCAAGTGAAAAACATTCTCCGCGATTTGTTTTAAGATTAAAAGCAGCAACGGCGATTTGTACCTTTGTAATATTTTGCGGTATTTTAGAAAAATTTTGAGGTCGTTTGTTATTTACATGATGTCTGATTAATTATAAATCGCGAACAGTCAGAGATTCTTTACATGATGAATTGGCGATTTCGATGTTCATCAGCTTACATGGTCTTTCCGAAATATCTCCCACCGCTTTGCGTTTGCACAAATTGCTGATAACTTGTCGGCCTAATTTTCGTATGTCCGGGAGGTGATTATGACTTAATTCTTTTTCGACTATGTTCTCTGCATTTCCTACAATTAACAACAGCATTTTACTTAAGGCGAAGTGAAGAAATGATGAATATTATCCAGTATACCACTACTGACAACAGACTTATTATATTGAGACAGTTTCGTAGAAAAAATAAAACAACGAATAGGATACAAAACGTACCCTTTGTATAACACTTGGCCTTGCATCTTGATTTGGATCAGTACCGACCAAATTTCTCGTCCACTTTTCAATTTCTTTTTTAAAAGAAATTTGTAATCGTTTATGACTAGCGCGTGTGACCCTTTATGGCGGATTGTACCTGTCACCTTACAAACTGGTCAGATAAAGTCAAGTAGAAAACGGGTGCCCGGTTACGAATTCAACGTTGTTCGAATGGACTTGCAGAATTTACCTGTAACGTATGGTTACGAATTTTCCTATCTTTAGGAAAAGCGAATAAAACAGTTACGAATTCGCCCTGACCCATAAATACATTTATTCAATTTTGCCATATAAACTGACGTTTATTGACGTCAAATCGAACCTATAAAGTCCTTGTTTATATTGTTTATTTAGGCAGTGGAATAATATTTATTTATTCAATATTGCCGTATAAAATGACGTTTTATATGTTTAAAATTGTTTTCGTCGTTGTCAAGGTTGCTGCACTGAAGTTGTCATCTTGTCAAACTTTCTCTTCAAAATTGGACTTAGTCCACTAAACGTCAGTTTATACATGGCAAAATTGAATAAAACGTAATACACTCGCGGTCACACAAGCGGATCATTTTATCCCCTTGTATAATAAATAACTATTATATAGACGAAAATTCTTAGTTCTGTGTTGTATATTTCAAGCTTATATTTTTGTACATTTTTCATTACACTAAGATATGAAAATTCGACCAGTAAGTTGCTATTAACATCAAAAACAAAGTGATGAGATATTGACTAGGTATTTTATTTCACCGTGTAATCTATTTTCTAACACAAAAACACCAAAGTTAGTGAAAAGAGTTAGTGAAAAGGTTAACAAGTCGAATACTTGAAACATTGCTGTGGATACCTTCCCCACTAGTTCTTTTGTGCGAAACTTACTACAAACATGTAATATGATATAGTAGCCTTGAAAGCCTGAAAAAAAGTTATATGAAATAATTAGTTTCAGATTGCACTATATACAGCCTACGTTTAAGAATGCGGCCACACCGACATCAACAAACCTTCCAGCTACAATAACTTGTTTTTTATTAGATACTGCTAAAACCATTAGCAGTTCCGTTTTGAAAAGCATCAAATTATTATTCCAATCGCTAAGAAGAATAGTGTTATGAGTGTTTTCGATCTGAAAGATTAATAATAGTTGCAGGCCATTACATTGCTAAAACTAAAAAACTATCCAGAAGAGTTAATGAATAGTAAATTACCTATAGAATCTATTTGTAATTTGAATGATAATTTTTGGTTTATATTTACTTACTTCATTAAACAATAGTTGGCATGGTACACAATAAAATATTAAGAACCCGTTAGTTAAAAGCAATAGGTAAGTTAAATATCTCATTGTGTCCGTAACTGAAGTTCTAAAATAAAATTAATTTATAAACGAAATCTATATACAAATATTTTAATACTTACGTATTCGTTAGGTTGTACATCTCAACACAATTAATACAAATCCAAAATACTATTTGTTGCAGTAGAACATTGGAGTAGGTGTCAT
Source organism: Cryptocephalus moraei (assembly GCA_946251905.1). NCBI lineage: Eukaryota > Metazoa > Arthropoda > Insecta > Coleoptera > Chrysomelidae > Cryptocephalus > Cryptocephalus moraei. The sequence continues at coordinate 30,982,532 of OX276454.1, forward strand.
TAATATTTTTAATGAAGCTGTAAAATAAAGAAACATATTTGTAAAGGATCAATCAAACTGACATCGTGACATCAACTAACTTCATTAAAAATGCGTGAAATTCAATAAACCCCCTCATTAATATTCTGGCGTTTGCTTTATCTTCAATGGTTCTAACCTCCATACTCAAAATTCTCCTTAGTTCTTTATTCAGCAGCTTCATTTGTGAATACGTCATTATAATTATGGTTAAAAAGAGAATGTCAAACGGAGCTATGCTGAAAAAACTTATCCATAAAGTATACCACTCTATTACGACCATTATTTTGAAAAATAGTGGGTCTTCAGGGGTATACCCATCAAATGGCAATGTTTTAACTTTCATCAAAAAAGGTCTTATAGATATGCATATACTTGCAAATATACAACCGACCATGAACACTTGGAGTAATAATTTGAGAATTTTGGAAATTTTCATTAATTCCTCTTTATCATTTGCATGGTTTAACTCTTCGGCGTTCCTAAAACTTAGTGTCGACTTAATAATGTTAAGAAAATGAGATCTCTTCCAGTAGAAGAACAATCTCTTTGCTAAAGTCTGAAACACAAAGACATTTCTTTAACAATTATAGAATGTTAACTACGAGAACTATTAAAAATTTTCTACATTTTTTATTTTAAGTACCATCTTACATCTGTTACATTTTATGTCAGGATTATATCTAACTTGCTTATACATATTTACAGATAACTTACGTGTACAAGTGTCGCAGTTGCCTCTGAAGCAGTGGTAATGTCATTTAGAACAAGGTCCTCTTTAAAAAAAAATCCAAAACAGAGAATGTTAAAGTAATTAGTATTAAATGCAAATAGAATATTTTGCCACTTGTGTTTTCTTAAATCAGGGTGAAGTCCTGAAAAAGCCAACATTGTCAAACATACTCTTATGTTAAAAAAATACATTTTTCCAAAGTAGTGCTTGTCCAGTTAGAACTGATATGGGACTGATTTACATCGGATAAAATAAATTATAGTTGGTAAGTCAGTGATATATGTTTTTAAACTTTTATTGATCCGGGCATATAAATTTTTGATTTCGTATCATCCTTCTAAATGATAATAAATTTTTAAGGTGTGAGTATTCAAAACGAATAACTTACTAGTAATTACCCTGATTTGTACCATGTAATTAATATAGAAATAATTATTTCAATTCCATCAAAATTAATAGAAAACATTTTCTTATTTGGACTGCTATGCTATATTTAATTTCCAGTTAGTGATTATTTTTGGAATATTATTAATAACTGCCATTCGTATTTAGATAAAATAAAAATTGCTGCGCTACTTTGTTAACTACTTAATTGATTTTTCTGGGATATATTTGTAATGTTTTTCCATGAGGATATAGTACTGACATAATTTGTTTTATCAGGTTGGCATCAGGTTATTTGTTAGACAGTAATTAATAATCATTTTTATTAATAAACGACCAATAAGTATATATGTAATAAACTTTACCGTTTTCTCAGCAAAAGTGTTAAATTGTATTTAGTAGGTACAACTTATACCGAATTTTTAGTTTAATAGTTTAAAGGAAACAAGTTTATTGATATATGAGTTATATATGAGGATATTTTAACAATTACCGATTTATATAATTGCTAAAATTTATCGCTGTCGTCAAAGATAATCATTGGCAAATATTAATTATTTTTTCATTAATGGACATCTATTTTTATAATTCCATAAAACGGAATAAGTAATTAGCGATTAGTCATTAATCGAAAAATGAACCATAATGACGTCTAGATAACCAATCCAATTAATGATAATTGGTGTAGAAATGACGTTGGTTTTATTTTATTATCCATTCTGTACTTATGAATACACATGGGTATATACAGTGCATTTTTTAAATACCATACCCGATTCAAATCCGTGTTCTGTGAATTTATGTTGCAATCCTGAATAATCTGTTGAAATCTAAAATCACCATACCACCAACCGACCAGCGGCATCACTGAAAAATTAATTGAAAACTAAATGGTAATAATAATTCAAAATGATAAATTTCGTTACACTTCTCAAAATGACTCAAAATGAAGAAATGACGATCAACTCAAAGCCAGGTTGAAAAATAATAACAAAATGGTCAAGCTCTCAATAATCATATTTACGCTCTGGTCAAGCGTAAATAGAAAACACTATTAAAACGCGGCAAAGAATTCACAAAACGCTAAAACTGTCAATTTTGAAAATACATTACCAACCAAAATTTAGTTGCAACCACGCATGCCAACAAAATTCTGGTACAGGAATTAAAAAATGCACTTTACGACAACACGCGCATTTATCCACAGGTAAATTTTCGTAAAAAAACCTGTTGTAGCTTAAAATATACACCACGTTATATTTTTTAGACATCTGCTGAAGTTTACTAGCCTCTTCGGTCTTGTCCCTTAGAGCATTGAAGTCATCTAACCCTTTCGAATAGTTTTCCTCTTAGTAACGGTAATTCCAATCGAATGTTTTTCGATGTATGTTCTCTGTGAGGAATATGTATGAGAATATTCCATATTTTTCTATAGAAGAATTTTGTGTTCAAAAATCATTATAAATGGCTCTTAATAGAATAGGAGAAAAACCATTTTTTTTTCATTGATAATTTCATTGTTTAGTAAGTCAACAATTTGTTACTTATAAAACGTGTCACAATATTTTTTTTTCTATTACTACTAAAAATTACAAAAAAACAACCATATGCAACAAAGTGACGTAACAAATATTTTTTATTTTTTTGTTTTAAATTTTTATTTCTCACTGTTGCATATGGTTGTTTTTGTAATTTTTATTAGTAATAGAAAAGAAATATTGTGACACTCAAAAACGTTTTATAACAAATTGTTAACTTAATAAGCAATGAAATTATCAATGAAAAAAAATGGTTTTTCTCCTATTCTATTAAGAGCCATTAATAATAATTTTTGAACACAAAATTATTCCTTAAGTAATTATTTGAAAGCATTAAAAAAACTGTTATAAACTATAACAAAATTTTTTAAGAATTTGTTTCTATTTTAAAGGTCATAATTAATCCCAAACAATAGAATGGTAAAAAAAGAATTTTAAAAAATATTAAACTAAGCCGTTTATTTATAAACAATTCTTAAACAAATACCTTTAAAAATTGTTCCACAAATATTTAATCCCTAATTTGAATATAAAAACAAGCATGGCATAATATATAAAAGAAAAAAACAGTTTAACGACAATTTCTAGATTTTGAGTTTTTTTATTGGTTTTTACTTCTTCTGTCGGTTTTACATTTAGTTCTAAAAATATTAGAGTATGTCTGTATAAACTCTTGATTGTAACGAGTTTTAGTTTCACTACCGAAACTTTTATTTTTAAAAACTATTTTTATTCAAGTTACAACTTTTAATTAATCTTGTTAAAATAACATAATATAATTATAACGAACACGAAGGATTAATAACGTCGTTAATGGCTAACTGCGACTGACTGACTGACTGCACTTCCGTCGTGGGATCCTTATATACTCTTCTATTGCTGACTCGGGATTTTCGTCTTCTTCTATATAAAACTAGCATCTTGGGGTGATATAACTAACGGGTGTTTTTTTTTAATTTCACCTCATAGTAGGCTGTGGATAGTGTTTGTGAATGCACCTTACTAAAAATTTCAATATTGAAGTAGGTTGTCATAACTTCACTTTTTGAATAAAAATTGAAACTGCTCCAATCACTTACACTAGTTTCACTAGATTTCACTAGATTAAACTAGTTACACTAGTTTTCAAGACATTAGTCTTGAAAAGGACAGCTTGGCTCTATTAATTAGGCGTAGATGAGTGAGATTAAAGAATACAAAAATCTAAATGCGAGAACCTCTGTTAAAACAAACTTGACAACTCTTAACTCTCTCACGGAACAATAGTCTTCGAAGTGCTTGGAACGATTTGACTTTTGATAATGACATTTTTTAGTAAGGTGTATTCACAAATACTATCCACGGCCTACTATGAGGTGTAATGTAGGTGTAGATGTACAAAGTACCGCAATCCATCGACCCCACGTGTAAGAGAGAGATAGAACCATTTCGAACCAAAATGGCGGCTATTTTTAGGAATTTTAGTAGGAATTTTATTTTTTACACTAAACAGTTGTCGAATTTGTGACAATTGTTGACAAATTACATCATAACATCATTTTTCCAGGCGGTAACCTATGGCGGTAACGCGTGGTGAGTGGTGACGCGGTTAATTTCTAATAGAGGCGAAATTTTTTATTTTTCGATTGGGATTTGCTTATAAAAATGGTGTGGTGTTGTGAAACCTTTGTGATGTTTTAAATACAATATATAAACAATTTGCAGCTCCTAAAAATGTTTTAAGTTGCCACAATATTTGTAACAAAGTAGTTAAGATATTTCTAAGGAGCCGTTTATATTTTTTATTAAAAAACATTGGTAAAAATAATTCGAATACGGATGTTAAAAGTAGCCGTAGTATTGCCATGAGTGCATTATTGGATAATATAAATGTGTAACGCATACACTTGGTTTTATTTGAAGCTGTTTAGGGTATAAGTTTGCAAATTCATTTGAATATAGGTAATTAAGAAAATGATAGGTTTGTTCCAGTAAACAGAAACATGTTAGGAACATATGAAACAAATGTAAGAGAATCTGAAAATGAAATTTGTGGCTCAGCCGGGATACGAACCCGGATCTCCCAATATCGCGTCAGGTGTTCTGCCAATTGAACTACCGAGACACCTATCAATTTCATTTTCGATGTTAATTAATTAAATTTCGAGAACATATTTCCATCTGTTTCATTTGTATATCAGAGAACACGTAAGACACCACATTATTAACGTGAGAGGGATACGGTGTGTTGCGTACAACCAATACGTCCTCCGTATCATCCTGTCAAAAACGTTTAACACGAACATCGAAAATGAAATTGATAGGTGTCTCGGTAGTTCAATTGGCAGAACACCTGACGCGATATTGGGAGATCCGGGTTCGTATCCCGGCTGAGCCACAAATTTCATTTTCAGATTCTCTTACATTTGTTTCATATACACCATCACTTTGAATTAATTTCGAGAACATATTTCCATATGTTAGGAACATGTTTCTACTCACTCATATTTAATAAAAAATTAGTGTTATTTACTGTTTTTGATTCTGTCTACCTAAGGATATTACCTACTCTATTTTCAATTTTAGATACTTTTATTACTTGTTTTTGTTCTTTAAATTGAAAAAATGGGTAGATGAAGGAGAATGCAACAAAATTTTCATATACTTATCTTTTAAGTTTTCATTGCAAGAACTGTAATAATACTAGAATAATATTACATATCATTTAGTAATGATATTCACGAAGTGCTGCTGGCAGTTTCATAAAATAGGCCAACGTAACCTTCATTTATAACAATTTATTTTTATAAGAAATATCACCTACGTAACTTTTCCATCCCTTTACTTCACCCCTTCAAGTATTATTCAAGTTCGCATACTTGAATAACGCGCTATTTCCCCCACTACAAACCGAACCAAAATAGCGGACGATTGCGGTACTTTGTATATCTAATGACTTCAGTCTAGAGTAGCCTCTTCTTTCCATAATAGTTCAGAGATGTTGTATGTTTACATTATCGAAAGCTTTTCCTATATCTGTTAAAAAATGTGTGTTTCTCTTGAATTCTCTGTTTTGTCTGAGTTTTTCTGTTACTTGTTGTAACGTCATATTCCGTTGACTATTGATCTGCCTTTACTGAAACCCATTTGTTCTTCGCCTATTAAATGTTCTGTGATGGTCCTTAATTTATTATTTATAGGCGAAATCGAGAAGGCCTATACCCCTATAACTTTTGTCTTCAGGTTAATTGGAATGTCTTTGTTTGCCAATATAAGCCGCATTTTTCCAGAAGGTGCCCAAGTTAAAGTGATTCTTCTCTTGACTTCTAGAAATTGGTTTTCTTTTGCAAGCGTAATTGTTTGCCCTAAGTAAATGTATTCTATTACAAATTGTATTTTGTGATCCTAAATAAAAATATATCCTTCATTTTGGCTTATAATTGTTGTTTCCTTGTAGTTAATCTTCTCAAGGATGTAATTGTACCTAAATCAGAATATTTCCTTTATTTTCGCTTATAATAGTTCATACTTAAACCAATCTGTTGGGGAACGCTGTTAAGTGGTTCCAGCATAGATTTTAGTTACGCAAGATTAATGTTGATGAGAATCAGTTCATCAGTAAATCGGAGAGTCCTAAAATTTCTTAAAGTGTCCTCCGTGGCTAACATATACAGTTTAGAGAATATAACATTACCCTGGTGTACCCCTTTCTCTCTAGTCTGATTTTAAATCTGCTTAAGTCTATTTTTAATACTTCATGAATCTTGACGTGAGTTATTGAGTTCTCGTATATTGCTTTGATTATCATCGAGCATTTAGAATTGAACCTTGCGTTGTTCATAGCTGTTTAAAAGGACCACTTTTCGTTGTTATCCATGAGAAAAGTTTGTAGAGATGAAAAGGGAGGCTGAATGGATGATAGTTTTCTATGTTCGTGCTGCCTCCTTTCTTAAAAATCAAGATTACCTGTGCATTCTTGATATTTTCCCTTCTTATTGCTTGTGATGTAATCTTCATCAGGGGCCTATTTCTTGTTTTATTTAATGCTTTTTTTATTTCATTTGTTGTTATTTCAGGCATTTCTCCTGGCCTTACAATCATGATGTTTTTATTACCTTACTTCCGTGATTTTCTCGATAGTCTCTTTTATTTTGTTGAGCACTGTATGTTCGAGAGTCTATTCTAATTAGTTTCATAACCTTTTTAATTAGTTCATCAAATGCGTCCCTGTCTGTTGTCGGATCTTCTTCTTTGTTCTATTATTTTCAAGGTGTCCTGGTTTAAGTCTGACAATTCACTTGAGTTCATTCTTTCTATGATTTCAGGGGATTGGAACGAAGAAGAAGACAGCGACTGCGCCCATTCGAGCGAAGGCGAAGAAGAGATCGAAGATCACTCTAAACCGAAAGACTCGGGGGCGGAAATCACCAAAGCGTTTTACGTCCTTTTCGACGCAAAGGACACTCTTAACATAACGATCACTCCTAACGCGCTCAAGCTAATACACGAGCTTCTCACGCAATATTCAAATAAGATCATTTCCGTCAAATCTAACAGGAGAGCGATAAACCTTGTCAACGACATCGGCTCGCACACCAAAGTAGAGTTCTATGAGAAGGTGAACGATAGGGCCGAAGATGATAAATTGTTGCTTTTGAAGAGTTACGAGAATGAAGACTCCGCCCCGAGTAGTCCGAAAGGCACCAACTATTTCGCAGTCGATTATTTCGAAAATGTTAATGACGACAAAGACAGGTGAGTTCATAAGTAGAGCATCACATTACATCCCAAATACTGCTATGTTTTAGTCATACTGATGACGGTAAAGAAGAGTCAGCATTAATGTACGACTTTGAACCTCTGACGAGCCTGCAATTCAACGAACTGTCAACTTCTCAATTGTTTGATAGGATTTCTAAAAATTACCTCAAAATCCACGTCCCCAACTTCCTTCCCGTGCAAACCAATTGTCCGAAAAAGGATTGGGAAAAATTCATTAGGCTACATTCTGTTAACCCTACACAAACTTACCATTTAGCAGCTAAACACACGATAAGTAAAGCTGGAAGAAACATCACCGTTAGCTCTCCTTTAAAGGTAAATACAAATGTATAGGTAGTATAATTCGAATTCTAACTGTCACGACCGCTGGGCTCCTAGGCTTCCCGTAAATATATTTTACTTTATTAAACTAAAAATTTAATTATATTAGTCAGTTGATCACTTAGTTCGAGATATTTCGCAAAAAGAAATTAAATTTTCAATTAACCATGTTCGACTGTCTTATCTAGTGGTTTATTACACACTTTTAACATTTTAACAGTAGGCTTCATACACCGAAATCTGTCATACGCTATACAGACTGAAAATTTTTAGCGCAATATGTAGCACGAAGATTACGAGAGCATTAGCATTACGTGTGCAGCAGCATGTGTAGCATTACACTGATTATCAATTTGGTCATTCACAGTGGTAAGTGCATTGTGGTCGGATTATGTTTTTATCGAAATTTTTCTATTATTAATAGAAACGCACCAAAAATACGCATTTCTATAAGCAACAAGGAACGTTGAAACGAATTGTTTACAATTATACATTTACCCAAGGGCTATTGGGAAATTCGTGGCAAGTTATGCTGGTTTATTCAACTATTTTAGTTAGTTTTCAGTATAATATACAAAATGGCATAAAATGCGTCATCTTCTTCTTGGGACGCCGTCTCTGCACAAAGGTTGGCGATCCAAATAGCTAAATAAAATTTTCCTTTTATTCACGATATTGCTGCCAGCAATCTCATTACCATGTGTTGAATTTCATTTAATTATTGTGAAAGAGGTATTAACTTTAAAGCCAATTTTTTAAAATGTTATAGGAATATTCCGGACCGATGTTGAAAAATTGAAATTTAATTTAAATGCAAACCAATTTGCTATAACTTTACTGTTGAGAGTAACTAGATTGAATATATAATTTTCCAGGTATTAAAAAAGTCATTTTTTTTCTATTTAAACATTTTCCATAACATTGGTAAATAAAGTTTTGTGCGGGTTTTATGTCATTTTCGTTATTAACATGGAAACCAACTAAAACTGTTGAGAAAACTTGTTCAAGTCTACCGTTATTCCCAATGGCCCTTGACATATTATTGGAACAAGTTAGGCTTTGATGAAAGCTGTAATTACAAAGAGCCTTTTCCTTAAAATAAACATGTCACATCTATTAGTGTCAAGAGTTGTATTTTTGGGAGTTTACAAGGACACTTAAAATATTCTTGGCCTTGACCTCTACTTTCATCATAACTGTTTTCTCCAATTAATATCGGTTATATCAATTTTTCTCGAAATTCACTCAAAGAATTTTTTTTAAACTTTGAATATTTATTATACTATTAAATATGTATAAAAAGTTTTCTATCGTTTTTGGCTAAATGTTCTGTGAAGGGCACATTATACTTGTCAATTTTCAGTTTTTTCAATTTTTTTCTAAATCCACTTCACGAATTTTTTTTTAAACTTTGAATGTTTATTCTACTATTGAATATGTATAAAAAAGTTTGTAACGTTTTTGGCTAAATCTTCTGCGAAGAGCACTTTATACTTGTGGTTTTTCGGTTTTTGAATTTTTCTCAAAATTTGCTACAAGAATTTATATTAAGTTTAGAATATATATTCTAACATTGAATTAGTAAAAAATAAACTTTTCTATCGTTTTTTGCAAAATCTTATAGTACTTTATAGGTACTTGTCGTTTTTCGGTTTGTTGCTTAAATCAACCCCTCTATATATATATATATATATATATATATATATATATATATATATATATATATATATAAGAAAGTACTCTGATGAACACATCACGATTTTTTTGAAAGTCGTTTCACCGCATGACAGATTTCCGGATGTATTTGATGCCGACATACTATACATATAGCGTGGTTTTGTGTCCGAATTGTGTAGGTTTAACTACTTTTAGGAAGTCATTTTTAAAGGTTTGTTCTTATCTATTAAGTTGTCAACATGTATTTTATTATTTCTAATACCTGTATTTTCCATAAAAAGGGACAATGAGATTTGAACAAAATAAATGACCGCCAAAATGGTACCTCCTGGTAAACGGGAGTCACGTGACTTAGTGAGGTAACATCCATACTTGTCAGTATGGATGAAACATCAACACAAAATTGTTATTCATGTTGTTAGAAAACACCTTGTGGTTTTCAATAATTTTATCCAAATTAAATGAATAAGTATAATTTTACAGGTATTTTACTAAGCAATTATTTTAGGTGGACTTCTACTATGTGCTTTCACGAAATGGTTCTCTATTATACCCTGTGGAACATCCAAATAGAATCAATTTGGCATTTCAATTACTGCGCATATTTTTTTAAAAAATCTCCGGACAATTCGATTTTGGATTCTAAAATGACATCCTGCAATGTACAAATTTCATCCCTAAATTCAACCCCCTTCGTGTGGCATGTGCAACTCCTAAATTTTAAAATGGGAAGAAGGGGCCTGTGATACCTCATTTTCTTTTTATTTTCTATTCAAAAATGTTATGGTTTTAAAATTTGTTACATAAATTAATTTCCTACAGGCTAGTAAAACAATGTCAGATTTTTTTTCGATCTTATCAAATAAAAGGTAGATACAAAAACCTGAAAATTCTCCACAACTGGAATCTTAGGTGCTTTATTTTATATCCCGCTTAAGCAAACCCACAAGTTCCAGCGTTTGCAATACGGTTTCAGCTGGATGGAATACCATCATAGTACAGAATCCAATGCCTCAACTTAATATTTCCAAATCGGTGAAGAGAGAGGCGACAATTGCTCGAATATCTAGCATGTTCTCATGCTAGATATTCATGCAGGTAGATGTATGTGCCTATACCCTTAAATTCATTTCTATGAAGGACATGTCAAAAGTATGGTCTACAAAACCAAGTTACGCTACATAGCCTATTTACAATTAGGATGCTGTCAACACATTCAAGGAATTCATTTTGAACATTTCACCACAATGAAATTAACTTATTTTGTTGGACAAGATGAATCAAGTACATGAATTAATTTTTACATTAGAATATAAAACCGTACAATTTTTTAATCGAGAATGAAGATACCATTCAAATGGCGTGTCACATGCCCAAAATTAAAAAATTTAGGGGTTGCCACTAGAAGGGAGATGAATTTAGCAATGCGATTTACATATTGCAGGATGCCATTTTTGAAATAAAAAATCAACATGTTTATTTATTTTATAAATATGCACATTATTTAAATTACTTAAATTATAATATTTTTATAAATAGATTGCTGATATTGAATGCAATAAATTTTATAATGCATCACTAAAATCAACAAAAGAAACACTAGCAACTCGAAGTAGGGTGATATTTGCCACAAAACTGATAATATCAATATGAAAACCCTCCCTTATACATATGGAAAAATAGAGACGACGAATTTCAAAACGTTTTCTGTCAAGTGACCGAATTTCAAGTACAGGCAAATTTCAGTTAGGTTTTAAATACATCTCAGAAAATTCATAGAAAATATCATTTTATGTTTCAATCTTTTAGAACGGCAAGCGTTAAAACCATATTTTTATTCAATTATCCTTTTGCGCACTTGTGACTCCCCTCCTTGAAATACGAGGACCAGTCACGATATGAATTGGAAAACTATACTTATTTTGATTCGTTACATGTAATTGAAGCATATTTCCTTGATGTCTAGTATGGGTTCGACTTAAATGTAATAATTGTATTTTCTTTTAGATGAAAAATGAAACTTGTTTCGCTCTCAGCGTGCTATATCAACCTTCGATACTGCAGCAATTGAATCTGGAACCTATTGGAGACATGACGAACCCGTTTGAGAGCACAATGAGGATTACAATACTGGAAGCATACGAAGAATACAACGTGCCCCTTTATATTGCATATCATTGCAAACTTTTCGTCCAACCAGCTTATGCCGAGTACTTATAAATTCTTAAACGAAACCTACCTAAGTATATAAATGTATTCAGCAGATATACTAGATAGCAACATCTTTTTGGATTTCATTCAATCATTGCGGTTCCTGCTTAAAAAGATTTAACTTCCAGTCAGTTATGGCTATTGTGTGGGAATATCGAATGTGGTCAAATTAACAATAATTTTATTGCATTTGGTTCAACATGGTCATGAGTTACATCAATAGTTCACGTACGAGTCACAAAATGGCGCAAAATGAGATACATTTTATTCTATAAATAATTACATAGAAATGACGATTCCAAACTTTTTGGCCCAAACTTTAGAGACCTACGTTATTTGTGTTTTCTTTTTCTTTAAATGAAGGTTTTTCTCTCACTGTATGAAGGCTCTGAAGGAAACAAAATTGACGTGAATATAAAATTGCGGCAATCATTCGGAGATTTTAAAAGGCAACAAAAAAGCTTTAGAAATAATAATTTTGTAAACAAAATATGGGTTGATGGTATGGCAGGACTATCACCATGAAATTTTTACAATTTTTTGATGTGGTATAAAGATGTTAAATAGACAAATAAATTAATTTTTCAGGTTATTTTTTTCGCGAAAATCATGCTATATCCCAAAAAAAATAAGTTTTGTTCATCCAATTGTACTAAAAAAAGTCTGGTTACTGCCATGGGTCACAAAATTTACCAGTTATGACGTTTTCAAAAACGTGAAATGCAATATTTCGCATCAAAAAAATTTACATTTGTTTTTAGTAAAATATCTCAATATTTCAGAAATGTTTTCAGTCATCAGTTCAATCTTGGGTTATTAGCATTTCAATACCCTTGAACGTCCTACCATTAAGTACATCTAGTTTAGTCCAGAATTTGAAGTTCTATTACTTCGACATCCAAACATCTCGCACAACAAAGCATTTAAAATATCATTAGTTTCTAATGCAACATTATACAAAGCTCGAAGTCTCTTTTAAACTTAAAGAACACTTTCTGTCTCACTAGAATTTGAGATTTCGTTGTATTGCCTTATTTCTTGAAGAGCTTTTGAAAGTTCTGTAAAGTTTTGAATATGTCCCTCTACAGACTGCGACCACAATTGTACCAGAGCTTTTTACCAGAGAAAAATGAGTCAAGTGCTATTGAGAGAAAGGTTCTTCGTAATTAAAAGTCGGTAATTTAGCATAGACGATTGATGCGAGAGTCGCCAATTGGGCCTTAATTGAGCCTGATAGTGGCCGCATTTTCTCCAGTATCGCATTCCGCGATTTCTGTAATAAAACTTTTTACTTTTTCCCCAGTGATAAAGCATATATTCATTTTTTCAGAGAATACGGCTTACGCAAATCCTTTCCTGAAATAAAATGTGAACTTTCCAAAACAGTCCAGCTTCTTACAATCTGTACTGGCTTTCTTGAATTGAAGTCAGATTTTATCTTGTCATATTTTTCTACACAGGAACCTGATATGATTTTAAACTTTTTCGAGATAGAAGCCTTATGTCGGTTTACCGTGCCCACAACATAAAACCTTCAATCCTTCCAAACTTCTCAAAACTTAAGACAGATATCAATCTTTCTCACATTTTCTAAAAGACGAAGCCTATTCTTATTCTTTTTAAAAATGTCCATCGGTTTCAATTTGTCCAATGCCCAGAGGAAAGTCGTCATCAAGTCATCATCTCATAATGTTTGAGGTATTTCTGGACTGCTAAAATGCGTTTCGATCTTCCTTAATTCTCCCAAAATAAATCATTTTAATCTACTCACGAAGTAAAAGTTTATTTCATATTTTCATTAAAAAAAAACGATAATTGAAGTCTTTACGTGAAACAAGTTTCAACTTTCTCTCTCCCAAATTTTCGGGAATTCAAAATAAATTTCCACTTCGTCATTTTTCTCTAAAATACGAATCTAATTTCCATCTTTATCAGAACTGCTTTGCATTTTGATGTTACCCAGAAACCACAATTCCCTTCCCAAAACAGAAAATTCATTTCAAACTTAAAGTCTCTTCCGAATTGAATAAAAACAATTTTTAGTCTTTTGGAAAAATCACAGCCAACTTCAATCTTTTCCATTTTAAACAGAGTAATAGATAAATAATGTTTGAACCATTTCTGGAAGGTTAGAGCACATTTCTATTTTTTAAACCTCTCAAAATACAAATCGTTTCTGAACCTCTTTCAGAAAGCTAACCCTTTTCAATCTGGTCCCTTTTGTTTCAGAAAGTAAAGGAAATTTTGATATGTAATTTTTTGCCTGACGTAATTTTGACCATATTTAAAAAAGCGTCTTACGTTATTCCACAATTTTTGTATAATTATAGTCATTTTAAAATGTGACGGAAAGTCTCACGACGAAACAAATACGATGCTTCAGCAGGTATCAGATTCCAGGGTTCAGGTCGTCCTTGACAGACAATTTGTTTTCTGTTCGCCAAAAAAGTTAAAATCCCGTTCGAAGATATGACCCTGATATCAAAACTCTCCAACATATACACCAATTTCCTATGGCGCACACAATCAAATGCCCTACTCAAGCCGTAAAATATTGCAGTAGGGCATTCAACTGCATCAATGAATTGAAGAATTTTGATTAGATTTATGGTCAGATTAGTAGAGATCATTCGCACAAAGTGACTTGCTATCTAACCCTTCAGACGAGTTGTTTGCTGTTTATACGTATTTGCTGTAGTACTGGGTGTTTTGAAAGTATGCCTGCAAAGTAGACATTAATAGAAAATATCAATGCGAGCCAAGAAGTTGAGGCGAAAAATATTTTCCGATAGTAGACTCAAATTGAAAACAATCATTTATTGCTGAATAGTTATAAATATTGTTTAAACTCATTTTTTCTGCAACAATAGTTTGTTTTATAGTACTTAATTGTTGTGTCAATCTAGTGTTTAATTTGTCTGCTAAGGAATCCATTTTTCTATATTAGAAAAGTACTTCATGTCATTTTGACAGAGCTATTAAAAGAAACGTATAATAAAAATGAAAACACCATCAAATAATCATTTTTCTTTTATTAAAATGTAGTAATATCTAATTTTCAATAAATTCCAAAAACCTTCAATTTTAGAATGTTTTCTCGTTTAATCACTAGATATTTACAAGACCAAAATAGAAAGAAGATTTCACCTCAAAATGGCATTTTCCATCAATGACTTTCTGATGGGCGTTTATTTCCAAAACACCCTACATCACTCTTCACCGACAACAATTCATATAATTTATTTCCTAGGGGGCATTACTCGTCACATTCGGGGATATGGTGGAAAGACCTCGCTACGGAATTGGACACCACCTATGACATAACATGCAGACCCAAACCTGAATCAAACGTCGAAGTCTTCTCGCTGAAAGTAATGTTAAAGCGTAACTTAGACAAGAAAAGCAGTCACATGCATTCCATACCGAATTATGTCATACATCTGCTGCCACCTCTTAACGTTCACAATTTCTTACCCTACACCTTGGAAGTACTGAACGTTAGCCTTAAGCAAACCATCAAAGTCGAACCTGGTGAGAAGAACAGTGTGTATTCCATGGATTTCTCGAAAGATCAAAAACTGGTCGTGAGACTAAAGAACCATTCGACGACCTGGATGGGTAATCTAAATATGACGAGGTATTTAGAAGAGAAGATCATCGCTATGTCTTCCGAGAACAAGGAAACGCCCGGATTAACCATAAACGTCAAAAGCGATAGAGAGCATGGTTGCAATCTATATTTCTACGTTCCTTATTGGATCGTCAATAAGACAGGATTACCACTTCAAATTAAAGTAAGCAAAGAAATGTCATGCAGTTTCGAATTTGCTGAACTAAGCAAAAGAAAAGTGTTACAAATAATATTTTTTACTCAGTCCATTTGTATTCTCAAGAATGTAATCTCTCGAGAATAAAACGTGATGTAAATAATAACGTGTTTGGAATGGATTGAAAATGATATTACAAACAACAAGATTTCAAATGTATAATGCCCGATATTAAATACTAGAAAATGTACACACCACTTGAAGATTCACTTGGAAAGGATTCTATATGGTCTAAATTACTTGTAGTTATAATTGAGATCTTGATAAGTGGAAAGAACATAGTGACATAGTACCTACATAATAGTTACCTTGTTTTGAGACAATTTGAGACAAATTCTAAATAAAATCTAGATTGCTTGGGGCATTATTTTTATGTACTTAATACTAGCAAAACCACATATTTCTTTAAAAATTCGCTGACATGCAATTTGATTACATCTAGATTGCTCGTAAAATAAATCGTTATTAACATAGATATTGGAAGTTTATAAAACTAATTACAACATTCTTGTAGAAACACCTTGAGATGAATCCTAGATCAAATCTAAACCGACTGTTGTTTGAACTCAGATGTAAAATACTAGAAACACGATATACTCTTTGATAGATTTGTTTAAAATGGATTTAATTAAATCTAAATCGAGTTCTCGAATTTTTAAAGTCCAATATTAATATACATACTACCTAAAAACCACTTGAAATGAAATATAGATGAAATCTAAATTTTCTGTTCTTTAACATCAAATGTAAAGTGCGTGAAAGTCGATACACTTTTTAATAAACTTATTTACAATCGATATATTTACATCTAGATTAATTTGTAAAAATAGTCGAGTCTAGAAAATCTACATAAAGATTCTCTTGGAAGTAATTCGGTGAGATCTGTATTGCTTGCATTACAAAATTTGTAATTCAATTTAATTGAAAGCAAGTTCATAACACTAGTAATAGCTTTCTTAGGAGCAACTGAAGATGAACTTTAGACCAAATTTAGATTGTGGCATTAATTCTATTATGAAATGTTAGAAAATGGGCATACACATTTATAGTAATTGGGAGCAAATTTACCAGACCTGAAATTCTTCTATTATAAATTGAATTGTTAACCCACAGAAAGTTCATATAACTAGTAACAACATTATTGAGAGCAGATTGCGAAGAATTTGAGATCAAATCCAGATTACTTGTGGCATTAACTCAGGTATGAAATATAGATAGCCCACATACTTCTTCGTAGAGCTTCATAGATCTTGGAGCCAAATTAACTAAATATAGATTGCTTGTGTTCTTTGAGTTTGAGTTCTTAGCACATTAGCACATAGAAATTTCATAAAATTTGCATCGGTTTTCTTGGATGCAGCTTAGATGTAGTTTAAATAAAATATATGTAACGTTTTTACTATTGACTAACACTAAAACACTACGCGATTATCCTAATTAATTTATTTCTTACACTACACCTATAAACTTAACTTAACAATCACCTAATTCATATTCGTACACGGATGTTTATTTATTTTAACGGGCGCGGTCTCTCGCTCGAATGTTTATACACACCGGTTCAACTGCCTGGCTCGGGTCCGACATTCCCTTTTTATAGCTAGCCTTTCGCTTGCGAGAACCTTCGAGATATTCGCTGGAACGTTCTCGAAGTTCTGAAGATCATTCTAGAATTCGCGGAACTTGTTATCGCATCGAACTCTCTCGACTGTTCCCGTCGTCCTTCCCGGAATTGCAATAAGGCGAACTTGTGTAGCTCCCGGCGTGTTTATGTCGCGGCCGGCGAGCCGTTTCGTTACACTGCCCCCGCCTTAAAGATGTTTCGTCCCGAAACGTGTCCCTGACAGGCCCATGTAGAAATCTGCAGTTGGTCCCCTGTCTGCAACGCGAGGTTTGGTGGAAATAACATGCCACGGTCTTCTTGTGGGGACTTCTCTCAGGATTCCAACAACACACCAAAATGTCTATCCCGGTGAAGCGAAATAAGACCTCCAGCATATTCCTGACCACCCTCCAGTCCAAGGCGTCCAATCCGCAAGCCAGTTTCGGGATTGCTAACTTAGTTAGATCTTCGCTAAGTAGGGTATCCCTGAGGTCATGTAGTGCGTCCCACAGGTCCAAATAGGTGGGCTTGTGAAAGGACCTCCTCTTGGTAATCAGGTAGAAGAGCGGCCGTTGTGATCCATCTTCCTTAATCCTCAGCGCTCGCCCGACCGCCGGTCCCTGCTGATGGAGTTCGTCCAGTTTGCCGAACCTCGTCCGAAACTCCGCGGCAATTCCCCGGGACATCCGCAGGTCCTGGGCCACGCAATGAGCCAGCGGATATTCAGCCGGTGTTCCGAAGAGATCCCGTTGTTCTTCCCTGGTCACACCGAATCGGGCCTTTCCGGTCCCACCATATGCAGCCATAAACTCTTCAAAGGAGGGCTCATCTTCTTGGGGCCGTAGTTGGCGCACCTGTTGATCTTGGTCGTGGTCTCCCTCGAAAGGCGCTAATCGGTTGTAATGCACGACCCTGGGCTTCCCATTCGGAACTTTGCTGATTCGGTAGATGACGTCATTTATTTTTGTCTTCACTGTATATGGCCCTTCCCAAGCTTTCTGAAGCTTCGGTGATAACCCTCGTCTCCTTTGTGGGTTGTACAGCCACACTAGGTCTCCTTCTTCATATATGCCGCTGTCTGCCCGAACGTCATAGTGATCCTTCATGCGGTCGCTGGCGACTTGGAGATTCGTCCGTACCATCTCGTGAACCTGGTCCATCTTTCTGCGCAGCTCGGTAACGTAGTCTTCCCCAGCCAGATCTTCTCCCGGTTTGCAACCGAAGCTCAGATCGCAGGGAAGCCTCATCTCCCGCCCGAACAGTACCCTTGCTGGTGTCTGGCCGGTGGACTCGTTGATGGCAGAACGGTAGGCCATCAGGAAAAAGGGGAGATGTTGATCCCAGTCTCGTTGGTGTTGAGACACTACCTTCGAGAGGTACTTGCCCATGGTGCGGTTCATCCTCTCCACCATTCCGTCGGACTGAGGGTGCAGCGCTGTCGTTCTAGTTTTGCGAATTCCCAACTTTTCGCAAACTCCCTGGAACAGCTCGCTCTCGAAGTTACGCCCCTGGTCGGAATGCAATTCCAATGGTACTCCGAAGCGGCTCACTAGCTCCTTCACCAGGACATCTGCGACAGTTGTGGCTGCTTGGTTGGGAATCGCGTAGGCCTCTACCCATTTCGTGAAGTAGTCCATCGCCACCAGGATGTACTTGTTGCCGCAATCGGTTTCAGGAAATGGTCCAGTAATGTCTAGGGCGATCCTCTCGAAAGGACTTCCCACATTGTACTGTCTCATCGGGGCTTTCGGCTTGCGGTGCGGTCCATTGCTGGCTGAACAAACTGTACACTTCCTGCACCATTCACGAACAGCCTCGGAGCAGCCCACCCAATAGAAACGCTCGCGCACTTTCTGCAGGGTCTTCTTTACTCCCAGGTGGCCTCCTGAGGTTCCGTCATGGAGGTAACGTAGCACCTCCGCCACCTTGATCTTGGGCACGATGAGTTGGAATCGTCTTTCTGCGCCATTATCGGATTCCAGCACCCTCTTGAGCAGTCCATCCTGTATCACCAGGGAGTCCCACTGTGCCCAGTACGATTTCAGGGTCCTAGAGGATGGGGCCACTTCCTGCCATTCCGGCCGACGACCTCCTTCTTTCCACTCCAGGATCCGTTGAAGTTCAGGATCGCCTTCCTGCGCTCGTCGCAGCCCGTCTGGTGACCAGTCTTCGTCAGTGACCGTCGTGCGGCATGCAGAAGCCTCCTTTACCTCTGCACGACTACAATGGGGACATCCTTCTGGACACGGCCTTCTTGAAAGAGCGTCAGCATTACGGTGGCTGGTTCCTGCTCTATGTTCGATGTCGAAGTCGTATTCTTGAAGACGCTCAATCCACCGAGCTACCTGGCCTTCCGGATTCTTGAATCGCAGGAGCCATCTGATCGCCGCGTGGTCCGTTCTCAACAGGAACTTCCTCCCGTATAGGTATTTGTAGAAATGTTCTACTGACTTCACAGCGGCTAACAGCTCCCTTCTGGTGACACAGTAGTTCCTTTCGGGCTTGGACAAGACTTTACTGAAGTAGCCAATGACCCGCTCTTGCCCATCTTGCAGTTGTGACAAAACCCCACCGATCCCGTCGTTGCTTGCATCTGTATCCAAGATGAAGCGTCCCTCTTGGGTCGGAAACCCAAGAACAGGGGCCGTCGTCAGGCGTCTTTTCAGGGCGTCGAAGGCTGCTTGGCATTCTTTATCCCAAACGAAGGCTCGTTTCTCCTCGGTTAGTCGTGTCAGCGGCTTTGCGATGTCAGAAAACATTCTGACGTAACGACGATAGTAAGTGCAAAGCCCCAGGAAACTTCGTAACTGATGCTTGTCCTTCGGTGTTGGCCATTCTTGGACTGCTCGCACTTTTTCAGGATCCACCTCGACGCCGTTACTGCTGACCACGTGACCCAGATAGTGTACTCTCGTTCTTAAGAGATGGCATTTCTTTGGGTTGAGCGTCAGGTTAGCCATTTGGAGTCTCTTGAAGACTTCCTCCAGGTTTGACAGGTGTTCGTCAAACGTCCTCCCTACGACGATTATGTCATCCAGGTACACGAGGCACGTTTTCCAGGAGAGCCCTCTGAGTATGTTCTCCATGAGCCTCTCGAAAGTAGCAGGCGCATTACACAACCCGAATGGCATAACCGTGAATTGCCACAGTCCAGATCCTACTGTGAAAGCCGTCTTCTCCTTGTCTGCAGGGTCCATTTCTACCTGCCAGTAGCCACTCTTCAGGTCAAGGGTGGAAAACAGCTTCGATCCAGCCAGAGTATCCAGGGTGTCGTCTATCCGGGGAAGAGGGTAGCTGTCTTTCTTCGTCACGTTGTTTAGTAGACGATAATCTACGCAGAACCTGGTGTCTCCATCCTTCTTCTTTACCAAGACTACAGGAGATGCCCAAGGACTGTTAGATGGCTCGATGACTCCCTCTTTCTCCATGTCGTGGATGATCTTCTCCGCTACCTCCCGCTTGGCCTGCGGCAACCTCCTTGCTGACTGGCGGATTGGTCTCGCGTTCCCCGTATCGACCTTGTGTCTAACAATACTCGTTCTCCCAGAAGGACCCTTGTCAGACACGAAAATCGATCGATATCGACGGAGTAGTTCTATAAGCCTCTTCTTCTCGGATCCAGCGAGAGAATCGCAGGCGCCCACTAGAGCTTCCTCCACTTTCGCGACTCTGCAGCCAGCGCTCGCCGTCACCTGGTGGATCAGTGACGTCACTGGTGAGCAGGTTCCCACTTTGGTTCCCTTGCGGATGGTAACTGGGTAGTTATTGATGTTGATGAGCCGGACTGGAATTTTATCACCCAACGTCACCAAGGTCTTCCCCACTAGAACGCCTCGGCCCACCTCTACGTCGTGGTTCCAAGGTTCCACTACGGCAGGATTCCCTTTTCCGGTGACGCCTTGAAGTCGGGTCACCACTATCGATTCGCTCCTACTCGGCAGGGTCGTGTCTTCCGTCAGCCTTATCTGATGGACCGTCTCGCCCTTGGTGTGCAGGAAAATTTCCTCTGGGCCAACCTGCATTACTTGTCGTTGCAAATTGAGCGCGAAACCGTGGGTCTTCATGATGTCCATTCCCAGGATGGCGTCCTCTTCTATGTCGGCGATCAGGACTCGGTGTGGCGAGAATCGTGCAGTGCCGATCTTGATCTCGACGTCTACTTCTCCGTGGACGGCGGCAGCTTCGCCCGTAGCCGTTCGCAACCTCCACCTGGACTCCATCACTCTCTTCCCTCGCGTGTTCAGCAGGCCTGGCTTCAGGATCGTCTTGGATGCCCCGGTGTCGATCAGTAGAGTGTGCTTCCTGCCGTTAATTTCGCCATCCACGTACAGGCTGCCACCTTCACCTCTCAGGGTAGCTATCTTGATGAGGGGGTCTTGGAACGGGTATCGGGTCGGAGCTGCCCCCTTGGAGCCGACCCGCTTTAGTTTTCCGACGTCTGGGCCGTTGTTGGCTTCTCCACTTTAGGGCGCTTGCAGTCCCTTCGGATATGGCCAACCTCTCCACACCCCCAGCATTTCGCCGGTTCCCTTCTGCCTCCCTTCAGCAGTCCCTTGAGGGCGTTGAGGACAACCTGCTCCAGGGCGTCCTCCTTCCGCTCGGCTTCCACGCATGCGTCGTCCCCGACCACCGCCCGAACGCGGCCACAGCTCCTTGACGCCTCCGTCGCAGCCTCGTATTCCAGGGCCATCGAGAGGGCATCCAGTGTGCTCTTGGGACGTGACAGCCGTACCGCCCGCTGCATCTCCACATCCCTCAAGCCGTCGATGAAGGCCGAGACCGCGAGACTCTCCGTCATGGACTCCGCCGCTTCCGGGTAGGCGAATCTGACTAGTTTCGCGATGTCGGCTTCGAACTCCTGGAGGCTCTCTCCCTGCTTCTGTCGTCGGTTCTTCATTCGGGATTGGTAGACCTGGCCCAGGTGTGCGTGCCCGTACCGCCTCTCCAGCCTCTGGACGAGTAGCCCGAAGTTGTCCAGCTCCCCCTCTGGAACAGTCTGCAGCACGTCGAGAGCGCTTCCCCGGAGAGCGACCGTCAGAGCCACTGCCTTGTCCCTTGGCGCCCAGTTGTTGGCTTTCGCCGCTGCCTCGAACTGCCGGAGGTAGTTCTCCCAGGGAATTTCCCCGTCGAAGGTTGGCGGCTTCACTCGGTGGCTCGCAGTAGGGACTGCCTCGATCCTGGTTACCTCACTCGAGTCGTTGAATGGATTACCTGGACTGGAGATGTTTTGCCGACTGGGCTGGAAATGCATGGATTCTAATCGGGTCCCCAATTCTCGCAGTTGGTTCTCCAGTTCCAGTCGTTGGTTTTTCTCAGTCTGTAGTGCGCTGTCAAGATTCTCAATTCTGCTATCCAGCTGACCGTGGAGTTCTCCTAGATTGTCCAACTCGCCGTGGATTTTTCCCATTTCGCCGTGGAGTTCTTTTATGTTGTTATCCAACTCGCCGTGCAGTTTTCCCATTTCACCGTGGAGTTCTCTTATGTTGGTATCCAGCTCACCGTGGAGTTTTTCCATTTTGTTGTCCAACTCGCCATGAAGTTCTTTCATCTCCTTCATTTGGTTATCTAATTCTCCATGGAGTTCTTTCATTTGGCTATCCAACTCGCCATGGAGTTTTCCCAGTTTGTTGTCAAGGAGGCGCTCACCTTCTTCCTCGAAGCAGAAAGTTTCCGGGTCGTCTCCATTGCCCCTTAAATATTCTTCCAAACGTTTCTGCAGCACTGTTTTCGACCCTGTCGTTTCGAGTTCTCTATCTTCCAACTCCCGTTTGAGGTCCGTCACTTTTAACTCGCGTAATTTCTTCATTGTTCTTAATTTATTTCACTAATTAATCCCACTTCTGACACCACTGTAACGTTTTTACTATTGACTAACACTAAAACACTACGCGATTATCCTAATTAATTTATTTCTTACACTACACCTATAAACTTAACTTAACAATCACCTAATTCATATTCGTACACGGATGTTTATTTATTTTAACGGGCGCGGTCTCTCGCTCGAATGTTTATACACACCGGTTCAACTGCCTGGCTCGGGTCCGACATTCCCTTTTTATAGCTAGCCTTTCGCTTGCGAGAACCTTCGAGATATTCGCTGGAACGTTCTCGAAGTTCTGAAGATCATTCTAGAATTCGCGGAACTTGTTATCGCATCGAACTCTCTCGACTGTTCCCGTCGTCCTTCCCGGAATTGCAATAAGGCGAACTTGTGTAGCTCCCGGCGTGTTTATGTCGCGGCCGGCGAGCCGTTTCGTTACATATATAATACCTACCTGCGCTGACGGAATTCTTAAAACATAGAAAGTTCTAGGGGTGAGAACGAGACTTGTCTCGATACCGTCTCGAAATTCGAGACGAGACATTACCTACATGTTAAAGTTTCGATACAAGACGAGATTTTGTTATAATCCGATAGTGTGGCAGGTAATGGCCTGACAATTTTCACCTTTGAGGTAGTGTCCTTGGCGCGTGTTTTTTGACGTGGTTTCCCCAGTAGACCTATTCCACGGATCTGTTATGATTCTGTTTAATTTGAAACTATCGAATAATATTACAAGTAATTGTCAATGGTTGAAAATGATAAAAGCGGTGCAAATAAAAAAAATAGGGAAATTTGTTTGTCGGATTCATAATCCTCTAATATTTATGCTTCCTCTTCTTCTTCTTCTTCTTCTTCTTCTCCTCGTTCTTCTTCTTCTTCATCCTGGATGCATTTAAATTGGCTGAATAGTGTTATATCGCATGTCTCCTCACTGGTATCAAACGAATCCTCAAGTGTTGATGATTCAACATTGGAGCACGACCGGCCTTGACAATTATTATTGCATGCTAGAGAACAAAACAGTACAACTTTTTTACAACCACATTTAGCACTACATCCCTTTTTGCAGTTGCAAAAAATTGTGTTGAGCAGTTTTTCCGGCGCAGGTGGTAGTAAAGTTTGAACTGGTGCTAATGCATTGTCGACCAACTTCCAACCCCAGTCTTTTGTGTCTAGCTGATAACCAAGCCACACTTGAACTTGGTAATATGCCCGTAAAAGATGTTAATGAGCAGCCGCTGAAGTTGGAGGACGACAAGCTAATCGTACTTGTTTTTTATTTCGAGTATTTTTAACGAAGCATGCATATCGAAACTTATCTAAACACGTAGTTTTTTTAGGAGCTCCATACATAGAGAGAAGAAATCGAATTCCGTTGGTGATAACTTCTTGTGGAGTAGAATTACTGTTTTTAAAAACTTCAGCACACTGAACTGTATCTTGATTTTCAAACATTTTAAAAACTGTTGTTTTACTCCTCCTGAAAAATGCAGATGTCGTATCACAACCAGTTATTGCGTGTAAAAATAGTACATGACAAGAAATGAATACTCCCCCCACATCTACGTTTTGCCACTGCGCAACACAAGGCCAGAGGCCTTCCTTATTTCGTTTTACTGTACGTGGTGTACTTATACATGACGATGACAACTCTTCTAACTCTTTAAATCGTTATATCTCAGAAACCCTGGCTCTTAGGAAAAAAAGTCCTAGGCATTTATTATAGATAATGATCTGCTCTACAATTTTTCTCTGAACTAATTTTATGATAAAACTTACCGTTTTGCTGAAAATCGCGAAAAACCCCGTTTTTATGACATTTGACCCCGAGTAAAAAAAAATCTTTCCACGTGCCGGATCGATGAGGATTTTTTAAATTTCATTTATAATGGTGTTTTGAACAATACTACTAATTTTCAGCCGGGTGGGAATTTTTGTACCCTCACTCCTATTTTTTGGTCTAATTTAACCGGATTATTTCTTTACGCTTAGTTTTACCACATATCTATATGTACTTCAAAAAACCAGTGAATGCTGTCATCAGAGAACACATTCATTTATTTCAAGATCTCTTGAGGCCGAGACGAGACGAGACCAAACTTGAATCGAGACGAGACGACACGTAACTACTAAACATTTTTCGAAACTGAGACGAAACCGTATTATTTCTCGTCTCGAGTCCACCATTAGAAAGTCCAATCATTTATAGTTTATTTAATATTAAACCTGATCAATGTTATTGGTTTGTTTGTTAATGTTGGTTCAATGTGTGGTCAGATTAAGAACCGCGCTTCTAATTGCTATTTCCATAATTACAAATTTCAAAATGTTTGTCAAAGTTTGAACACTCCTTTTTGCGTAAAAAAATAGGTCAGTTGTTTTTAGTCTTAGATGAGGCTCTGGAATGTTTTGAAAATTTTCAATTATTGCTCGAAATTAAATGGATTAATAAATTATTTAACAAAGACTACAAAACCTATCCAAATTCCAGATGTGGTTTACATCATTGTATTTGACATAACTTCAATGTGTAATTTAAATGTTTCTCAGCGGAAAATTCAACGCGATCAAATAGTCGTGCTAAGAGTATACTATATGTTTGAAAGCGTTATTTTCATTTTTCCCATATTGCCATGTAGGTATTTGCCACGACTTATTACATTGAAAAATTTTCAGGGTAACTAATTTTGTCGTATACATTTTTATGCGAGATATAATAGTTATCGCGTTTTTAGAAGATAGAAATTAGAATTTCGAAGCATCATTTTTGCACTCTCGCAAATTTCATATTGTAACGTTTTTCGGCTTCAAAATAACTGCACTCCACTAATTAAATGCTTAACTAATTTATTTAACACTGATAACTAACACGTATTACCTAATTTATATTTCACCTCTGTTTATTTATTTTCCGCGCATGACCGCTCAGGTCAATAGTATTTATCGCGTTCGCTGTATCATCAGTATCATGACTACTCGCTCTAGGACCGACGGTCTCCTTTTGTGTCGCCGCTCCGAAGTTTCCAGTCGTTTTTCGATGGATTTCGAACTTTCGAAAGCGACCCGAACAGTGTCGAATTTCAAGAACTGAAATCGATTCGCCGATCGGACTCTTCCCGACTTGTGATTCTTTTAAGGCGAGATTTTCCGTTACAATATATTGTATATTGTTGCGACGTGCATGGTCATTTCCAACTCATTCCAAACAAATTATCTATATCACGTTTTGGCTTTGAAATTCTAAATATGACTAGACTAATGTTTGATACAATCAAATTTCATATAATTTAATACTATTTTAGGCATCTCCGTCTAATTGTCTCTACGAAACCATAAACGAAACCGTTTTACTTTTCACGTACAAGAGACGAGGAAAGCAAACGCTCAGTATAAGAGTCAATGAATCGAATTGGTCGAATGAAGTTAATCTAGAATGTGCCGGTACAACAGGATTAGTCGTATGCAAAAATGTCGAGAGGAAGAAAAAGTACTTGCTATTCCTGAACACTGAGCTATCCAGTATATGCCCTAGACTAACTAAAATTATTAGCATATGGCCTAGTTTCCTCGTTACTAATAATACAGATAAACCATTAAGGTAAGCAAAAAGAATGAAGGTATTTATTTTGTGATAGAAATCCATATTTTCAAAAGTGGAATGATAAGGTTACCCAGAGAAAACCTTAAACCTAGGTATAGACGGAAATCTACAACAGCTAGAATCCAAAATACCTGTCTGTCAACCAATATGATTATTGTAGGTATTATAATAACACTACTTAAGTGTAAGAGGTAAAATTAATTAAGCCTATTCTTAAAAATAAAGACATCACAGTATATCTCATTAAGCATCACCTTCGATTCCAGCCTTAAAACGAAATGTTTCAGTCTATGGAGATGATACATTGAGAGGTAATCTGACGAAAGCCAGTTTGTTAACTCCCAACTTATCATCTCCATAGATTTACTAGAATATTATTATAATGTTCACGTCATAAGAGATAGTAGTGTGATAAATTTTGATCCATAATAATAACTTTCATTCTTCTTACATATACTTACTATACCTTCTTTATCGATTCTTTGTTATTCTTTATCGGTGGGTGCATTTAGATTTATTTCCCAGATTGCTCAAGACGCATTATGTAAGAAAAAACTTGTTTCATTTTACGTGGTAGAGACTTTAATGTTTTCCCTCGATGACAATTTTATTGATAAAAGTTTTACCCAAAATTTTCCCAACGTGGAAAAACAAAACTCCGTGGTGGTTTTGATTGATTATTTTTAAATTTCACATTATGTGATATTTTTTAGCTTTATGGAACATAACGAAAAGACCGATTTGTGGATCGATCTCCCGCCGTTCCAAACGATTGTTTTTTGGCCGGAAACCAACTCCATGGAACTGTACGTGAAGTACAGGGACAGTAAAGTTACCTCGCATCCTTTTTACATAACGAGTCAACACAGGACGGTACTGAGAATGGACAAAGGCGTACGTATAAATGTATAAATGTCAGATTTAAGAAACTAGTGTCTCAGACAAACATGGAACAGGTTGTCCCACTTTACTTTGGTCCACAAATTTCTCCCAAATGCTGGAACAAAATGGGTCTGTTCAAACTCCACATTGGGTCCGCTTCGAAATATTACTTTCGTTTTCTTCTTTCCGATTCATCGCCGATTTTAATTTTTATAATAACTGATGCTTCACCTATTTAATAACTGGTTCTTAACCTTCAATTTAGTACTAGATTATTACAACCCAGAAATACAAATTATAATAAATGTGTCAAATTGTATTTAAGGAAGTATTTTTTTAAATTTTTTTTCAAATCTTGTATTTTTGAATTAATTGTGACAATTTTATTCCTTTCTTTTTCATTAATGCTGTGATACGAGTAGTAATAGGTACCTATATATAATATCGTGTATCGTTCGACTATTTTTTAAATAAATCATAAAGATCTGAACATAAATGAATTCGTATAATGCAATTGATTGGCAAAAAAATTCTTCCGTTTTTGATGTATAATATTTTCATTATGAAATTGTGAATAATTCAGAAAAAAAAACAAAAAAATGTTAAAAGAAGAGTCGTTTGACAACTTTTATTTTTACGAGTTTTTTATATATATATATATAATATATATATATATATATATATATATATATATATATATATATATATATATATAAATTAATTTGTAATCAATGATACAAGCAATAAAAGTTGGTAAAAAAATATTAGATAATAGCTCCATTTGTAACAAATCAATAATTGGTTTTACTTTTTGTTTACAAAATCAGTTCTTCTGAAAAATAATGCTGTTTTTACTTTCTCATATGAGATACTTATTCATATAATATTCTA
The DNA here is from genome assembly GCA_946251905.1 of Cryptocephalus moraei. Taxonomy (NCBI): domain Eukaryota; kingdom Metazoa; phylum Arthropoda; class Insecta; order Coleoptera; family Chrysomelidae; genus Cryptocephalus; species Cryptocephalus moraei. The sequence goes on from OX276454.1 coordinate 31,010,806, forward strand.
ACATTTATTTCTAATTTATTTACACTATCCTACTTATACACTAACACTACACACTACTTACTTTATCTTAACTATTACCTAACTACTTAATTTATATCACACTCTTAATTATTAATTTATTTATACGCTCTCGCTTTCGCTATTTCGCACTATTTACTCGTTTACGGTTTCACGTCTAATAATCCTCTCCGACCGCAAGCCCGCTTATATACATTTCTCAATTGTATTCTCGATAATTCCACAAAGAACTCGATCCATCACGATAATAATGATTACCTAGGAAACGTCCAGAACGTAATAATCCGGGAGTATTCATGGAACTGTCTTTTTTACAGGATTCAATTAAGCGTAGCGGCATTCTTTTGAGGTAAGCCGCCGAGGTCCGATAAGAGTAAACACGTCTCGTGCTGCTGTTTACAATTCGCGTTACAATATGAAAAGTATTGTAATCGGTACGATTTTTCTACGTGGCGTTATTAACATTTATTGACGTTTTAAGGTCCTTGAGCCAAAAAAAATGTTTTTGAAAAACTATCTGTGTGCATGTATGTGTGTGTTTCTGCGATATGTTTTCTTCAAAAATTAAGCCTCTCACAGAGTTCAAACTTTATATTTAGAACTTGTACCGTACCAGGCACCTTTTATAAAAAGAATAACCAACGCAAATGGCCGTGGAGGAGCCCTGACGGTGTTACGAAGAATGAGATCGACTTTGTAATATTAAACAGGAGAGATATAATACAAGATGTCACCGTACTAAACAAATTTTCTCTGCGTAGTGATCACCGTCTAGTCCGAACAAGAATTGTTATCAACGTAAGGAAAGAACGAAGGAAGATGATAAATACAACTCGAAAGCTTATCCCGAAAGATATTAAAGATGTAAATGCCTATGAGGAAATGGTCACGACTAGCATACAACATCTTAAAAGCATTAATGAAGAACAAATAAATATTCACGATCTAACTGAACAAATTAACCATGCGATACAAGATGCAAGACAAAAAAGCTGATCCAAAATTAGGAAAAAAGAAGAGAAATTAAGTTTGAAAAACATTAAATATGATGAAATCAAGAAGAGAAATGCTAGACAAACATACAACAAACTTCACCCTCTTATCACACTTAAATAAAGATATATCTAAAGCTATCAGAAAAGATACCAGGACATATAACACAATACATGTGGCAAAAACAATAGAAAATGTTAAGAGCATGAAAGTGCTCAAACGCAAACTAAACTTAGGTATAAGAAATATTTGTAAGTTGGCAGACAAACACTGGAACATTGTTTCAAGTAGGGACGAGTTGACTAAGATAGCGAAGGACTTCTATTCGGAGCTGTACTCAAACCAAGTTAAACCTGCAAACCAACAGCCAATACCAAAAGTTCAAAATGTAGGATCGGAGGATATTCCAGATATAACCATCAGTGAGATGGTTATATTAAATTATTAAATTATATTAAATCAAATCAGCCTTAAAAAATATGAAAAACAACAAATCGCCTGGTGATGATGACATAACAATTGAATATGTCAAAGGAGGATCAACCTTGCTATATGTAATCCAATAACTATTTAATACTTGCCTTCTAAAGAGTACAACACCTTTCCAATGGACAAATGCTGTCATTATCATTATGCATAAGAAGGGCGACATTACAGATCTGAGAAATTATCGACCGATCAGTTTGCTGTCCCACGTATACAAGCTATTCATGGCAATAATCACAAAAAGGCTAACCAACAAACTCGACAGCTATCAACTCTGTGAGCAGGCTGGTTTTCGGTCTGGCTATGGCACGAACGATCACCTACAAGTGATAAAATCCCTAATAGAAAAATGTGTAGAGTACAACAGACCACTAGTACTTACCTTTGTAGATTATGAAAAGGCGTTTGATATTGTGGACCAGCACAAACTATTACTGGCTCTAGCGGACTGTCGTATCGATCATCGTTATATAACACTCATGAAAAACATTTATGACACTGCCACAGCCCATGTTAGACTACATGCCGATACCGATAAATTTAATATAAATCGTGGAATTCGACAGGGCGATACAATCTCCCCTAAATTATTTACTACATTGCTACAGTATATGTGCAAACGGATAGATTGGGAGAATATGGATATAAATGTCAATGGGGAAAATCTCAGCCACCTCAGATTCGCCGATGACATAGTTTTAATTTCAGATAGTACTGATAAAGCCACAACATCTCTTGAAAGACTTTACCAAGCATCAGGTCACATTGGGCTAAAAATCAACATATCAAAGACCCAATTTATGACTAATCTAGTAGTATCTAGAAACATACCTTTAGGTGACACTGAAATACAGCAAGTGACGTCCTATAAATACGCATCATCATCGTCATGAAATTCGCATAGGGCGAGATAACCAGAACTGTGAAATTTTCAGGAGATTAGGCTTGGCATGGGCAGCATTTGGCAATCTCAGAAATTCATTTAGGTCTGACCTTCCTATATGTCTGAAGCGTAAGCTTTATAACCAATGTGTCCTGCTTGTCATGACGTACGGAGCCGAAACCCTAACACTAACCAAAAAGTCTATTAATAAAAAGAACAACACAGGCAGCAATGGAAAGATAAATGCTGGGAATTTCGCTTAGGGATAGGATACCTAATAGAGAAATACGGCGAAGGACAGGAGTTACAGATGCAGTAAAGAAAATAACTTCTTTAAAATGGAACTGGGCGGGGCACGTTGTGAGAATTAAAGATGAACGATGGACTAAGAAGATTATCGAGTGGAGGCCAAGACAAGAGGCATATCGAAGTAGAGGGCGACCCCCAACAAGATGGACGGATGACATTAAGAAAATTAGGATGAACTGGATGCAAGCTGCACAGAATAGGGAAGAGTGGCAAAATTTGCGGGAGGCATATGTTCAGCAGTGGACGTTACAATAGGCTTATTGATGATGATGATGATGATGACCGTACCAGGACCTCCAAATAAGATTTTCAAGAAAATCGGCGGATAAAAGATGAATAGTCCACTCTGATAATTTTTCTATTTTGGAAATTTTCTTGAAATCCGCTTCAAGAATTTCTTTTACACCTTCAATATCTATTCTACTGTTGAAAATTTATAATGAAGTTTAAAAACATTTCTGGCTAAATCTTTTTTTTAGTGTCATTGTACACTCGTCGTTTCTCGATATTTTTTTTTGTAAATTTTCTCAAAATACGCTTCAAGATTTTTTGTAAAGTGTGAACGCTTATTCTACGATGAAATATGTGTATTAAAAGTTAATAACGATTTTGGGTAATTCGTCTCTGAATTTTTCTCGGTTTTCTAAATTTCTCGTAGTAACTGTTTTTCGGTTTATTGATTTTTTTTCGAAATCCGCCTGTTTTTTTCTTCTCTCGAATACGTAGCTGTAATATCGCTTATCAACATTTTTAGCTAAGTCTTCTGTAAAAGGTACCTTACACTTATCGTTTTTCGGTTTTTTAACATTTTCTTGAAATTTGCTCCAAAATTTTTTCAAATTTGAATATTCTTTCACTGTCAAATATTTATACTAAAATATGAGACTGTGTCTATCGACTCCTTTAATTCCTGAAGCCATATTTCTCGATAAAGGTTTGAGTTAAACTGCATTTCCTTAAAATATAATGTAATAATATTGAAGTGTTTAACTAGGAGATTTAAAAAAAATAATAGATGGAATAGGTTCTCGAAATTAGTCAGTGAAGTACTATGAAACAATTGTAAGAGAATTTTTTAAAAAGGTATTTGTAGTCCCAGCCGGGATCCCGGCTGGGACTACAAATACCTTTTTCAAAAATTCTCTTACAATTGTTTCATAAAAAAAATAATGTTGAAATGAAAAATATTATAGTGAACTGATTTCGCAAAAAGTTAACTTTTGAAAACTGCCAAACCTTTTAGAAATAAAATTGAATGAAATGGCCCGTTTAGTTAATTTAGGTAACATCTAGTAAGGAACAAAGATATCCCATCCTATATCCCATTCTCCTAAATTGTAGACGGAGGTAAAAAACAAGCATACTGAGTCGAAAAAAGAAAACGGTAAAAGATTGTTTTGTCCAGCAGGGAATGAAAGCGACAGCACTTCCTCTAACTAAACTATTGAAGAGTTTTTTTTTATTTATTAAATGGAATGAATTAAAGTACAATTAGTACAATAACAAAATAATAATGAAAAATAGTAAAAAATAAATAAATTAAATGGACTGTATTAAACAACATGTAAAATTAGTACTTACCATATAAATAACCTAACATATAATATAAATAACATATAATATAAATAATAATAAATACCAATAAATAAAATAATAACAAAAAATCGGTTAACGCTTTTATTTAAGTTTAACAACCAAAGAACGAGATAACCATATAAGATATTAGTAATGCTTGGAAAAGTATTTTTTTTATAATATTTATTATTATTTACTTATTAAATCAAGATGTTTTCTAATTTAAACAATAAATTTTTCATTGGGCGGATTTCTTGAATAAAAGATGATGACATAGGTAATGATATCAGTTCAAAGTTTTTCCAAAATTGACATCCAATTTCAAAATAATTATGTATGTATTCAAATATGTAGTAATCTTTGATTAATCTAATTTAGTAGATATAATATAAAAGTCTAAGCTACTATTATACTTAACCAGCTAAGACGTTTATTTCTATTGGCAGGTGATTCAAGCTAATATAGGTGCTTTAGAATAACATTTGGTGAGATTCAGATTCTATGACTTATACATAATGTAAATACCTGTTCTTTTTTATAATCATCGTTTCTCCCAGTTTTTTCATCAGCCATGTTTTTCGATTGTGCTGGATAGAACACCCCGTATAATGGTATTTGTTTTTTGTAGGGTGCTCTAACGGTGGAGATTACAGGAGGCGTGGACAAATACTTTAAGATATCTTTTAACGACTACCAACCTGGAGATGCACCAATTTTAATCAAAAATTACTGCGCCGATTTATTTCTCAAGATTCAGCAACAAGATTTAAGCCCAGTCACATTGCTCAATCCTTACCATTGCCTCTTATACACTTGGGATGATCCTACGAGGCCTAGACAGTTGGTATGGAACGTATACAACAACAAAGGGAAGGGATTCTCGATTGACATCACCAAAGATGGGTAATATACATAAGTATTTTAACAGTCCTTTACAGCACAAATTATTTTGACATATTTTAATTACTGCATAAATAAGTCAAGAATAATATATTGATCAAAAATATTATGTCGTTTTGAAACATATTTGGCATGTTTTAAAAGAAAATTAAAAATGTTTATAAAACACATTTTAAAACTACGACGTACAAACATCTAGTTTAGTTTAAGTGCTTTTGAATACGAGTATTATCGAAATGTTTTTGGAAAAAATGATAGATGCAACAAATTTTTAAAAATTTTACAAACGCATCAGTCAAACTTTCTTAACAGGATATTTTGGCCTATTAACAATATTTACAAAATATTTCAGCAAATTTCAAACTGTGCAAATGCGTTTTTCTGGGTTATTTGGCCGTGGTCCAGAAAGGTTTAAGTAACCTGACGTTTCGTCTGCTTCTGCGGCAAACATCTTCAGAGGCGATGTGGTAGTCTTCTAAGCGTTCGGAAATAGCCCGGAAAAACGCATTTGCACATTTGACTCCGGCCGTGAAAGCCTACGCTCTTGGAAATTTCAAACTATTATAAACACATTATGGTAATATTGTTTTGCTGTTAGTAGGGTTCTTTCTATCTCTTTGTTTGACCCATTGGTAAGTTCTCTCTTATTTAGATATGGAGAAGAGAACATAAGGATTCACAGCGTGACGCCAACGACATCACAAGTCGAATCGTCCAGCAGCGATGATTCCGATAGTTCGGACAGCCTCCAACAGAATTTCACCAAGAAAATCCGCAAAGATAAGATCGTCATTCACTGGATAGTTTATAGGGAAGGTTTACAGAGAACTTTACTCTTAACCCAAGACCTAAAGATATACTCAAAAGCTTTAAAAGCTTTCCAAGAACAATGCCATTTAGAAGGCCTTCTGGCTTTGTCAGGTTTAGGTTTATCAATTTTCACATCAGAAAATACGAAAAAAGAGTACATCTACGCTGCTTTATCTGACACTCCGGCGATCTGGGAAGTTAACGTCGGAAGAAAATGGAAAACTCTCACCCTGGAGTTGGCTTCTTGGATAGAAGATAAGTACAAACTACATTACAAGAGATGTCAACTAAGAGAATACATACACATCGATTTTGAGAAAATGTACATGTTAAAACCTTTCTTCGCCGAGTTAAGACGAAGTTACCATCCCTCTGTTTATTTCCACTTCAGAAAATCTCCGAATTATCAATACTTCAACGTGAGATTGCAGTCGTTCCAAATAGATAATAAACTAAACGGAAACATCATCCTTCACCCGTTGCCGTCGCAAAACATGAAGGAAGTCTCACCTGCAGCTGAAATCATTCTGTCCAGAACCACCTCGAAGAATTTAATCGTTTATAAATACACGCATATTAAATTAGGTAATATTTTCCTCAGCATCGATAGCGATATGATTACAAACATCGGCAAACTTCTCAACAGTATCAAAAAGACGCGCGACGATCCAGCAACTTCTTACATCAAAGACATCTCTTCTATGCACAAATCAGTTACATCTTCGAATAACGTGAGCTTCTATTAGATTTAAGGTGTAGACATTATTAAAAAGGAAATTAATTTTTAGACGACGCCGCCCATTCCGAAGATCGTTATCGAATACTTAACATTGTCCGGATTCGGAATACAATTAAATATATCTAATAAAATCCGAGTCAGCTTAAGCGAAAATAGATGTGCTTACGTTACGCTGTTAGATTACTTGTTTCCACTGAATATATCACCGTACATGCCACTGGATGGCGTACATCATAAGTAAGTAGACTATTGTTTATTTTTTTTTCAAAAATAGGACCAACTATATAGACTTCATAATGACTAGACAACTTTGTGAAATATTTGGAAGCATCAAAATTTTTGGTACAGAAGTTTCAGAGATAAGAGAGGAACTTATTTCTGACTTTAAAATCGTTTACAACTCTGTAGATATATAAGTCAACCTCGGATATAATTGCCCAACGGGCCCGTTCAAAATAGTCAATTATAGCGGAGATCAATTATATGAGGGGTGTTAAAGATTAACCTGATGGTATAGAAAGATGACAATCTAGTCAATTATAGCCGGTGGTCTATTATATCCGGGTCAATTAAAAGCGGGGTTGACTGTAATTAATATTAAGGAGCTTTCAAAATTAAAAAAAAATAATTGCCAATACTGACACCTATAGTAAATCCACTGAGAAGAAAACTTCCATGAAACACAAACGTCGAAATTCAAAGCGCGCGACCAGCTAGCGAATAAGTACAGGGTCGCATTAAGAATGATCGCCTTGACCATAATTTATCTTTTACTAAGGATGTTCATTTCTTTCTTTTCTGTATACATACTGTAAAATAATGGTTTTCTCCCCGCAGCTTAAGTATGCTCCAGGTCTCTTTTTGGGAGGCGAGCAGGGAAGGTGTCTTTCCATAATTGCAATAGATCACAGAAATATGTTTATACAAATTTATATCGAAAACCTGAATAACAATAGCGATACGTTAAAATAAATAATCAACTAAAAGTCCACTATCACCGTCAACGACTTACCTGAACGCTTGTAAACAGCCAACCATAGATCAGACAACTAAACTTTTTAATTTTACTGAACCGACTCTGTACATCAACAATTCCCGCCAAAAGTTTTATGACTTTTCCACCAATAGCAAACGACGTGTATTAGGTGTTGTCTAACTTTACTACCCTTTCTCGTTTCGTGGGTGTTTTCTTTTCAGTGGATTTACTAAATAATATTGTTTAACAAAGAGGAATTCACTGACCTATAATAAAATCCGTTGAGTCGTCTGCCAGTTTTTATTTCCTGTTATTGGTACATCAAAATCTATAGAGCCGTTCGGTAATGATATATATATATATATATATATATATATATATATATATATATATAGTAGGACTGATTTAGGGTGGCTTGTGACCTTGTAGTGCGCACGGGCAAAATGTAGATGTGGCTCTCACTCTCACTTCATTATGCTGTATCGCTCTTTCTTCCTTATCATCTACTTTCTCTCTTCCCGTTCTGCACAGATCACCGGCCAAGTTAACTCAGTTCGATTGTATATATACAGTACCTAAATGCCTTTGTAATTGTTTGTTAAATTTGTACCAAACACAACTATCTAGTTAAAATGGCATATTTCAATTAAATATTAACCAATATTTTCAGAATTTCGTCCTTCGAATACATTGACATAAATAGTTCCTTCACCGATGTTCTGAAGAAAAGCTTCGGTCAAGTATTTTCCCAATTTCTTCAACAGTACTATTCCCACGTATTAGGTTTACAAGTATTAGTAAACACCTTCGCAATCCATCCAACAATCGACGTAAGTCGCTAGGTAAGATCCCGAAATGAATTACATGTTAAAGCAATCTGTTATAGTTTGGCCAATTCGAATCAGAAAATATTGGGAATATCTTACTCTACACATCACGCTGCCTGTTAGGTCATATAAACATGTCACCAGCAGCTATAGAAGCCTGTGTTTTGGATATATTTGTTAATCAAAATATTGAGAACATCCAGAGAATCAGACGTCATGGTTCTTACCATAAATCAGGAATCGTTTCCAAGGCCATAACAACTTCTTGTAAAAATTTTTCTACAGGAGTACCAAATGCCTTGGCGCAGCTTATAGTAAAAAATCACAATGGTAAGAATTGCATGGATTGTAATCACAATATTTATTCCAAATTACTTCTTATATTGCAGGTATGAACTATGATGGGGAAATGTTCTTTAGAACGACAGGGAAAGCTCTGTTGTCTCTGCTAACAAGACATCCAGATGAAAAATCTGACTGTGTAGAAGTTGCAAAAGAAGCTTTAAGAAGAGCTTCGATTTTAGGAGAATCGATCAAGATACATCAGAGATTAACCCGATATTGCAACAAACACTTGGTAAAGTGTTCTAAAACACTTTTATTTGTATTTTACTTTTATTTTCAATTTTGGTTCCAGGGTATCAAACCATTTTCAACATATGAATCCATGGGAAATTACCTTCTAGAAACCATAAGCAACTCGAGATTTATAAATGACACTTATTGGGCACACGCAGCAATCGATGCTATTGGAAAATCAATTATTATCGTTACTTTAGAGTAACTATATAACCCATTTCACTTTAACTCTTATAATAATCTTTAATTTTTAGACACATTATTAGGATTAACAAAAGCAGACTTTGGGACCCATGGGAGATCGAATGGGTGACAGATCTAGATGATCTCATATCGATGCCGAAGATAACTTCTACTGAACTCTTATTGAACATGCGGCAAGGCGAATCAAACATCGATCAACTGCAACAAGTTAAAATCATCGGGCAGAAAGAAATCCTAATCTGGTTGCATGAGAAGATCGAACAGGCACTCATCGTCAGTATGGAGGACAAATCTTGGACTATTACAGAGACTCAATAAATATATTTTTGTGTGATACATACTGTTGTGAAAGAGATATACATAACGAAGTAATATTTGTTTTATTTACATTAACGATTATACAACATGTTTCAAAATGATTGTCATCTAGTTGGTGTTGGAATTTCTGTACATGTAATTTTTGATGTGTCGCGCTCTATTGATTTGAACCTATCTAATTCTGACAAGTGTCACTTCGAACATTTATTGTGAAACTGGCAATCAGTCGTCTTCGTCTTCGTCTTCACTACAAGTATTAGGCACTTTGCCTGTTACGGTACCCATCTATTGCGTGGTCGCCCAACGCTTCTTCTCCCTTTACATCTGTATTTGAAGGCTTTTCTTGGCAACCTGTTTTCATCCATCCTGCGAAGATGTTCCTTCCAGTTTTCCCTATATTGTTTTATCACATCATTAACACTATATATATTTAATTCCCGTCTGATGTCTGCATTTCTAAATCTGTCTCTTTTTGTGCATCCTTTGACTCTCCTTAGAAACTTCATTTCTTGCGTCTGAATCCGGCTTTCTTGTTTCTTTGTTGTTGTCCAAATTTCGCTGCCATACGTGAGGGTTGGCACTGCAATAGTTTTGTAAAATTTCAGCTGTGTGTCTTTTCTCGTTTTATGTTTTAGGCATCTGCTAATAGTTCCACATATTCTACTAAATTTGTTTAATTTTTGTTCTAAGTCTATACTGTAGTCATACGATAGATCACATCCCAAATATTGGAAATGTTTTATTTGTTCAATTACCTTATCATAAATAACTATTTTAGATCTTATTGTATCTGTTCCTAAGAAGGCCATTGTTTTTGTTTTCTTTGTAGATATTTTCATGTCATATTCACTACAAATGTTTTGGAGTTGGTATATGCCTCTCTGTAGTTTATCTTCTGTTTCTGCGATTAGTACCAGGTCGTCAGCGTATAAAAGGGAGTTAAAGATTGTGTCTCTATCCAGGTATATTCCTTCGTCGTATCTATTTTTCCATTTGCGCATTATATCGTCTATATATATATTAAAAAGGGTTGGTGAAAGGCAGCATCCCTGACGAAGTCCTTTATTGGTTTTTACTTCTTCTGACAGTTTTCCATTTAGTTCTAATGATATTCGAATATGTCTATATAAACTCTTGATTGTGTTTATTAAGTGTCTAGGGTAGCCTCTTCTCTTCATAATAACTGGCAATCAGTACTGCTGGTAATTAACAGCCCTTTCCAGGGCCGAAACAAATACTACAAATAGACAAATACTCAGAAATCGTTTGCTTTTGACAGAGAAAAACCAGAAGTTAAAAGAGGTCAGTGGTGATGCCAGATGGGTATAGTTGATAGTACCTAGATGTCGCTTACAAAAATCCCTAGAAATCCCCAGAATCTTATCAAGCAAAAATCCCTAGGTTTTTCCCAAATGATTTAAAAAAATAATATTTTTTTATGTGTACCTACAGTGTATGTATTAAATTATAAAAATACAAAAATAAAAAACAAATACAAAACACAAACATATGTATATACTTAAAATTAGGAATATAAATTGTTGGAGCGCATTAATTTGTAATGCTCATCAGAAACATCAAATGATTGACAACATCGATCTTTATTGGAAAAACGAATCAGAGAAACTGCATTTAAAGCTTCACTACTTAATTTGTTTTTTTTTTTTTGTTTTCACGTCTATAACAGTCGAAAATACTCTGTCTCTGCATTACTGTGTGGTAAAGACATACATAAATTGGCTAGTTTTACAATATTTGAAAACTCATATTCATCTTGAAAATTTTTACATTTTTTCAGTGTAGCCCAAAATTCTTCAGTATTACATCTGAGAAACTTTCGTTTTTCGCTATTTTCTTCGCTAAAACGAACTGCAATTTGTTTCCATTTTAAATCAATTTTATTGCCATCTATGTCATCAAGATTTGAAAACTTTTTCCATACTGGTTGAAGTGTCACTAAGTTACAAGGTTCCGCCATATTTGCATTTAAAGCAATTTCAGGTTTTAAAAATCTTAAAGAATCAAAAAAAGCATCGCTTAATGGTAACCGTGCTTGTATGTCTGTTGCCGCAGTTATAAGAAATTGTAAACATGATTTGCGGATTGATATTTGAATTTCTTCTGGTAAAGTTGCCAGCACAGAATTACACTCATATCCCAAATCTACTGATTTTAATTCCAAAAATAGTCGAGGATTTTTGCAGTTGATACGAAAGTCATTTATATATTCAAGTTTAATAAAATGGCTGGTAACATTTTTAAATATTTTTCTACTCTCAATGGATAATCAAAAGCCTTTTGCTTTGAAACAGAACATTAAAAGTGTTAAAAAAATTTAGAAAATATTTTAGAAACAATAAAATTGCCTTTGTGCAAGTGTTATTTAACTCGTCAAAAATAAAGTTCACTACTTTAGAATTTTCTTCCAACTTAAGAACGCAAAAATAGTTTAAGAGAATCTGCCAATTATCTAATACTCTTGTAACGGCATGTTGGACACTTAACCATCTTGTAGCAGACAGCTTTAACATTTTTTTCTGTTCAGCGTTAAACAAATCTTGCATGTTTGCAAGTTCGGCCGTTCTTTTTGCAGAAACTGAAAAATAGCTAGCTATGCTTCTCACAAACTCTTCAGGTTCGTGGTAATTTTGAACATGCATTATTTGCAATTAAAGCTGCCGAATGACATACACAAGGCAAGACAACTAGAGCATCAGTTTCAGCTTCTAGTCTTGTCATAAACGAATTATGTTTTCCCAACATTACACCTGCATTGTCAGAAGCAAAGCCTATAATATTTTTAATGGGAATATTTTTTGACTCTAGACAATTTTTAAAAGCAAGAAACAAATTTTCAGCTGTACAGCTTGTACCATCAATTTTAATTAATTCCAAAAATTTATCAGAAATTTGACCTGAATCATCAACATATTTTACGATGACACATAAAAGTTTATTTACGGATATGTCAGTACTCTCTCTACTCTCTTAGTACTCTCGTCTACTAAAACATTAAAATGAGTTTTTTTAAGCTCATTTGCCAAATCATGTGTTTCTTTTTGAGCAATAACATTTTTTATTATGCTGACGCACATGACGCTCTAACCTCTAACGTTGTCAGTTACGTCCATAGACATAATCATAATACTGTATAGACTACGGATCGGTATAAGGCGCAATGTGCCGAGTGGAAGCGAGAGGCAAATAAATAAGGCGACTTGTTTCTCACTCTAAATGGGCGGAGCTAACAACTCCGTAACCATGACGCTCTAACCTCTATAGCCTCATGTCAATCATGTGTCAACATAATCAAGAATTTCTTATCAGTTATCTTCGAAAACTATTGAGGAAATACAGTATGTCTCAGTAAGTTGGAACCATATGGAAAACTTTTTTATTGTTAATTTTACGAAAAAAAGTTATTCTTTATAAAAAGCTCTGCATGGTCTAAAACCTAAAGTGCAACTATCAGATATTAAATTTTTTTCCCGGCGTATACGAGATTTGTCATAAAATATGAATTTTGCCCAAGAGCAAAGTACCTTTATTTTTGGCAATATGAAAAATTGTTATTAAAGAAAGGTGATCAGAACTAAAAACCATTTTTAAATATGCAGTTACATCCATTTACGATGAAAAAAATAGGTTGTGTTATTTTTAATAACATTTCTGCATCATTAATTAATTATGGATGAACATTTAACTCTTGCAATTATTAAAAACATGATAACCATTCCGTTTCTTAATTTTATCTAACAATTTTGGAATTTAAACACGTCCGTAAGTAATGCATATACATTTATTGCAAATAAATAATCAAATAACAAATAACTAACACAATAATAATACTACAAATAACAGAAATTTAATTTTCACTCATTCCACTGATGCCTCCATATATCCACCTTCTCGTTCAATACATTTCATAGTCCTATTGGCAAATTTTCTTAATACCTTTCTTATCATTTCTGGAGAAATTTCCCGGCATGATTGTGTAATTATCCTCTCCAAATTATTAACATCATGAAAAGGTCATTGCTGGTAAACTCTTTGTTTTAAGTAACCCCATAAGAAGTAATCTAGAGGGGGCAAGAGGCAACATTTTCTTCAAATGGAACTGTCTCTTCGCAACATTGTCGCTGGTGGTCTGAGTAAAATCCAAATTTTACATTACAGTCTCGTGATCATTATTCATTTAAAACAAACGTGTGGTGTGGTATTTACAGGTACAGATTAATAGGACCGTATATTTTTCACCAATCTATGAATGCCGAACGTTGTTTAGAATTTTTGCAAAATCAAATCAGTGACTTCATGGACGAACTACCTTTACAAGAACGTCAATGTATTTGGTTCCAACAAGACGGTGAAACATGCCATAGTAAATTAAATGTTAGGGCATATCTTGAACATTTGTTCAACGGAAAAGTTATGCACAGTTTTTTAGATATTTTTTGGCCTGTTAGATCCCCTGACCTAACCCCTCTATATTACTTCTTATGGGGTTACTTAAAACAAAGAGTTTATAAAACACAACCTATTTTTTTCATCGTAAATGGATGTAACTGCTTATTTAAAAATTGTTTTTAGTTCTGATCACCTTTCTTTAATAACAATTTTCTATATTGCCAAAAATAAAGGTACTTTGCTCTTGAGCAAAAGTCAAATTTTATGACAAATCTCGTATACGCCGGGAAAAATTTTATATCTGATAGTTGCATTTTAGGTTTTAGACCATGCAGAGCTTTATATGAAGAATAAATTTTTTTCGTAAAATTAACAATAAAAAAGTTTTCCATATGGTTCCAACTTACTGAGACATACTGTATAAGAAATGAAATAAAACTGTAAATATAGCGGGAAAATAGTGGAATTGAGAAGAAAAAGTTCGTTTTCTTGGAGTTTGGAACCCACGACCTCCAAAATAAAAGGACGTGACGTAACTGACCAGGCAAGAGGTTAGATCGTCATGGTTACGGAGTTGTCAATTCCGCTTATTTAGAGTGAGAGACAAGTCGCCTTATTTATTTGCCTCTCGCTCCCACTCGGCACATCGCGCCCTATACCGATCCGTAGTCTATATAGTATTATGTCTATGGTTACGTCACGTCCTTTTATTTTGGAGTTCTAAACTCCAAGAAAACAAAAACTTTTTCTTCTCAATTCCACTTTTTTCCGGCTATATTTACAGTTTTATTTCATTTCTTATATTTCCCCAATAGTTTTCGAAGATAAGCGATAACAAATTCTTGATTATATTGACATAGGATTGACACGAGGCTGTAGAGGTTAGAGCGTCATGGTTACGGAGTTGTTAGCTCCGCCCATTTAGAGTGAGAGACAAGTCGCCTTATTTATTTGCCTCTCGCTCCCACTGGGCACATCACGCCTTATATTGATCCATAGTCTATACAGTATTATGTCTATGGTAGAAACCTAGAAACTCCTATTTTTGCAAGGCGGTATTTTTTTTATTTTACATAGGACTTCTACAGCCGACTAGATGATAATCATTTTGAAACACGTTGTATTAAGGGCATGTATTTCAATCAGTTAAGAAATTTTATTGGGGAACAAGTTATTAGGTGTATGATAGCAGGTTGAAATACTGGCCTAAATATTACTATAGATATAAATCACAGTTTATTCTTATTCTAATCCTTCTCTCGTCCTCTTTACTTACACCTGGTAGTTGGTCTTCACAATACTTTGTCAAAAGTTTTTCGTTTCAGTTATATAGTTATATTTTATTTTAAACTTTTCTAGTCAGAATCTGTGCTAGAACCGTAATCGCCAACTAGTGAATTCGTTTTCGTCTTTTTATCATCTTGTTCTTCCAAAGGTTCAGTACTAGCTCTCTTTTTAACGACACCAATATCCTTGTTATTATTCAATAACTTTATTGCTTTCAGTTCTTTCTCTTTCGAAAATTTTGTGACAGGTAAAGACGACTCCATTAACATTTTTTTTCTGAGCAAATCAGTATTGTCTACTATGCTTTTCGAAGGAGTTAACTTCATACACAACAAAGATGCAACTTTCTTGTCCTCTTCTCTCTCAGGGAGTAATGGTATGCTTAAACTCGATTTTTTCAGCAGCATATTATCCTGCGTTTTCTCCTGTTTCAGCTTACAATTTTCTTTCTGAAAAATATAAATGGTAATTAAAAACATCTGCAAAATAGGAAAAAATGTGAAATGCAACATACCCTAAATTTAGCTCTAAGTGTCTGGTTGGCGGTATAGTAATCGTTCCAGACATTTTCATTCCTCTCATACAACTTTTCCAGTTGTGGTTTTAAACTATCTGCTGTACTTTTATCTTTACTGGCGAACTCCAATTTGTACATAGAATCATCGAAAAGTTTTTTCTGTACTTCTTTAGTCTCAGGCACAACTTGACCATTGATGGTGGGATCCCAACGATTCTCTTGTCTTCTCGCTCCCGATATTATTAGATAATCCAAATTCTGTAACAACGAAATTACTCAAGTAAAATAAGAAAAGCGCTTACAAATAATTGTAAACACTTTTAAAAACATTCAGCTATACTCAACACATCAACAAGGCAATAATATATAAATACATACTATATTTTAAAATGAGAATTCCCATAATGGTAATTAAAAATACTTTATAGATATGCAAAAGATTAAGGCTAAGCTAAGGTAGCCTTGCCTTTACAAATGCACGACAAGGAAATTCAAAAATTACTGAACCGAATATGTAAAAGGCTCAGAAAAGAAACCAGAAGGAATTAGTAGTAATGGAGTGACGAGTTTGACAACTCAAAAAACATTTTTAGTACCAATTAACAAAGATGGTACAGACTTAAAAAAGTTGTATGATATTTTAATGGAAATCAGAAGTGACAGCTAAAACTGAGAATTAAATAAAATAATACAAGTTAGTATGTAAAAGTTTTAAGTATACCACTTTCAGGAAATAGGTGGAATATATATTTAAGGATTTAGATGTTAGTATCCCATTCCCAAATATGAATATAACCACTAACATTAAAACATAAACAATTAAACAAAACTTTTGTTATTAAAGATAATAAATCCGATTCTTTTGCAAATGTCAAAAAAATGAGATGAAATTATTTCAGAAAATACTGTTGTCAAAACTAAGTCATTAAAAGTGACAATAATGACATATAATTAAAATTAATTGCGATAGGGATTCTTTTCAAGAACTTTTAAAATTAGTTCCTAAAGATAAAATATTTCAAATCTAGTTAAATTTCAACGATTAAGGTAAACTATCAGCTAAAATTCTAATAGAAAAAGAAACAACTGATACTTTAGTAAAAAACAAAAAAATAAAAATTGGTTGGAATAATTCTTGTAGTGTTAGAGAAAAAATTGTACCTAGCAAAGAGAAGTTTTAAATGTTTAGAGTTTGGTCATAATAAATCTGACTGTACATTTAATGACATTGAAATTAACATTTTCAGCAAAAATATAGAAAACTACAAAATTGTGAAATTCAAATTTTTGTAATTGTTACAGAGAAAACTTTTACTATAATATTGGTTTTTTATTTCTCGCGATATATAATATCAAGTTCGAGTTTAAAAATTTGATTGATAAAACCTTCCTGTTATTCAAAAAGGCAATGATAATTTTATAGCTATTCAGCAGCAGTGTCGTGTACTCTAATTAATGAGAAAAGACGTGAATATCTGATAAACTGGATCTGTCAACTAAACTTGGTATTCCATAATACTGGCTCTATACTAACATTTGAATGAGGTCCAACAAAACCATACATTGACCTTACATTAAGCACACATTCAATGTCTAAATATGTAACTGATTGGAAAGTAGTACATGATCAGTATTTAATGTACCCCATACCTATAAAAATTTTAGAAAACAACATAGATACATATACAGAATCATTCTTTGGCATAGAAAAATTTAAAATAAATTTATACAATTCATTAACTGAAAATGGTAATATTAATCTCAAAAATTTACTGTGTTGGTACTTGTAGTAAAAAATAGTACAACTACAAAATTTAGTAGTTTTCATAAAATTTTATATTGGTGGAATTTAGAAATGAAAGACTGAGGAGAAAATTAGGACGTTTGCATAGATAAAGTCCTCCATGATCAAAAAAGCTGATAATACCACATACATTTCCAAAAGTGTAAAAGAAATTAGCGAAGAATTAACACGTAAAATACATTAATCATAAATTAAAATCAACTATAAAAATATATTAATATGTAAAATAACATAACCTGGGTATGTTTGACCTTTAGCCCAGTCAAAACCCGGGGTTTATATGTCGGAACGCCCTGATTAACGAGACCACTACTTGAATCTGATGGTTGTTGGGTCGTTGATCACGAATACCGGGGTCCCGCAGTTCCAAAATTGTGCGTCACCCCCAAAGGTTATAAAAAACACACCCTTTTTGGGATACTTCACAATAATCTGAACAATACTCTAAAATAAACCTTTGAAATGTACTAATTATAATGTCAGTTTGCAAATTTAGCATGTTTATGTAGTCAGAACTATCTTCATTTTAAAGATAAAAACCAAAAAGGTGAAACCACCCCTACATGAATAAAAACATTGAATAAATCAAAAAAATTCTATGAGAACCCGATTTTTCACTTTATCCCGTGATATTCAAACTAAAACTGTTTGAGGAGGGTAATTTATAGGTAAAGAAATATTTCTCGATAAAAATTTTTCATCTAAAAATTGGTTTATGCACTTCAATAATTTTTCCATACATAACCATATGGAATTTCAAAATAATCAATGAACCCTCGATTTTTCGACTTCATCCCCTGATTTTCGACTGAAATTGTCTGATTTCGACTTGAAATTGTGTGAGGGGGATACATTATGGATAGACGAATATTTCCCGACAAAAATTTGTTTTGTGTAGTTAAAATATCTTTTTTCGATTTTTTTGTAAATATAACTTTTTTTATCAACCCCAGACGCCCCCTACCCCCTAGACGAGCTAGTGTGGTACCTAAATCGTAACTTAACTAGAGAATAAAAAAGGAAAAAAATTCTCCTATACTATACCATAATTTGTGGATGTGGCTAACTTCTCACCGGTAATTTATTCAGGAAATTATTTCTGAAAAATAATAGTTTGAAAGAAATATCCAGAACACAGAAAATTCACAATAATAGTTTAATACTATGAAGTAATTGAAATCATCTGAATTTTCAAAATTGATATGTCGAAGCATACTCTTCTTCTAATGGAGAGTTTACCTGACCCGGATCATTGGATATTGATAGAAGGTTTTAGTTCTGGTAACTACTGTGATGTGCAGAGTCCCACACTATCAGATGTGATAAACTATCCATCCCATATTTTGAATTTACTTTGTTCTGTGTCTGAGATTTTTTTTCTCATCTGGTGTCCATAGAGGATTTCCCTTCCTCAAAATAAATTGATTATGCACTACAGTCAGTAAAATTAGCAGGTAGCTACCGACACAATTGTGCATGTGATCGGCTTACCAAAAAGCCCAGAACGAGCCCTAACTCAAATAAAATTTAAACTGTGACTGATTAGAGAAGAAGCTAACTCAGTACATTTTTTAAATATAAGATGGTTTTTCATTGTTTTAAATAAAACACTTTCACCCACATAGCTCTTCATTTATGATAAAATACTTACTGCTGGATCAGCGCGTATAACGAAATGATTATCACAGAGGTGGCACTTCATCTTGAATTCGTACACTGGCGTCGTGTAATACATTCCGACTTTGGTCTTCTCAGCATTGTAACGGACACCCATACCTATGTGATTCTTACAACCGTCGCACCAAATATTGTATGGCATTTCGAAGCGGATGATGATAATGCCCTTGTCGATCTTCCGGGCCCTCTCCCTGAGGGCATGAGTGCCCAGGAACTTATTGAGGCCCCCTAATTTAGGGTCATAATCCGGGGGATAATATTTATTTGTTCCCTTTCTCTCACCCATTGTGGAAACAAGAGATCTATGTAGAAATAGTGTATAATATGATCTATTTACACGTTTTAAACAATATTTAAATCAACGTTTTCAAAACTTTAACTTGTGACATTTGTCTACAAACACAAACAATATGAGTTGACATTCGTTGTTGTCAATAATTGTCAAAGTGTTGATGGTGTTGATGTCCTATGATTGATGTCAACTTAGCTAAGAACATAAACAGAAAAGAAAAAATTTTAATGTGTGCGATATTTGTAAAATATAAATGTCTCTGAAAGAAAAGTAGAAAAGTCAATACTTTTTATTACTGCAGTTTAAAAACCACTATAAAGTTATTTGTTTAATAACCACTTTACCATATGCACTTTACTCATATTTGAGTTTGATCCTACATTCCATGACATTTGAAATTGACATTCAGTTTCGACTGTTTCTCTATGTCGAGATTCTGTGGCATTGTTAATAATATGATATTCTAAAATTTTTTGTGAATGAGCTGCTAATTTTGTATTTGTCGCTTTAATTATGACAATGGAAGGATTCAAAGATAATCTGGCATGGAAGTAATCAGATGACACCGGATGACCAAAGCTGAATTTATTGATAGCACCATTTTCCCCTTACATCATAATGGAAAGTATGAACAATATTGAAATTGAATGGGTAGAACATTTCAACTCAGCATGGGCGATAAAGAACACGGATAACATAGCGAACAGGGACCTCGTGAAGACTATGTTCAATGTCTTGCTGCAGGTTAACGAAGTACGAATGGTACCCACTTCAATATCTTCATATGATGACGTCCAAGCATTGCCCAGTTTTCAATATGATACACCATCGGCAGCAGAACTTAACCACTATGTAACCACTTTACTTAACTCTCAGCTTCAGCTAGCGAAAGATATCTGCACATCAAGCCAGTTTGCCATCATAATGAGACAAAGGCTCGTACTCCTCAAGCGGATCTATTATGCTCTGCTAGTAAAATATCACCATCAGGAAAAAATGGAAACTCAACCTTGTGAATCGAGTAACAGTAATAATATCTGCCCTCATCCATCTGTTGTACAAAGGGAAGTAACGACTGGTTCGCAGGCCCTTTTAGAAATTGGAGTTAAGACCGGTCTGAGTTTGCTGTTCTCTCTTATGCAGCAGAATTGGCAAGTCAGTGGAATATTAGGTATGGACTTTAGGTGAACATCACTAATCATTTTAATTTGTTTTAGTATGACCCATATCTTCAATATTGTCTTTTGATGAATAATTAATTGACTGCTTTTTATGTAACTTTTATTTTACTTTATAACACACAGTTTACACAATACTAGATAAATGTTACAGTGAGACTGGTGGCTAGTTAAATTGGCTATATCTAGACCACTAGAGGTTCCTAAAAAGCCTTACTGGGTCCAGCATAACGAAAAATACAAAAATTGAAAATGTTTGAGAGAAACTGAGAACCAAAAGAAAGTAATTGTATATTTGTTGATTTTGTATGAAAAAAATGCGATAGTCCAGTTTATCAAAATAAACAGGAACTCAATTTATATGATTCAACTCTAATTCTATAATTTTGTTCTAAATCTAAATCCTCTTTTTCTAAAATAGATTAGTTAAATATATCCCTTGATGTATTTAACTTGATAAATTCAGTCACAATAAATAATGGATTTTTCATATTTTGAAGGTTTCCAACATTTCTCTAAATCTGATTTCCAGCTAAATGCCCCTTAGGCGCATTTCGAGCCTTAGGCGTGACAATATTTCTATAAGTGAAATTACAATTTTCCACGCGAAATCTTGGTTTCAAAGAATTTTTCCACGCGTATGCCTAAAAATGCCTAAAATGAATGTTTTTTACGATGGAGGGTTAAGGATGGGCCCCAGAATTATCAGTACAATTCGCCATTGCCGGTTTTTTAAACAGTTTTTGGGAAAAAATCCGAACAAACTAAATCTAACTTTTGAGTTAGATTGAGAATTGAGAACCTTCGTCGTATAATCTAACTTTTGTCTCTGTTCTACCCATTCAACTTTGATCAAAAATCAGACTTGGATTATTAACTATACTAATGAGTCTGAGGACAAATGCCTAATACTGCCTCTAATGTTTCCTCTATCGATGTAATTGTGACATTACTTTATGATAGACAATGAACTACGTGATCATTGTAGTAGTTGTATCACACTTGTTTGTATCATCCTGGGATTCCAACAAATATCAAAAGATTTTCAAAAAGCGTTTTCAAAAGACTAATTTTTAGTTGAAAAAGGAATGTCAAAATTCTGTATTCTATTTACGTGAATAGTTATCAGGAATCATTATTATAATTAGGACGAAGATTACAGCTTAAAGACTTTAACAGCTTTTCCGTATAGTCTATTGGCGATTGTTTTTGTATAAAGTTTGTGCAGGTGGAAAAGCAAACTAATGGGGCGGCAGTTGGTTATATCTGCAGGATCGCCTTTCTTAAAGATCAGTACCACCAAGACGTTATTCCAATCCATGGAGATTGTAGTGTTTGCCCGTCCAAGATTATGATTTATTATGGTTTATGATTTTATTGATATGTGTTGCCATCCGTCTTATGAATACTTTGGTTTTAACTCCTCGTTTTGGTTATCTCTCTAGGTTCGAGTAGTTTTTTCATCTTATTTTCATATAATTCATAAAGAAACTATTCAATGCTGTTATACTTTAACCAGTAGCAATTGGAACACTCAATAAAATCTGAATTTACCGAGGACATTCGAAAAGAGCCCATTGTCTCTAAACAAAAC
Organism: Cryptocephalus moraei; assembly: GCA_946251905.1. Taxonomy (NCBI): domain Eukaryota; kingdom Metazoa; phylum Arthropoda; class Insecta; order Coleoptera; family Chrysomelidae; genus Cryptocephalus; species Cryptocephalus moraei. The sequence continues at coordinate 31,033,179 of OX276454.1, forward strand.
CATGGGACTTATCTTTTTGCTTATTCAGAAACGCCCTGGTATTTTTAAAATGCAGGTGTTCAGTTGCCCAAGTGAAATCATATATGTGAATGTATGGATATGTACAGATAAAGAACTAGAGGGTCCATTGGACCGCAAAATTTTTTTATGGCAGCGGCATTCCGTTTATATCTTCTTCTTCTTCCAAGGTGCAGGTGTACAGTCGATCAGTCAACTCGTGTACGAGGAAGTACGCGAGACTCTACGGATACTCCACTGGACCATAACACAGCGGCCACGTGTGCTTTCCTTGTGATGTCTTCTTCGGCACTTATACTCGAGAAAGCAGTGGTGTGTGAATGTGTGTGCCATTTGTTTGTGCGATTTGGAAGTGAATTCATTGTTAGAGTTATTATCCGTAATGATACGCCCATGGACGACCGGGCGGCATGGCTTTTCACCACTTAAAAAGCCATTAAGTTTTTTTTTGCCGTTCCAACTCGGACTGGAAAAATATACATTGTGGAATATTGATTGTTTGTTGATTATGATGGAATCTATTTTTTTGTGTTCCGGTCAATGCTCATCCAAGTCCATTTTCTGCTGGGTCTTTTGTAGAAAGGTCTGTTCATCAAAAATAAATTGTTTTCTAATAGGAAGTAGGCTGACATTTCACCTCTTGAATTTCTTGTACTGGAACAGAACTTTTGTAGGTCTGTTTTTGTTTCTTTCGATTTTATTCCAACTTCAACATTGAAATCTCCTCAGATTATATTAAACGTGTGAGTATGTGTTTTAGTGGGTCTGTTGTCTATGTATATGCTTGTGCTTATATTGCTGTTGCAACTTACATGTTGTATCTAGAATTAAGTCTCAGTATCTAGGTGCTCTACAGTTATGATATACAGTTTATGGACATTATATTTTATTTGTGCCTCTTGTGGTCGAGGAATCGCATTCTGCCTATTCTTTTAACTTTGTGACCAAAATGTTCTGTTGTAGGTATCAGCGGAACCATGGAGTAGTCAACATTAGAAAAACAGTTTAGTTGGACAAACACACTTGAAATTCTCTAAAATTGATTTAAAATATATGTCACACCCTCTTATACCATTACACCTATACTAACAATACAAAGAGGCTAATCCTCTAAAATGCGACATGGTTAATACCTTCCATTCAATTCGATACATGTACTACTCTGTGAGTAGTAAATCACAATCGAATGTATTATACCACCTCGCATTTTAGACGGTCAGACTCTGTTCTCTCACGTAGATGTAATGGATCACCATGGTATGACATGTATTTTAAACCAATTTTAAACGATTTCAAATGCGTTGTCCAACTTAACTGGTTTTCCTACGCTGACTGCCCCATATTGCTTAAAGTCCTTCAGAGTCCGCCTGAAGATGACTACCATGTAGTCGAAACCGGCGGCGGTATTTTAATTCACATTAAACGTGTTAGCAAGACTGATTTTTTCTTCCTTATAAATAACAGCCAACTTTGAGCGATGTGACAACTTTCTACGTTCGTTTTACAACACGTATTATCGCCATTAAAAATACTCTAGCTATTCTGCATATAATGCCTTTCTACAATATACAAAAATATCGCGTTGAATCATGATTACATTTATCCCTGCTGAAATAAACAGGCAATATGAATTGAGACGTTACCACAGTTCATGTATGTGTTACCAAGTATCATGCACGTTATCCCCGCAAACATTAAAAAAAATTGTGGCCAAATGTACCATAAACTAAACATTCAAATATTGATTTTCTTTTTGTAAATCACTCTTAAATGTTTGAGTTTCAGTTTGTTTACTTTTGTAAAATATTTCTAGATTTATTAATAAAAGTTGGTTTACATTAATTACAAAATACCGATTCATACCCATAGAAGTATGTATTAAGACCAACTTTTGCTTGAATTTAATGAAAAACTGGACAGTAAATCGATTTGAGATTTAAGAGATGCAGACTACTTTTTAAACAGTTATTTTCTTATTCGTAAAATTGGATCTTTCAATTAATGTCAGTTTTCTCAAAAAAAAAAACGGGTATCTCAACATTGCTTATCAAAAGAAATGTTAGGTGCATGAGTTATGAATGTGTGTCATTCATATTGTAGGAATTAACAGGGAAAAATTTGGTGCGCTAACTAAAACCAAAACCTAAAACAAGTTCTCTGCCTCTCCTGGAACAAACCTGTAGATAGGTTTTCAAATAATAGTGTAGAAAAACAATTTTCACATAGTCACTCATGTAATATTTAACCATTTTTGATCGAATTAGTAATTAGTTCAAGAGCAGTAAAATCTGGTATTATCTCAATCAAAATATAGGATATTATGAAGTACCTATTTGTCGTCCTTCTGTTGTTCCCTAACCTCACAGCATGTTTTCTCATAATTTGTTTTCCTTATATAAATCTTTTTACAGGTATTCCATCATTATGCAATTCCGTATTGGAAAGTACAGTAGACCTGATTCAAAAATTGCCTCCGCTATGCCTTTCTAATGATTCCCAACTGACAAACCTTGGTACAAGCAGTCTAGAGCAGGTTTGTACTTTCCTTAAAAATTCCGTGTTACACGATTCGGCAGCTGATACTCGTGGAAAACTTCTATCATGTGAGATTCTACTTGGAATAACATTGCAACGTGGTTCCTTGAGATATTTATTAGAATGGATAGATATGGCTTTAGAGGCGTCTTGCAAGGAACCACTGATATGTAGTAAACTGTTTAAAAAGATTATATCTCAGTTGGAAGGCGAGAAATATAAAGGCAAATCCAGTGTAAGATCAGACGGAAGTGAAGAAATCAGCACGTATAGAGCGAGTCTTTGGCTTATGGAGGTTCTCTCCTCCATGGCGTTAGATTATGGAGGCGCATGTTCAACTATCGAACCTCCAATTGTAGATACAGAGTTGGGGAACTTCGAAAAAAGCGATGTTTATGTTTGGGGTAGTAACTCTTCACATCAATTGGCTGAAGGAAATTTGGAAAAAATACTATTACCCATAAAATCAAAGATCTTCAGCCAAGTGCAACAGGTAAGGAAATTGATTAATTTTTAGTTAAAACTTACAATTACTGTTCACATTGTTTACAATAAATGAAATCACACCTAACTTGCTTTTTGAATAACCGTTATCTAATTAGTTAAAAAATATTGAATACTGATGGTATAATTTTTGACGCAGAGTACTTTAAAAATTATATAGGACAATATTTATTTCTTAAATAAACTGCTTTTCAGAGAAAAAATTATCTTCCTTGTGCGAAATTTGGTTCTTTTTCTTCAAGTGTTGTCTCCTATCGGAGGTTAGATATCATCCTGGCTATCTTTACTGTGTCTACTGTTGCTCTAAATAATTTTATTGAACTGCATCGGTACCATTCCCTCAGGTTTCTCAACCACGATATTTTTCTTCTTCCAATACTCCGTTTTCCTTTTATTTTTCCCTGCATTATTACACGTAGCAACTCATACTTCTCCCCTCTCATTATATGTCCTAAGTATTGAAGTTTTCTTGTCTTTATAGTTGTTATCAGTTCACAATCCTTTCCCATTTTTCTCATTACCTCAATATTTGTTTCTTTTTTCAGTCCATGATATTCTCAACATCCTTCTATAACACCACATTTCGAAAGATTGTAATTTATTTGTATGTTCTTGCTTGAGTGTCCAACTTTCCATTCCATATAGTAATGTTGAGAATACATAGCATCTAAGCGTTCTCATTCTTAGCTGTATCGAAAGATCTCGGCTGCAGAGGTACTTTATCATTCTATTAAAAACATTCCTAGCCGTCTCAATTTTTGTTCTTATCTCTTTTGTTTGATCGTTGTTTTGTGTTATCCAAGTCCCTAAGTATCTGTAATCCTTTACTTTCTCCAACTGTGTTCCCTTAAGTGTTATGTTCGTAGCTATATTTTGTTTTTTTGTAGATATCATGTACTTAGTTTTTTTAATGTTTATAGTGAGCCCGTAATTCTCACAGAGATCATTTGTACGGTTCAATAATCTTTGGAGTTCTTCTGCTGTACTTGCAAGGATAATCGTGTCGTCAGCAAATCTTATATTATTTATTACCTTTCCGTTTATTATTAGTCCATCTTTTTCCGACGTCAAGGCTTTATCAAAGATTGCTTCGCTGTATATATTAAAAAGCAATGGTGATAGAACACATCCCTGCCGTACTCCTCTTTTTATCTGTAATTTCTCACTAAGTTCTCCTTCAACATCTATTTGAGCTTGTTGGTTCCAGTATAGCTTTTGAATAATACATATATCCTGATAGTCTATATTTTAAGTTTTCAGTATCTGAATCAACGTGTTTCATGACGGACCCTATCAAGTGCCTTTTCAAAGTCTATATAGCAGATATGTATATCTTGATTTATATCCAGGCATCTTTGTATTAAGACATTTAAAGAAAATAAGGCTTCTCTTGTCCCCATTCCACTTCGGAAACCAAATTGACTATTGTTAATATTTTCTTCTACTTTTTTATAAATTCTTCCATGTATTATTTTAAGAAAGACCTTAAGAGTGTGACTTATTAGTGAGATAGTTCTATACTCATTACAATGACTGGCGTTTGGTTTTTTCGGAAGTGCACAAAAAGGTTGAGAGTATAACCATTGGTTTGGTATTATGCCCGAAGTATATACCACATTGAAGAGGTCCAGCAATATATCTATTGTTTCTTCGTTTAAGCATTTTAGAGTTTCTACAGGTATCTGGTTTGGCCCCGTTACTTTTCCATTTTTGATGTTTTTCAATGCCTACTTAATTCTTCTCGTAGTATTTTTAAGTTCGCGTCGTTTTCTTTGCTAATTTCCAACTTATCCTTCCTGTTATCTTCGAACAATTCCTCAACATATTTAACCCACTCTCTGAGTTTCTCTTTTATGTCTGTGATTATACCATTTGACTATACCATTTAATTATACCATTATATACATTTTTCCATTTGAATCTTTTAGTATACCTACTTTTTTCCTTTTATTAGAGTGTGTAATTTCTTTTATCTTTTTGTGTTCTTTAAAACTATCATATTTCTTTTGGTGTTCTTCAATTTCTATGCATTGTTCTACTAACCATTTCTCTTTTGCTTGTTTTATTTCTTTTTGAAATTTGGTTAGTATATGATTAAAGTAAATTAACGACTTATTGCAAACAAAAATTTGTACTACTATAAGGTAATAATAATGTTGCACGTAAAATTATAATGCATAACATTAAATCTTAACCATTTAGTTTGGACGTAATATACCACAAGCAAGTAAATCTTAAAATACCAAAAAGCTGCTAGGCTAAGTTCATAGACATTCTTCTTTGGGCACTACTCGTAAGATTCTTCATATTCAGGAAAGAATCCTGATATCTTATCAACTTTGGTGTTACACATCATTATAAAGCGATTCATAAGTCCTAATAAATTAAAGACTTTAGTTTGGCATATCTCCGTTTTTCCATTACTCTTGATTTTGAACCAGAGCTTGTTCTTCTTTTTTCTTAGTGCACCTTTCATTACATATTCAAATATCAAAGCGAAAAGGATTTTCATCGGGTAAGATACCTAAAATGCCCCTATTCCAAAATACTTTAATAAATTTGGAGCATTATTCAGTCTTATTATAAAAATCAAGATTATTGAAGCCAATAGGATCTCTCGATCTTCTATACTGGGCGCGTGATGCTCTAGAAAACACTTTTTCTTTAATATACTTCGTCACTTTTAAATGAAAAGTTAAACTTGCAATGAAAAGTTTTCAAGGAAAAAGTCACACATATTTTATGACTGAATGCAATGCTGCAATTTTTTTGTCATGGGGTTGTATTTGTCTTTGGCCCTTTGGACCGCTTTTCCACTATGGAGACAATACATGAATATCTTATATCAGACATATATACATATATATGATTAATTTACCATAAGAAGTGGCATTTCCTAACAGAATTTTATGCAAATTAACTACCAAAAGCCGTTATTATTATTATTATTAGTTATTTACACACATTTTGTTTATAAATATGTATGTTGGTCTAGATATCCAGTTCCCAAAAATTTTCATTTTTGTGGTTGAATTGAACCATCAAATTTATTTTAAAGTTTTCAAACCCATTTCGCCCATTTTAACGGAGAATACGTTTTAAACAATTTACTTTCCCAGTGACTTTAAGTTTCAAACTTTTACACAAAATTCTTTCAAGTTGAGACAAGGGTTAACTGGTCTCTTGGGCACAAATCTACATATCTTATTGATCTGAGGAGTTTTCTTCACGAAGAAAACGTATAATTACTACAAGTTCAGATCTTTGAATCAATTCATGTCAACCTTTGCTATTCTCGGAGAGAAAAAATTGAACACAACTTCACACTATTCAGATTAGTCCAATAGAAACGACTAGTCTAGGGTATGGATGCATGGAAAAAAGTAATAGACAATTGAGTAGTTATCACCAGCCTTTTTCAAAGGATTGTGGATGGAAGCGAAATATTAATCTTATCTGAAAGTATTAAATTGGTTTTCTTCATATTTATTCTGATAGAAATTCCAGCCATGTTTCTAAAAATGATTTCACCCTTAACTGTGATCAGTTCATAGGTAGTTGAAACTTCTGTGGAAACTTTATCACCCAACTGAACTTACCACAGATTTCATCTATATTAGAATTTTCGTATCTTGAAAGTAATTCTTGTTTTACTCATTTAATTCAAAATTATTACATGTATATACGTTTACTTCAACTCAAGGTATCCATAGTAATAGTATATAACATAGAATTTAATATTTCAAAAAATTTCAGATCGAAGCTGGTCAGTACTGCACATTTTCTATCCACTGGGACGGATATGTCAGCGCTTGCGGTAAAGGGAGCTATGGACGTCTCGGACTCGGCGAATCGTCAAATCAGAGTTTACCTAAACGTATCTTGCTTGACAGCGTTGTTAAGAAGTTGTCCAGTTCGAAGGGGAGTGATGGGCACACGCTCGCTCTCACAGAGACTGGGCTGGTGTATAGTTGGGGAGATGGGGATTATGGCAAACTTGGACATGGAAATTGCGCGACACACAAACAGCCCGAACGTATCGTTGGGCCGTTTTTAGGAAAGACGATTAAGTACATTAATGCAGGTAAGATTCACATCGCTAACCTGTTCTGAGAGTTCAGTACCATACAGGTAGTGAAAATGGACTATGAAATGAACTGTAGTATAAAATAATTTACAATGGAATAGATATTTGCCCAACATTTTATATCTCACTTGTTATTATCTCAATTATTGCTATATCTCACATGAAACAAGTTATATCTTTCCAATGCCCTTAACTCATGTCGCAGGTAAACAACAATGTGTAAAATTAGGTCTATTATGCTTATTGCCTATTTCCTATTATTTCAAATGAGTTCTCTTGCCTGTTATTACCCAAATTATTATTGGAATGATGAATGCTTCTGCTTTATCTTGTTGGGGGACACTTTCAGGTCATTCAAAAAGTCGTTTCCATTTTAAGTAATTATTTTAAACTTGAACTTGAAATATGAAAGTATTCATTCTACATCTACTGCATTTTAGGTTATAGACATAGTGCTGCGATAACTGATGATGGCAAACTATACACATGGGGTGAAGGTGACCATGGAAGACTTGGTCATGGAGATAACAACGGTCGACACATGCCGACCTTAGTCGCAGATCTCTCTGATGTGGGTTCTGTGGCGTGCGGTAGTTCACACACTTTGGTCGTATCCAGGGACGGAAAGACGGTATGGTCGTTTGGCTCGGGAGAGAACGGAAAATTGGGACACGGAGAAATAGCAAAGGTGTACAGGCCAAAAGTTATTGATGCTCTGCAGGGTCTGGTTGTACAGAAAGTTTGTGCTGGGACGAGTTTTTCCATGGCGCTCACCACAATGGGACAGGTAAAAAATATCAATAATATTTTGTAACTGATAACTGTAATGATTCGGTAAGTTAAGTTTACCCTTCAGTGTGTTTTTCATTGCACCATACAATATCCAGTCAATATAATATTGTGGCACCTAACGTACATGGAAACATATGGAACACTTCATATTAATTGATGTCATGGAGTTCATCATCAACAGGTCATCCGACCTGTAAGAATCGGATGACAATATCCTATATTTAGTTTTTCTTTGGGTTGTACAGCTAGTCGAATTTCCTCTTTATGTTGTGTTTTAAATGGACTAATAATGTATTAGGATGAATATTAACTCAAACAAAACTAATTATAAAATTTTGGAGGGTTCATTTTGTAGTGTTACATCAACATAGTTGTTGATTCTTATATCCCTCTTTGATTATTGACAGATCAATTTCATCTAAGTACTGAAGTTGTTTTATTACATCCTTACATCATTACATATTTTCATTTTTACTGTGACTTTCTTCATAACCAGGTACAGCTAACTTCCTCTTGTGTTATTTTTTTTGTTTTTGTTTAGAATTTCGCCTTGTTTTATATTTTCAATTGAATTGTTGTACCAAGGTACTTCTTTGTGTTCTTTTGTGATATTTGTCAGCTTTTGAATATATTGCCATCTCTTAAATATGCTCATTTCATCTGTGTGGAAGTTAACTTTTTTATCTTGGTTAGTCTTCACAATATATTGTTACCTTTCGCTTAGCTGATCCAGTAATTTCATTACAATTTCAAATCAATTTTTTGTTCTTGTAATGTCTTTTGTTTTGTTTTACGTTTACATACTCGTTTTATCATACATTCTCCCGTTTCGTCCCATGTCAATTATTTTGCTTATTTTATTATCTTCTTGGGGCGGCGGTGGCCGTGTGGTTTAAGGCGATGGCTTTGAGTCAGGCGGTCACTGTCGTCGTGGGTTCGAATCCCACGTAATCCATGGATGTTGTGTCTGCTGCGGGAAATGTGTAAAATGTATCCAAAATCCCGTTCCTATTCACGCCGGTAACCAGGCCGGATAGGATCGGATATCCTGTAGGAGGACACCCTGAGTCGGTAGAGCACGGAGTGTGTCAACTGGGGTAAGAGCCTTAGAGGTTACAACAGTGCTCGAGGACCGTGATTCGAAGCTTACGTTAAACTGAAGGTCCCGTCCAGTTTAGCCTTGCAGCAAAAAGGAGACGTTAACTACAATTCACACAAACACACACATTATCTTCTTAGCAATTTGCCCTCTGTTTTTATGTACTGTGTGTCCGGAAAATACATTGATAAATTTTAAAGAATGAGCCAAGGCGAAAAAAATAGAAAAAGTTTATCTTACCATAAGTCCAAAAATGCTTCCTTATGGAGTTTCACGTGTTTAAAGATGGTATCAAAAATGATTTTTATTTAATATCTGAGGATCGATCTACAGTAGAGGAATGAGCTTATGGATGTAAGTTGAAGTTATCAGAGGTGGATTTTCAAAAATATATTCTTCACATAGGCAAAAGCGTTTAAAATGTGAGTGCCTGATACCTGTTCGCAGTATACATATTCGTTCTTTACAATGAAGCCAGACAGTTCATGAAATATATTTATAAATTAGATGGTTTCTATTCTGATCAAAGATTAATAGTACTTTAGTATGTTTTTTTAGTGTTACAAGTTTGTTTTATTAGATAATACGAAATTGTCAACAACTCCATCGATTTTCCGAAGCTATTAGCTCAATTAAACTTTCATGTGCCTAAAATGAACAAGATTAGTAAACAATATTTCTATCTGACGATACCGAACAAAGACATGTAAAGTGTACATAGTCATAGTATATGGTCACTATGTAGCAAATGTAAGACAGTACATTTTTCTTTTATTTATATTCTTTTAGAAACGTAGACAATAACAGTGTTACACAAGGCAGTCAGAACGTTAAAAAGTTGGAAAATAAATAGAATTTGATTAGTATCATCGATCAATGTTTTTCGTCAAATCTCATAGTATATTTTATTTCAGGTATATACTTGGGGAAGTGGCCCGATATTAGGTATGGGATCAGCAGATGCAATCTGTCTTCAACCTCTTCTAGTCGAAGATTTGACCCCATACAGAATCATTGACATTTCTGCAGGAGATACGCATTGTTTAGCTCTTACCGATGAACATGTAGTGTTTGCGTGGGGCACTAACAGTATGGGACAATGTGGCCAAGGGCACACTTCTAGTCCCATAACAAGACCGTTAAAAGTTATGGGTCTTGAAGGGGTAGCTGTAAGACAGATCAGTGCAGGTAAGTGTAAATAAAACGGCACATTTAAGTTTGATGATCTGATAAGATTGTTAATATAGTTATTTCTATAATCCAAACTAATAACACTAAAAACAAAAATAATTTATCAGAAGGGATTTTTTTAAGGTACTTCGCATTCTATAGCTTGGACGACGCCACCAGCTGAAACTCAGCATGTTGCTAAACATAGGCCTTTTTGTTTGGACTTACATGAGAAGACCTTCGGATACCTTAAAACGTTTTTAGAAAAATATTCCACAACCTTTACATATGAGGAACCTCCACAACCTTTTAAGTCGACTGTGGAACATGTGAAGTTCATTCAGCTCACTTTAAGGCTGCTTTATACTCATTTAAATTTGTGTATCAATGGAAATTTGAATACTGACGTATTAAATAAACATGCCAAGGACTTAAGGATGGCACTGTTCAGGTAAGATTTACATCTTACCATGATTAGTTTTACATTATTTGGATTCCATATAGGACAAATCTGAATCTGTTACACATTTTTCTTGACTCCTGACTTTATACTCCTGATTTTTGATGAAATATGCAACAAAACGTAAAAACATGCAATAAATGCGAAACATACAATATTACAGGTTTTTGGAATAGATACGTACTGGTTAAAATTTGGCATAGCAACAAATTAATATGTTTACTATGTTTAAAATATAATAATTATTGATAGATGGGATACCCAATATAATAATAACAATTATATTCATAACATAAGTACATAGTAGTAAAAGACAATTTTACAACAACAAAAACGCCATGAAGTGTAACAATGCTAAAGTAAAATAACTGGGAATGCAGAAAAGGAAAAATGTAAACACAAATTTCAATTAAAAATTACAAATTTTCAAGTTTTGTCTTGGAACAGCTATTGTATGGAGCAGTCTATTGTCCAAGTGGTCTATTATTTTATTACTCAACAAGCCGTACCCGGCATGCGTTGCAATGCCACGTAAAGTTTAAAGAAAAAAGATAATTAAAAATTATAGATGACCCGGTGAACTTCCTATCACCAACATATATTTTTGAAAAATATAATTAAAAATTATAGATGACCCGGTGAACTTCCTATCACCTACATATATTTTTGAAAAATATGGTCAAAACTTAATACAAATTTTTTATCTACATTAAATTAAATGCAACACAGTTATACACATAATCGATTGAAGGCTTTCTGATCTACTATATTTTCCGTCTTTTTTTGCGGTGCGTAAATATATAAAGATGATGGTTTTACGACTCGCGAACACGTGACATATAATTGCCCATGCGCGAAACCGGGAAACTCCAAGTTGATTCCGCAAACTGTCCTTGTATTAGCAATTGTATATTATCTTTTTAAATTTTTAATAAATAATTTGTTAAAAACTACCCTGAAATTAAGTATGAAATTTTCCTGTACAATATGCGTTGCACAAAACGACGTCATTTGAAAGCAATTATTATATTTTTGGGTGTTGGCCAAGAAATATTTAGAGTCATTTCCCACTCCAGAAACTAAAGAGGGTAATGGATCTGGTGGTGGGAACAATTGTGGCAATTTTACTTTACCACCAGCACAACATAATCCAGTAGATTCACCGCTGTATTTTAACACTTTACAATATTGACAAATGATTGTCATTTCTCCAATGGTTACGAATTCTTCGGCACAAAAATCTATTTCCGGGTCGTAGTGGAATGCTACTCGTTCCAAGTTTACAGGAACACTGCGTCTGCGGAATCGCTCTATTTCATTGTGTCTTGAAGTGCGCTCCATGTTTTGGAAATTTGTTGCTCGTAGTACGTGTGCATGACCATCTTGGTGTTGATTCTGCCATGTCTTCTTCAGCTTGTCTATGTAGTTTTTTGTTTGTTTGTTATTTTTACCTTTAGTTCGATTCGTCGATAATCCTGTTTGATCTGTTGTTTGGGTTTCTTCACTTCCGGTTTTGGGTCTTGTATTTGTACCTCATAGACTTGTTTCTTGGGTGTTTTATATTCCTAGTGTGACGTCAGGTACAGCCGAATTGTCTTGTAGTTTTCCTCCATCCTTTTGAAATAGTGTGATTTTATATAATTGTGCTGATCGCTAACCCCAAGTTCATGGAACGCCTCGTTGTTCTCTTGGGCTTTCCCCCATAGTGCTTCTAGGTGATCAATCCTTTTTTGTAGGTATTCCTTGGTTTTTCTTGCACTTCCGTCTTTCTTGCAATTATTATGTAGTTATATGATTTCTTGGGCTATTTTTTCTTGTTCTCGAATCAACTCATCTGCTTCTTATATCGTGTCCTAGTTGAAATTGTGAATTTTTTAATTTAATTCTCTGGAAAAAGTGGCTGTGACTTACTCAGGACTTTGCTTGTCTTCTTGACTTCCCGCTGTTGTGTTGGCGTCGAAGTTCTTGAACTTTTTAAAGTTGAAATCAATCACTGGCGGTTTTTCTTCCGGCTGCAGTGACTCGATGCATCCGTTTTTTCGAACTTATAGAATTTGTAGACTCGGTGTCCTGTCGATTTAAATGCTGTTGTGTAAGATGTGCCCGAACTCGTTCGATTCTAAGCCTATCTACTTCATAATTATTTACTGTTGAACGCAATTCTGTCATACCAAAACGTTGTTATCGTTATCTGCCTGTCGCTGGTCGTCAGTCTTGAGTGCGATTTGTACATGAGGTAGCTTGTCGCACATTTGATTGACTTCGACGACCTAAGTCTTCTCCTTGGTATTTTAAAATCAATGAAGTTCTCGCGCACTGACAAACTGATGATAGATTGTAATAATCGTCTTGACATTTATTTATTTGACAACCAACTGACACTATACTTTCATTTGTTTGATTATAAATGTCAAATTACAAAACGTACCTTTTTCAGTATTTCCCTTACTTATTATTTATGTTTCTCACCGAAAAACCTTCCCTGAACTTCTACAAATATTCAAGATCAAAATTAGCACAATCCGTCCAGACGTTCTCGAGTTCAAGCCCAGACAAACGAACAGCAATCCATTTTTATATATATAGAGATAAAAGCAATTGACCATTACTATAACTCTTTGATTCTCCTTGTAATATAATATAAATATTTGCTTAATCCACATGAAAATATAATGGTTATGATGACCAAACATATTGAAAGTAGTTTTATAAATTATTATGTTATAACTAATATATCTGTCTCTTTAGATTAGTTGACATTGATGCTCCCACTGAAGTACACAATACAGCTAAAGACGTGCTAAACATTGGAGCACCATTGCTGTTACCGCAGTTAAATGAACGTGTGGAATTTCTTCATTCCCATTTGTCCAGTGGCGTGCATTTGTCGCAAGGGCAACAAATGCTGTTGGGTATTATTCTGAATAGCTTGGAAGATCCTGTACACATAGCTGGATTATTGGGCTATGGAAGTAGTTCCGAACAACTGAAGATACAAGACCTCCAGCAGACCAGTGTTCTAATGCATACATTATTACAAGCGTTTACAAGTAACACAGTAAGTAATTTATACTATTTCTTTGTTTAATGCTATTTGAAATAACCTCTTATATAGGAAGAGACGCTAAGCAGTATTGAAAAATACCTATCCATACAAACAAAATACAAATGGCGCAGTCCTGGAAATAAGAAAATCTGCAACCTACAAAAACTTCTTTCTTCGTTACAAAATCACATCTTGGCTCATTACACTGCCTACGAAAAAAGTCACTTTGATCTATTGGAGACTGATATATTCTCCACACATCTAACTTATGTCGTGGAATTTGCTATAAAAATTTTGAAAAAAGCCACAAACATTCTCAGAGAATATCCGTCTAGTTTAGAACTACTTTACAATGTTTTATTAGAATCCGTTGCTGGAGCAATGCTATTTAGAATACTGAACTCTTTACTTTTAATGCCTTCATCATACCTAAGGAATTTATATGGTATAGTTTTGGAGTTGGTAGACCCACTAGATGAATTTAACCAATTGTTGCCTTCAAAATTGTTAATGGACTCTGAGAAGGATTCCTCCAGTAAGTTCAGTTAAAATCACATTTAAATGTACATTAATATGTTTAATTACCAGGAAGTGAAACTCCTACCTTGGATCAATTAGCAGAGCAGTCATGGATTTGGATAATTGATCTACAAAAGACATGCTCTCTAGTGATCGGACACTGTTTAGGAGGATTGTTACATGGAAACCTTCCAACTGAAGAAGAAAATATGTGCAAATACTGGTTACAAAATCAGATATTCTCTCTAGGGCTTGAAAATGACAAAATTGAAGTAGAAGCAGTCATAGAAATGTCTTATTTAGTGACGTCAAATTCCTATGATCATCTATTGATTACCTTAGAAAATTTGCCTACAGACATTCAGGTCTTATGTCGAACAGCTTTTGACTTACCCTGTCAATATGATGAAGCATGTGCTGTACTGCAAGATGATTCCAGGTACAAAGATAACTTCTTTGAAAAGTTATATGAATGTCTTGAAATGGAGTCATGGGAATTCGAAGAGGAGAAAAAGGTTCTTGATATTGCCATGCGTTCCTTCTTATTAACCATCCTCAAACAAACCGGAATGCTACATAAATGTTTGGATCATCCTGCTATAAAAGAAATTTCAAGATGTGTGTTAAATCTAAGACAGAGAATCATCAGTTTAATATGTTCATCAAAGTATAAAGAAGAAGACATTGCAATAGAAGATGACAAAGATATTGAGGTTAATAATACCATAAACGAGAATAGCGTTGAAGATCAGAAAGAGTACAATTTTCATGCATTATGTCAAAACGTTCTTCAGCGCTGTCTTTTTTTATTGCTTTTCGTTAAAGGTGAGTTAACAAAATTTTTCCAGTGATTTCATATCTATTGCTTCCAGAGAATTACCCTTTCCTTCAAAGGTTTATCAATGAAAAGGCAATCAACGTTTTGATATTGAAAACGGCTACATATATGTGTGTATTTTCAAATGTAATGTAGTTTATTCGAAAAATTCAAAATAGGCCTTAAAATCTGTCAGTGGTTGTCTTTCCAAATTTTGAGGTGTCACGGTTATAAAGTATTTCTAGTAGTATCATCACCCAAGAAGGGACAGGATAGAGTAAGGGCTCCCCCATCCTCCCATAAAACAGAAATAACCAGATGGCACTGAATTCTGAAAGCTTCTAGTGGTATCGTGAGTCTTGTCATAATCTGTAATACAAGAAATAGTTCAACTTCTTCAATTCAAACTTCTAGAACAACCCACTTATATCTCTTTGTCCATTTTATGCTATAAGAAACCGTGTTTCACTATTCACCCTTCTTTAAAAACTAATATAAGCTGCCCTCTCTAGTTCAGATCTTGGATTTTACTCTAAATATATTGGAGGATACGGTATTGCATTATATGCCAAATGATGAGTTCTAGTAAATTGATGAAACTAATGAAAATGAAAATAATACCTATCTAAAAAGTTTTAAATTATAAATCAGGCACCACGTGTACAAAATTCATAAAACTGATGTCAGTGAAGTCGTTAACACAAAAAATGATAAGTTGTACATAACTCTCTAACTAAATTAATCAGTGATATGAAATTCAAAATGAAAGACTTTCAATTCAGGCCAGTAAATCCCTGTCATGTATACAAATACAATGTGTTTCAAAATTATTGTCATCTAGTTGATGTTGGTATTTCTGTGCATGTTATTTTTGATGTACCGCGCTCTATTGATTTAAACCTATCTAATTCTGACAACAAGTGTCACTTGTTGTCACACATTGTCAAACTGGCAATCAGTACTGCTGGTAACTAACGGCCCTTTTCAGGGCCAAAACAAATACTACAAATAGACAAATACTCAGAATTCGTTTTCTTTTAACAGAAAAAAACCAGAAGTCAAAAGAGGTTAAGTAGGTTATTTTGAGGTTATGTATAGCTAGTAGAAACTCATATTTTCGCAAGGCGGGTTTTTTTATTTTACATGGGAATTCCACAGCCGACTAGATGACAATCATTTTGAAACACATTGTATTTTCAGACATAGAAAATTCCTTTGAGAGCTAGGGTGATCAGCTTGGCGCGAAAAACGCTGTAGATATATGTTCTTTGTATCCTTCTTGTTTTAGGTGGTGAAGTGGAAATTTCTCCCTATCATAATGTATCAGATGAGGAAATCAATATTGAAAAACCGTACATTGAGTTTTACAAGCAAAGTCACGACGAAATGTCATGCAGCGATTTAAAGAAAATATGTAACTTTTTTTTACACTTTGTTATGAACGAACCAGTCGAAAAAACTAGACCTCTATCGAATGATATACAAGGTTGGTCAACAGATCCAAAAGTTCTCTACAAGGCGCTGATTTGTCAAAAAGATAAAGCGCTTAGCAGATTTCAAGGTTTGGATCTTCTCCTGTTCCAACTGATAAATAGAGATGCTTCACCCACAGTGATGTATTGCATTCATCAGCAGCTTTTAGAGGGATGTTTTGGTTTCTTCAATTTAAAAAATGATGAAACAAATGTACAATTACATCATTACTTAGACGGTATTGAAGCTGCTCCTCTACATATCCAAGAAAAGATAAGAACAGTTGTACATCGCATATATGAGTTTTTAACACAATCCCTCAAAAGGCAACTTAGTACCATTTCGGAAAACAAACAATTTTCCCTGGTGACGATATTTTCATTAAGTTCAATGTACCAATCAAATGATCTTTCTATTGTCATCAACAATGATCTCGTTCAACTTTTGATGCAGCTAGTCAATGTAAATACTATATCATTTAAACCAATGAATAAATCTGAGGTACTCAGTGTTGCAGCCTTAAGACTTACTCATATTCTCGCAATGTCATGTTGTATTCATTCTAAAAAGATCGATTTGGTCAGTTTGGAAAATGTAATAAATATATTACATGACCAGTTTATCAAAACAATGGAAGTGTTTGATGAAAACTGTCAGTGGTTTACGAATTTGCCTTGCGGAAGTTTCACCTTGGAAAGTGAAAAACACTTGGGTGATTTTCTCCTATTTCTTAGAATTATTTCATCTAGTCATATTATCCAGAAATTATTAGCCTCGAAGAAATGGATATTTGCCTTTCTTGCCATTCTCGACACGTCAAATATTTGTGTCACATATTCCTCGCAGCTAAAAATTTTACGGCCGAAGTTACTAGTGATACAACTCTTACAAGTGATCCTGCCTGGTCTTCAACTTGTACACATAGACGACGATTTGAGGAAACATATTGTTAATAAACTGTTCTCTCAGATGAGCAGGGAAATGTGGACGAGTGTTTCAGACCCAACTGTGTCTTCATCAGTCCCAAATCTCTTGGATAGTACCGATTTGGAATTGTTGGAAAATTGCAAAGGTAGGTGCTACTTTGGAAAACATTAGTTTTGAGTGATCATTTGAGTTACAAGGAAAACAAACTTGAGGATTCAATCACAGTTGTAATGGCATAGTAAACTGGCATAAAAATTTTAAGCTCGAGATATTCAAACTAACTTTTAAAAATGACCACGCAAAAATCGTTTTCCATTCATAACAGCCAATTTTGGTCAGATGCTTATTTTTTAAGTTTTATTGAACCCTGCAGCTGATATAAATGTTTTGGGGTAACAAAAGGAAGAGGGTACGATACTTTTTTTAGAATTTTTTTTGAATGGTAAAAATGTTAAAAACGCAAAAAACACATTTTTTTGTCCATTTATCGCAGTGATCGTTATATCGCATAAAAATTTTTTTCACTCAATTTAACTTAAAAACAAAGTTTTTCCCAAAATTTTGTCACAAAAAATCTTCGATGTTTTCTCTTCTGCAGCTGAAATATGTATTATGTCGGGACTTCTAATTCAATCATGAGAAACAGATGGTTCTTAGATTGGCACCAGCGGCTTTTAGCGTCTGTGCCCGTTATTTGTTAATTGTCCCCGAAACAAACGCTCATGGCAAACTATATTCACTAAATTGGAAACAGCAAATTATTGTGAATAAGTGCTATGTGTGGTATAAATACCGTTTCTCCTGCACTATATCTGACAAGATTTCTGCTTCAGTTGTATTGGTCTGTAATTTTGGTGGTGTCAAATTTCGGAGAACCATTATTGGAATTTCGACATAAATGCTCTTTGGTATGTACCTACGACGACTGTTTGTAGTGAAAAAATTCAGAAACTCTACTAAACAATTAGTTGATCTCGTAACGTTGATAGACGAAGGTGTTTGCTCATGTGTATATACTACTTAATTTCATTTACTATTGGAAATTTTCTTCTGAAAGTTAGATCCAGTTAGAATCCAAGTTAGAGTCCAAGTTAAAATCGAAATTTCCCATTTCATAAAAAAAATCTAATATTGTCACCTCTGTGCCTTATGGCAGAGTTAAATAAATCAACTCAACTAATCCAATGCCTTGAGGCCCTTGAGAAATGTTTTTTTGAGGTTGAAAAATCTTCAAAAGACACCAACAAAGTGAAAATGAAGATGATGTTGGTAGTTATGTTAGGCATGGCATATTGGCAAGTAGTTTTTTCAGGTTGATTTATAATCATCATTTAATTTCCTTTAATTCTGAAAAGAGTACTATTGTTAATTGTAACTACTTGGTCGTTTTAGACGTTAGAATGTCTCGTTCACACATCCAAGACTTTCTCCTACACTTCTAAAGGCAGTTCCTCTACTAGAATAATATTGCTGGGCGTTTCTGGTAGTTTAATCTAATTAGCTTCTTCTTTCTTCGCCTATTTTCAGCGATACATTAAAGAATTATAGAGAGCATGCGAATTCCCACAAAGTCGTATTTTTTGACTCTTAGACACAATCTTCAAATGTTGGACCGCAAAAAGTATTGTTTTAGTGCTTAGTGGCGCCTAATTTACTGTAACTTTTCCCATAACCTGGTTGTTTCAGCAGATATCTTGCAAGGTCCATTCTACAGCTTATACTTCTATTCTATTGGCCATCATACTCATTCCGTACTATATTTAAACAGCAATATTGAGACACTTTTAACTTGTCACTGTTGCGTGAGACTGCGCACATAAGATTTTCGTTACAGTCCAAGTCTATAAAAATTTTGCATATTTTAATCATTGTGTCTGCTGTTTTGCCACCAGCCCCTAGCTGGAGGCGGCCGCTTCTTTCATAAATATCATTTCACGACCTCCGCGGAACTACACACTTTTTAACATTTATCAAAAAATATAGCTCATTTTGGTAACACCCGTTTTTCAGCTTAGTCTGTCCAAACTTATTCCTGAAACAAAATTTCAACGTTCCCCAAAGATCACAGCTTCTAGTAACTTATATCTTCTCTATTCTATTTTCTCTAGGGAACGGACCTAACTTTAATATTTTCCAGAATTAAAGATCATTCATATATTTCCTAGAAAAAACAGTCATTACAATCTCAATACAATACAAAACTCACTTTAATGCTTCCAAATTTTTCGGAATTTGAAATTCAAGAAAAATTTTCATCTTTCTTAAATTCCCTAGAACTCAATTTCTATTTTTTTAAGTCTTTTGCAAAAATGAAGTTTAAGATAACATTGAGAATTAAGTTTAGATTTAGAGAGAATATTTCTTGACTTTCTCAAAGTTAGGAAAAATCCATCTGAAAGTTCATTTTAGTCTTTTCCTGAACACAAAACCGACTTCCCTTATTCACCAGGAAAAAGTTAACTTAGTTTTATACAGAAACAAATTTCAGTATTACCTGCCCTGGAGACCACAGCTTCTTGCCATCCGCCTCAAAATTTCGACAATTCGAAACGAATTTTCATGCATTTCATTCATCTTTCTCCAAAAACGAACCTAATTTGTTAATTTGCTAGAAATAAATTTTATTTCAATCTTCCGGAAATCACAATTATTTCATTCTTCCCTTTCCAGAAAGCGGAATTCATATCAATCTTTAAATCTTTCTCCAGGATAGAATGGTGATTTCCATAATTTCCTGTATTGAAGTTTTGATTTTCTTACAATCCAAAGTATCTTGCAATCTTCCCAAACCTTACTAAAAACGCATTTTTTTCAACAAGCAGTCTATTCGTTATCTTCATTTTGTCTATAAACTAAAGGACGTGTGCACGCAGTAATAGCGGAACGAAATTCGCTGGCTTGGTGGCATAATTTTAATTGAGTTTAGGTTATTTGGGTTAGAAATTTGTGGATCATAATTTTTTAGTGCCGAACTCAACCCAATTTTTACCCGATATCTCCCAAGGCACTTTTAACCGTTTATTTTGCTTTATTTAATTATGCCCTTTGTCTCTAGTTTCTTTTTTTAGATCATTAATACCTCAATAAAAAACCTTTCGCGTTAAAAATATAAGTTCTAATTTTTAACATCACTAAGCAGTGACTGATCACATATCTCTTTTCACAGGCGAAGGAAATGTTCCAGTTCATGACATGGGTTTCGACCCTGAAAAATGTTATTATTGCAGCATCGAGGGAAATCTAACTCTTGTACATGGTACTGGCGGTCGAGGGTATGGTTTAGGTCTACAAGCGATACGATCCGGTTGTTATCAATGGAAAATTTTGATCGTGAAGGAAAATAGAGGCAACGAAGGGACATGCATCGGTGTATCTAAGTATCCTATCAAGGATTTCAGTCATAGATCGACGAACGACATGTGGTTGTACAGAGCGTACAGCGGTAGTTTATATCATAATGGTGAGAGGGACATGAGCTTTCAGAGCTACACCCAAGGTAAGATATTCATACACATGTCATCGCAACCATTTCTTATTCAATCTTTCAACTGTTCTAGGAGACTATATAACCGTGGTGTTAGATATGGATGCTAAGACTCTGAGTTTCGGCAAAAACGGTGAAGAACCTAGAGTTGCATTTGAGAACATAGAAGCTACAGAATTGTATCCGTGCGTGATGTTCTACAGCACAAATCCAGGAGAGAAAGTTAAGATAACAGACATGAAAGTGTACGGCACCCAAAGGGACCTTTTGCCGGGAGAACCTAATTTGGCGCCCATGTACGCCGTTTTAACGGAATCCTACGTCACTCTGATTAGGAAATTACACAACTCCCCCACATGGACAGAGGACGTTAATGAAAGTTTACTCTCGAGATTGACAGAGATCGAGGCTCTTTTTCCAGTCATAGAAACTCATAATATTGACGAGGAGGATCTAGACATGTTGGACGAAAAGATTAAAGTCGAGATAAAAACTGATGATCTATGTGTAAACGTTTGGCCTGCATTGTGTGTTATCGGGGGTCTGGATCGTGGGCTAAGGATGGGCGGCATATGTCGACATAAGATGACTGGTAAAAAGGCTGTTGTGCTGGGCATTTTGAAAAACACGTTCTTAACAACTGTGAACGTCCAGTGGGAATCGGACGGAGGCGTTTCCGACGTTTCGATCTCTAATCTGGAATATATCGAACCTATTCCGTTCTCGACTAGCAAATTCACTGGACTTACTTCCAATATTTTATATCATTTAGCCAGGTTGAGCGGAATAACTAATGAGACTTTTTTCCCCACTCACGAATTAAGCGATGAAGAAATACTCCTTCTCAACCCTAAGAGTCAAAAGACTTCCTCTTTTGATAATATTCGTTGCAATTCAGACGCAGAGATACATAACCAAACATTAAATGATCGCCCGAGAACTATGGAATCTCTCACTAATGAAATGGTGTCCAGCATAATGGGCGAAGTCAGGAAAATAAGTACAGAAAAAATTACCATCCCCCAAAATGAATCTGTGATCATTGATGAAACTGAGGAATCCAAAAGTAACAATAACAGTTTAGAAACAAAGCTTATAGAACGAAAACTATTGGACTTAGAAGGAGAACATTTAAAGTTAGCATTCCTTCAGTTCACCTCGCTAAAAGTCCTCGGAATATTCATAACATCATCCTCATTCACTGATGTAACTTTCTTAAACGACAAACAGAAACCAGAAGATAAGGATTCCATCCGAGAAATAATGCAATCCATCGTAAACAAAAGCATAGAGCAATGTAAACTTACCAACATCACAACAGTAGCAGAACTGGAAAGGGCGCAAACGGTACTACACCTGAATTATACTAAAAGTAGATCGCAGGAAGATAAAATAGTGGTCGATGATAACGCCGAAAGTAACTCGAGTAAATTTGCGAATTCAAATTTGCTAAATGAGGCGGCTGGGATCTCTAAGACCGAACCCTTAACCAAACCCACTCTCAAACCTCTCAAACCTAGTAGTACTTTCATGTTGAGGCCGTCATCATCACTGAATATCAGAAATTCTTCAATATCGCCGTTTAATAATTCTGTTTCGTCAACGCTAGGTAAGTCTTGATAACTCGTGTTCATTTACGACAATATTAAAAGACTCCTTTAAAAAAATCGCTTGAAAACTTTATACGAATTAAACTCAATGCCATTTTTTCGAAAAGAACCACATATAAAATAGTGTGGTTCTGTTTCACCTCACTCATTTATTTATAATATTATTATAAGTATTATGCATTTCTTATAACTATTTCTTATTTCCATACCTATTTTGCCATTATTTTTGAAAGAGTCTTCTAAATATGTAAGGAGCATTCGATTTGATTTATAATTAGAGTCTGCCATAGAATAGAATGATACCTTTTTCTTTCATCATTGTGACAGAACAGAATCAAAATTGTATCGTCTTCCAATGTTCACTGTGACAACCGTTCATGTGACATCAAAGGAGCAAGGGTCTGCTCCAAAACCGCCCCATACATATATTTTTATATATATACTTAAGTAACAGTTTAATTACCATTTTACTCATTTCTTGAATTTTGAACACATTTTTTTAAGGTTGTTCATTGTCCAGCAAAGATTAACAAAGTGTTAGGAAACCTTTACTGAGAGAACCTAGGAAAGGGGATTAGGTGCTATAAAGAGATTTGGATTGATGAAGATGATGTTAGTTGATATACCAATATAGCAATTTGGGCGGACAATTTTTTATGGTTTATGGATTGTAAACCTATTATTTTACCAGTACCCATTATTAATAATAGAAAGTACTTTTTTGCACAAGATACATATTTAAGAATTTTAATGCTATTAATTTATTCCAAATTACATAAAAATTGAAATAAAAAATTTAACAAGACAAAAATACAAAACAGGTTAGCCGAACCTACATCTTCATCAAACGACAATGTACCTACCAGTTGCTTCATCTGCAGACTCTTCTATCCATATTGAACTTGATAAGATTGGGCAGGAAGCATCATTTCAATGATACCCTTTATGAAGTTTTGTTTTATTTCTTAAAAAGACCTCATGCTAGTTATAATAGCATAGTGCTGAACTTTATAGTAGTCTAGTAGGTACATCTAGTTTACAAGATACGCTTAAGAATGTTTTTTACGACATTCTGGCCAAACAGCCGGGGAAGTGTTTGTTACGAACGTTTACAGTTTCTTCTGATAATTGGTTGCATTGAACATAGGACATGTTTGATCATACACAAAATCCACTTCTGATGATACCGACGGTATTAATACTGTGTTGCCATATACAACACACATAATACCATCTTGTTCAATGTCAATACGTCACAAAAACATATTTGTTGCTTACGAATAAGTCAATATATGTATATATTCGAATAGCAAATTAATTTTTTTTTCTAATTTTTAATGCGACCTTTTGTAAAAACTTTTAACGTCATATGGAGGCCTAACTACGCTAGGTTTTCTGTTAACGTTGCCAAACGTTATTATCTCTTTTTTCATCCCGTTGAAAGTAATATACACATACACGCAATATGGCATCGTCGTTCAAGGCAGTAACGTGTTTCGGAACAGATTATCGGATCATGCGTTTTCTCGGCGCAATTCCGTTATATCAAAATCAGGAAATAAATGGCAGTAAAATGATTGACTGTAGACCCAGTTGTAACAAAACTCCTACTAAAAACGTAAAGTATTTTAATCTTCAGTGAACGGATAATGGTGAAAAACGTGTAGGTATGCCGAAATTCGTTATATGGGAGCGACTTGATATGGTTTCCAGAAAGACTTTGAAACGATATCTGATGTTCACGTTTGACGTACGTCAAGAACCTCTAAAAGTAAGGTCCAGTAATACTTGACATCGTGTATACATTTGGAGGTATTGGAGCTTTCTATTGATGTACATAACATTTCAGCAAAATCCGCTTTCCTATGTTCAGCTCATCACCAAATTGTAATTCAACATTTCGTCTATTTTTCTTCTAACAGTGTAGTTACTGAGTGGCATAGCTTTCACGATTGTGCCATCTTTTTCCAGAATCATTTTATAAAATGGCGAAATTAATGCTTTGATTACATTCTGTCACAGACAATCACATTGATGTGATTCTGTCATATGATATGGGTTTTCCGGTTTTCCCATATTTAGCGATTTGTAAGGAAATTTCATAATTAATTCCATATGTTCGATTTACAGTTGCAGTATACGCAGCAAATGAAATCTTTATTGTTGCTGTTTTTGAAAAATACTTCTTTAAAGTTTGAATATAATTCACATCGGAATTATTATGAGCACTATGTATCGGCTTCAAATGGGTATCAGTGCGATCGCGTACCTATAGGTTAAAAACCAAAAGTTACGTATCTGTTAAAATAAATTTAATTTGAAGTGGAGTAAATGTAGTCTAAAGAATGTATACTTAAGTCCCATTTTTTTTTTGGGAAATTGTGCTTCTGAAGCTGAAATAAATAAAATAAATACATAATACTTAAATATATATCCCATTTGTACACTTTAATTTGTACAATGTATTTTTTTAAATCAATAAGACATTTACATCAGTTTCAACAGACGTTTTTTTTTTCAAATTAACACAGATGATCATTTTTTATTTCATGTACTCAACAGGCGACCGCTCTCAGCATCTCTAATAAATTTAATGCGAGCGTAACATCTTGGCGTTTATTTGACATTTCCCAGTGTGCCCTAGGACCAAAATATGAGTTAAGGTTATCTATTTTGACTCAGGTGGTTTTAACTATGACCACTCATAGTGACTAAGTAGCTGAGTAAAGTCACAACTGCGAATATAAGTTATATATAGGTATTGGATGTTTTCCCAGCTCGAGTAGCTACTGACAGTTATGCCATACGGTTAACTTAAACTCTGGATGAACTCATTTTAGAATTGCCCCCCTTAACAATCAAATTATCCCAAGTTGGATGTGGTCTCCACTTTGGAAACAGCATTCTAGGGCTCACTCTCATTGTCAATCAAATGGAATTTGTTCATTTACATCAACATTGTCGAATATCACACTTTACACTTTCTGATTTCATTCTTTCGTGGATCTTTTTCAAATTTAATTTTTAGATGCTGTAGACATGCTTGTGGTACCAATGGCGCCATTGTCGTCAACTTCTCCCTTGACTGCTCCTCTCTTAGAAATGGGTTTTACATGGAAACACATATTAAAAGCGATAGTAGAAACTCGATCTACTTGTGAAGGAAATGTACACAATGTAAACGCGTTGGCTACTTGGATGTTAGAACATCCATATGTCGAGTCAAATAACGAAGACGAAAACGGCGCTAACAGAACGAACCTGCTCAGGTAAGTTTAATTTATGCCATTGATTGTATTCGTCAGTAATGTGATTATAGGACAATAACAGAGAGATCTCAAGATACCATTAGGCCCCAAAGTCTGTTTAATACCAATATAGAGCATATGCAGCGCCGAGCTATTGGTGGTTCAAGACCTCAAGCATATTCTGAGTTGCGATATTTTCTAGAGCGAATTGATGCACTTCATAACAGGTTAAGGGATAGACAACAAGGGAGAGAAGATGGTATTCCTCTAGTCAGAACGCCCCCATACGAAGATTCTAGTAGCGAGAACACCACTCCGACTTCAAATGAATGTAATAGACGATTATTCGTCAGTGTAGCCAATAGTTGCGCAGTCTGTTCTTACTGCGGGGACTTATCTACCTCAATAGAGGGACATTTGATGTCTTCTCATCCAGGTTGTGGAATAACTTGGGGTCCAGGCATTTGCGGGCAATGCACGGATAATTTTTATATTCTTTGTTGCAAATGCAGGAATAAATATTTACAGAAGAGTCAGCTAGAGAACTATCTTCAGACGAAAGCTCCCGATATTATCTTTTACGAGGACGATCTAACTGAGGCAGATGTGCAACTTTTGAAATTTTCTGCACCTGATTGTGATAATATCGAAAAACTGAAGAGTTACTTAAGTCTGAATGAGCTGAAAATAGAAACTATTCCGAGAGAAAGGTAGATATAATTCAGTTTCACTTGAAATTTGCTTGAGTTTTGCTGTTTGCGTATTTCTTTTAATATTATTAATTTAATATTTAATAGTTAGCCATTTAAATTTATTTCATCACGTTAGGATTTATTTTTTGAAGGAAAAAGGGTAACAAAACATAGTTTCGAAAATCAATGAACTAATTTAATACAGAGTTACTTTAATCTCGCTCTCTTTCTACATTATTTAATTTATGTCAGGTTTATATTTTTTGTTCTATTAGATCTAATTTAATTTTAAAACTATTTCAAAGTATTTTTATCAATTACAAAGCCAAATGTTCATCAATTCCAAACTAATTACTATTTTTTAATCTATAGTGTGGATAAATAAAATTATTTTTGATATTATTTTATAAAATGATTTAAGTTGCTCGGACTTTTTAATCTGAAAGATATGTTGTTTCAAAAACTGTATATGGGTTGGCTCAGTCCTAGACAAAGGGCAGCATACAATACCTATCAAATTAACACATCAAATCACAAAATACATTTTTGTGGGTTAGAGCTCTCTATCCCAACCAAAAATAATGTCAAAACAATGGATTAACCAAATGCTTCTCAATTTAAGTAGTTTGGTTTAGGTAATGAACAACTTCCGGTTATATATTTCAGTATCCCTGAATAGAAAAACGCTCGTATCGTTCATTATGGGAGAACTTATATGTTATATGCTTCTCAATTTCTGATATTTTCAGCGAAACTTGTTTTCCAGATTTGATCCTCTCGGAGCGAACGCTGTGCCGAGGATTTCGGCTGAAGTCGAAGAAAAACCGAAAAACCGTACCAGATTCATAGGGAACCAAGCAGTATTACTGAACACCTCACCTGATAGGATATTGGCATTCAAGCACTTGACAATTTCAATGCAAATATTATTATGTAGAACTATTATATTGAAAGTGCTCTCATTACTTTCCATAAGCACAAATTATGTCAATCTTGTTAGTTGTTTAGAACTTATTGGTTTATCTGACATAACTAAGGTCGTTCGATTAATGACATTAACTGCAATGAATCGCGTGGAAATTAGCTATGTTAAAGACTCTCAAGATGTACCTTATTTTCAGTTTCCCAAAGACTTCTCGCAATTAGTTACCAATTTATCCAGCGCTGCGAATTCTTCTTTGAACTATTTAAGTATAAGCATCGCCGCATTGGCTCATAATGATACAAAATCTTCCAATTTAGTCGTCGATATTTGCACCAAAGACCTTACAATGTCCGCTTTTGGTGTATCAGTTCCAAAATCTGGGTTCGCTGTCACCCAAGCTCTCGTTAACATACTTTCGACTCACGGAGGGTGTTCATTAATGGACATTCCAAAAGAAGATGGGATTCCAAGCAGTCCTCAAGATGGAGATAACATAGGACCACTGACTTTAGTGAATGCATTATCTGCCTTTATTTTGTCCAATAAAATAGAGCAGAGTGCCAATAAACAATGGGCAGCACAGCAACTCTACAAATGTTTAGCCACCAAAATTCAGATGATGACAGGTAATGATATTTAAAAAAACTCAGTTAAACTCAAAAAACTTAAAATGATGCCTATTATTCAGTGGAAAATAGTCCATTTTTCGGCCTTCACGGTATGGAATGGAACCTGCCATGGCTTTCTCAAAAAATCGTTAATTGTAGTTTTCATTTTACAAAAATATTGGAGAATTAAATTTTGTATGATATTCGCCTAATGTAAGTTGTGGAATGATTCGAGTTAATTAATCAAGTTATTACAACAAAATTTAGGTTGAATTGTGGAAAACAGGATACCCACTGAAAAAAAAATCAACATTTTAAAAACCCTGAGACCCTGCTCTGAAGTATTAGTTATGATGAAAAATATGATAACTATATAAGAAAAGTTTTTATTTGTATTCTATTCTAAAGAACAGAGAATCCACTGTTTTCAGAATGGTCTTTCTATTTATTCATCATTTTTGACAGGTGTCGACTTGGACCAAGTAAATCTCGCGGATCTATCGTCTTCTATGCCTAAGATAAACTCGACGCCTCTCGACGGGCACGACAATAGAGTATCCAGTCTGGCGTGGCATGAAGCGAATCTGTTATTAGCATCATCTGGATATGATGGTACAGTAAGGTTGTGGACGGTAGAACCGTTAAAACCGCCGACGCTCGATTCAACTTTGGTTTTTCACACTTCCATTGATGTGTTTGGTAGCGAATTGCAAGGAAAACTTATTGGTCACATAAAGTGGTCTCCTACAGGAGATTATATTGCTGCGGCCCTGGACAACTTCATAAACGTCTGGCCTTTGAATAAATCAGAAGATTCCAGTTCTTGCAGTGACTGGTTTATCGAAGATCAGAAAGAGTTCATTACATCTATGACATGGCCTAAGAATAAAAACGAACAGAACTGTAATAAGGATTATTTACTTATTGGAAAAATTGACGGGTCTGTATCTCTGTTGACTGTTAATAAGGAAAATCGGCAAGTCGAAGTATTGTCGAACTTTTCCTTGACAAGAGGTAAGTTGTTTATATTATGTAGTTAGTTAATATTTCTTTCTTTTTCATGTGTATTAATGTAAATTCCTCGCTACTCCGCTTTTAATTGCTGTTTTTACTTGTATTATTAATTAAAATCATTGACAACTTATTCTCAATACTCGCTTGAAACTATTCGCGTTTTCTCTGCATTATAATAGTCCTCCATTAATTGAGTATTATCCTTAGTAGTTAAAAAAAAACAATGAATATTATTAAGAAATTGAATGATTAATATTTCAGTTTTATGGACAGTACACTTTTCCACAATTTTATTTCATCCGGTGCAGTATAATAGTATATGATCATTGAAAATATTAGTCGATTAGTAAAAACAATTACTAACCGTCGGAAAATAATATAGTGTCATATTTATTTCATATAAATGCAAAAACATATAAAACAACAAAACCAAATTTCAAGGGAAACGCTCTACATTATGTATTGATTAATAATGAAGTAGATATTGGTGATAATATGAAAATAATTATATTTAATAATACGCATGACTAATGAATAATTACAATTGTTAAATTTTTCAAATGATTAATTTGTACACATATAGTGGACATTATGATAATGCTGAAGTACACAATTCCCACCTGCTGAAGTCAAATCTGTTACCATTTGAACTTAAAGAAGTAGTTGACCATCTAAGGCAAGGCATGCCCGTCTTGTCCACTTTTGCTAACATTTTATTAGTTTTTACTGGTCATTATAATGACAATAGTGAACATGCTATGGCCAAATAGTTCTTTTAATGCTTCACACATAAAATTTTATAGATGATTCTAGTCTTTTTTAATATTCCAGTGATATTATTTTGTCTTACATAATGAGTTCATACTGTAACGTTTTTACCTACGCGAGAATTACTACACGACACGAGTTATCTTACTTAATTTATTTTTACCACTTAACACTAATTTATTTGTACACTTACACTTAGCACTTATCTACTAATCCTTAATCTAATTTATATTATCGCACTTACATCTAATTTATATAAACCACATTTATTTATCTTACGGCCGGCCTGGCCGACATCCGTCGACCAGTCTACCGGCGACTGTTTACGACTACCGGCGACTCCCTTTGTATCGCTCTCCGTCTGCTATTTATTTAGCCGCATCGGAATTCTAGAAAGATCGAGGCGTTTCCGGTCCTTTCGCGCACCTTCTTTATAGTACTCGAATACTCTACGGCTTTCCAAGTATTCCACCAGTTCCCCGAATCTATCTCGTTAGAAATTTCCTTGAAGAGACTCACTCCGACAGGCGCTTATCTTATGGCAGGCTATTTCGTTACAATACTGTCGCGATCGATCTCGCAGAAATCCAGAACGAGGACACACACCCTCACCAAAACGTGAATTAACAAAACATTACCTCGTAAAGAAATCTCCTGGCGAGGCACGTATGTTTAATTAAAGCATGTAGCACGCGCGAAATAATAAACATTATCAATTGGATAAATACGAGCGATTGGAATCGATTAGCTAGTCTAGTATCCCGTCACGCTGCCTAGGTGAACTACGTGCCCGCCAGCCGTTTTGCTTGGGGAATGATGTCCTCTGAGATGTCCCTCCAGGCTCCCTGGGGGCTTCTATAAGCATATATTTTATCACCGTTTATTAACTTTGTTCTTTTTTGTTTTAATCATTTGCTCACTTTCACTTTGTCTTTGTCGCCCCTCGTCATGGGCTCTCTATCTCCCCAAATCAACCACCACTAGACCCTATTTGTTAATAAATGCCGTTAAGTTTGTTTGCTCCTTTTCTCTCCATCTGAGCTACCACCCTCCAATCAGAACACCCCTCTCTCTGGGCCCTAGGCCCTTAGGACCGTGATAATAATAGAGTTCATTACAATCCAATGTTATATATTCACACATTTCATACTTCCACGACTTTTCTTCATTTTCAGAACAATTTTTACATTAACAGTATATAATAGAAATTAATATATTTCACTAATACAAGTAGGAATTCTGTATAAATTTGCTTTCGTATTGTATTTTCCATACATATTGTTATTTATTACAATTATTTTTTAACTAATTTAATTGGTATACCTATCTTTTAGCTGTTGTACATATCGACTGGCATCATGAAACTGGACCGTTCGCCATTGCATACCTAGATGGCACCCTCAAATTAGGTTGGCTTGGAAGTGAGAATGATGCCATAGCTGTGAAAGCCCATGAAAATACAATATCTTCTCTACAATGGGACCCTCGTGGAATATACCTAGCTACAACATCCATCGACATGACTTGTAAAATATGGGCATTTAACGAAAATAAGTTGAGTTCCACACACGTTATCATGCAGACTCATGAACCACTGAGTTTGACATGGTCACCAGTCGTCGTATGTAATGATATGTCCTTGTTGCTTGCTATTGGTAGCAGTTATGGCACCATCAATGTTTGGAAAGTACCCAAGGAAGACTTTAAAGACAAAATTCCAGAATTAATGTTCAGCGCACAGGGTCACTCTTATAATGGAGTCACAAGTTTAAGTATTCACAGCAGTGGTTTGTTATTAGCAAGTGGTTGTCTGAAAGGACCCAGTGGAGTTATCAACATTTGGTCCCTACACAATGGAAGTTTAGTACAGACCCTAACAGGTAGTGGTGGGGTTAATGAAAACGGAATGTGTTGGTTAAATATGGATGAAACATTGAACGCTAACATTAACAATGTGCTTGCTGTAGCTTTTTCTAGATCCAAATCCATACAGATGTTCCACTACGGCAAAGAGCAGTTGAAAAAAGATCTTCCTTTAGCGACTGTAAGATGTGCCCTTTTAAAAAGAGGCATAAAAGACTTTAAGCATGCACCCTTCTTTAAATTGTTAATCAATCTTTTACCAACCATTCTTTGGAATCAATACAATGCGGAGAAATTAGCTGTACAAACAGGAGTTCATCTGATGCATTCTATATATCTGAAAAGCCTTGCGTCCCTAGCAGTTCTCTTGGAACTAGACAAAGTGATATGCTACAAATTGTTTCCGTTTAACATCAAAGACAGCTCACAAATAAAACCTAATTATCATTGGTTACAAACATTTGGTGTTACTTGCCAAATGGCGGATAGTTTAATCAAAAGAACGGAATTATCGAAACAAATTCACAGTTCAGACAATGTAGCTACTTCTTCAGCAGCAGAGAACATCTTTTGGTCATTAAAACAAGATGAGCAAATTATACAGTGGGTATCGCAAAGACCTCAAGATTGGCAGATTGGTGGTAAATGCAAGGCATTCCTGTGGGGATCGAACAGGCATGGTCAGTTAGCAGAGTTAGGGTACAGTGCTTCATTTCCGACACAAGTAGAATCATTCTCTACGGCACGGAAGATCGTTTGCGGCCAAAACTGCACTTTTGTAATAGAAGCCAATGGTACAGTATTAGCTTGTGGCGAGGGAAGTTATGGTAGACTAGGCCAAGGAAATTCAGACGATTTGCATTCCCTAAGTGTGATATCAAGCTTGCAGGGTTTCGTTATAACCGATTTGGCCACATCTGTTGGGTCCGATGGGCACAGTTTAGCTCTGGCGGAAAGTGGAGAGGTTTTCTCTTGGGGAGACGGAGATTATGGCAAGTATTTTAAAATAAAATTGTCGTTTGTTGCGATCCGTTGCTTCAGCTTAGGTCATGCATTACTTAACATAAGTCTTTAATTAAAATTATAGCTGAGAATTCATAAATTAGCGATAATACTTTAATGGTCAAGGAGATTTTACCATTCGTAACTAGAGTTGCGTGTTCTAACCTTGCCTACTCCCATAGGAAAGCTCGGGCACGGGAACAGTGACAGGCAGAGGAGACCGCGGCAAATAGAAGCGCTCCAGTTTGAAGAAATCGTACAAGTGTCGTGCGGTTTTAAACATAGCGCTGTTGTCACCAAAGATGGTAAATTATTCACCTTCGGTAATGGAGACTATGGTCGCTTAGGCTTGGGATCGACTTCAAACAAGAAGATACCTGAAAGGGTTTTGACACTTGACGGGTAAATTTTTATATGTACAATAATTATGTTTAATATTACATATAAACTTATAGTTTATTAGTTACTTTCATAAAAACTAATCGGAATCGCTACAATGTAAACAGTTTTTATTCGCAAAACAGTTAGTACTCTGGCCTCACAAACTCACTTCACCTTAAACCTATTTTTATCAATAGTAGTTTGACTTCGAGTAAATATTTAACACCGACACCTTGACACTCAGCGGTCCATTCTGCTACATTTCATTACTCAGTGGCTTACTTCGGCTGAATGCACAATTGAATCAAATGGGTTTCATTGAAAATCTTTTATCACAACCAAGTAAATGTTAAAAAATACATCATGGCGTAAGTTCATACATTTTTACAGGTATAAAATTGGACAGGTGTCATGTGGCCTTAATCACACGGCTTGTGTATCTGTGGATGGTATGAAGGTATGGACTTTTGGAGAAGGTGATTATGGAAAACTAGGTTTGGGGCATACTACCACAAAATCGACTCCACAGCTAGTGGAAACTCTATGCGACTTGGGGATAAAAAAAGTAAGTTTTCCCGTGATAGATTTAGATCTAACATAAAAATCTATTAAAAATGTCACTACAAGTCTAAAATCCCTTTATAGTTCTGTAGTAATAAATCGGAAAACCAAACGAAGAGGCTGATCAAAAAAAATTTAAACCTGGAAAATTAGAGAGAATATCAAGTAATCGGAGCGATATCAGAAATAATGTTAAAATATTGATGGGTATTATAGAGTGTTGCAAATTATTTATTCATTAACTTTATTAATTAGTTAACCGTGTTTTTATATAGCTACTGCTGTCAGAGTAGGCTTCACTATTTCTGATAGAATCGTTACATACTTCATATTGCCCTACTCAAATCTATCTGCAGTAAATAGCGCATATGATGTACAATTAACATGAATAAGAATAGTGCCTTAAAACACATTGCCCTGAAATATTCGATTTGTATAGTATATTTGATACAATGATTTGTTAGTGTGATAACACATTTAAAAAAAAATTAACAAAACCCATTTCCAAACTGCTCATGACTTAAAGCAGAAGCTTAAACAAAATATAGAATGAATTTTATAGCTATTGTAAAGATTTTTCGCGTATTCAAGAAAACAAAAAATTGCCCAAGTATAATGAAATATTTTGCGAGATACCAAGACTATGGATCTATGTGGCAACATTTTTATGATTGGGAACTATTTTAGTTGGGTTGTAGAACTTTTTTATTAATGATACCAAAAGATTTCATTCGGGGAAGAAATAAAATTGTAAAGTCGAAAATTTCCTTATAAATGAGTAAATATATTACAAAAGTGAATTGAGCTGCAGTATTAAACACCACAATGACACTGCATTCTATATTATTTGATTGTTTGACAACTATTAGCAAATCGATATAACAAAATGTGATACAGGCTCAGAACATAAATCTAATACCCATAATATTAATCTTACAAATATTACATCAATATAACTTTAATGGAGCAAAATTTTCAAGTGTTTAACATTGTGTTTTCTCGTGTTTATGAATTTTCTTCTTGGTGGAATTACTTTTATAAAGACGAGGAACAAGAAGTGCTTTTCTGCATTTTAATCAACGAACTCCAAACTCGTTTAGGAGTTTACCCAAAAATAAACCGACATACTAAAACAAGCAATTATCTAATACACGTTTTTTTACATGAAACAATAATTTACTAATAAATAATCACAAATTATACTTCAGTTTTCTGCTAGTTTTCACGTATGTAATAAAATAGTAATTTAATTAATAATAATTTATCTGAATTATTAATTTAGGTAAATAAATTTATATACAAAAATTTTGAGATATACGATAAAATTTTACGCGTGACTGAAAATATTCAGTTGCATGGTACTAAATATTAAAGCCGTAAATGTTAAAACAGTTAAGAAACAGCTACACGCACAAAGTCCAAAATATTGGAATCTTTGACGTGAATATAATTTGATAGAAATTTAGTTTTACCCTGCAATATCATATGAGACGATGACTTGGGCCAGTGCACTGTTAAGTCGAAATTCTCCCAATAAGTGGAAATGTTCATACAAGTGCACATGAGTGGAAACGAGACGGAGAATCCAAGTGAGTATCGTTCTCTCTCTAACGCATGCGTCATTAAATACATTAGACGGAGACAGATATTCAGGAGGGTTTTCTCTCTCGCTCTACTGTTTTAGCCACCGTTACCCAACCAAACACAAATTTTATGTTATGCAACTCGTGAACACTTTGTAAACTTATGTCTGGTTCAGTCGAAATCAAATTAAACTTTTAAATGTCTAGGGTTCCTTAGTTATTCTTAGCTTACGTGGAGATTGGTGCAATTGACAGACTCCATTTTTGACATTTTATGCATTATAACTCTGTTGATATAACAAATAATCCATATCCCACCTTGGATTTTTATTTTCAAATAACTTTCAGTGGCACCATTGACGCCTAAATCTGTTTCAAAAATTTCCACATTTTGGGAAACAAAATACACGGTCGTACAAAAAATAGCCATACACAATAAATTCACCATATATCTTACAGTTAAGATATTATTATCAGTAGGTAGGTTTAAAACATCATTAACAAATAGTTACAAAATTTATAACTTGAATAAATACATACAGAATGTATGTAGAATACACGTAATATATAAAAAATAATGTATTATTAATAAGTTTAAATCGTAATTAAGTACAAAAAATGAATTCGCGAAATAGAGTTTCATGAAATGAACGTTTTTATTAACTAGACTAGACCATTATGAGTAAAATAGGTCAGCAATTTCTTGTGATCAATTTAAAGTAGACATCTCTCAATTAAGGATTTAACTACAAATTCCATATTAGTCTGTCGGTTTTCGGAATTTGGTCTCGGTCTGAATTTTGCGGTTTCTATCTGATTAGCCTGAATCGTTGATTGAAGAATGAACATTGTTCAATCAACGCCTGAATATATTGTTTCAATTGGGTGGGAAGTGGGATGACGTTAAAGAATTTTTTTTTGAGTTAGATGCCTCTTAGAAGATATGGAATTCTATAGATATAGCTATTTACATAGACGTGGCTAGGGTCTGGATAGTGTGGGTGCTGATGCCCAAAATTCCACCCCTTGAAACTCTATATTCATATATTTTAATTTTCGAATGATAAAAATTACATACAACGATGCAGTTTTATTATTTATAAAACTTTTTGTACACATTTTTTTTTACTTTTTTTAAGTAGGTACACAAATTTAAAATTTTTATTTTATAGTGTGATTAATCTCGAAATAAAATGTAATATAAGGAAAATTTAAAAATATACATATATTGAAAAAAAAGCAAATGATAAATTGAAATTTTGTTAATTTAAGATTATCTTAAAACTGTTAAAGAATACATTTAGCTTAAAAATACACCCAGAAAATTTCACAAAGTTCAGCCGGATGATTGTAAAGGTATTTTTTACCATAATCATCAAAAAAGTTAGAGTTCTTATCAAATTATGTGTAGTTCTGTGTCTAATATGGTTACCAAAATGTTGCTAAAAATATCCATACTCCTGTTGTCGATTATTATGCGTAACAAATAGCACCAGCCAAAATGTATACAATGATCTAACGATACAATAATCAACTTACGATACAACTACACTTTCTCTGTGAGAATTAAAATAAAATTTGACTCATATACTACACGTAAATGGTAAGATTGGGATAACTTAAAAGAACTAATTTTAAAAATTATTTACGTGCAATAAGCAAAAACGTTTATCACTATCATATAAATGAGTAAAAAATACAATAACAGCTCAAATTCAAATAGAAAATTTATTACTATAAAATACTGTAGTACCATTCGTTTATCATATTTATGGTACAATTTTTTTAAACTCTTCAATTACACTATTATCATCGCTATTTACAGGAAGTTGTTGTTCAATAAGTGACATCATTTTTGCATCATCAAACGGGTCCTGCAGCATTATTGTTAACATAAGTTTTGACTTTATCACGCTTAGCTTAGAGAAGCTTCGTTCGCAGGTACAAGTTGTTACTGAAACTGTGGCAATTTTAGGATTAGTTTGATGAAACCAGAAAAATTAGTTTTTCTATTATGTTTTAATAGCCAATTTAGCCAGCCAATAGCATTAGAAGGAGACAAACTTTCACTTTTTCCTGTTTTTAACAGTCTTATTTCTGCTTCTAATTCTACAGAATCTTAGTCTTGATTGAATTTACCGTTTAAAAGTTTATCACAAGTATTTTTTGCTTTAGAATAAATGTTATTGAATACATACAAATGTTTTAGTTCTCAACTCGTCTAAAGCAAGAGCTTAATTCAGTACTTCTACTGCTTGACAAAGGTCAATGTCAGGTGATTGGAGAGTTTACTAACTTTTACAGCTTATACCTTGGCCACGTCTAAGTTTATTACAACATTTTTTGAAAAAACAAAACTGGAAGTATATCTTAGTTAAATATCATATTGAAAATAATAACTTCTCGTAAAATATCCCAGGAAATCTCAAAAGTGAATTTATATTCAGTTTCTGCCAGTACAACAAGTACAGGGCTTCATTAATGAAGTTGTCTAACTTTAAAAAATCATTTTCATATGTTGGTGCTATTCGATTCTTGAAATTAAGTTCTTTCAAACTTGTATGATATCCACCACACTTTTGTGAATCTATCTTATTAAATTATTGTCTACTATTTTCAGGTCGGGTGTGGCAGCAACTTAACTGTTTTCCTAACATTTTGCGGTAAAATTTTTGTCTGCGGTGTCGATCGCGCCCCTTGGCAGACTCACATGAGAGAAAGGACAGATTACCGCCCTCATCCATTGGTCGGACTATCCGAGTATACAGTAGAAGACTTCTCAATCGGAACGGAACATGTCTTATTCCTAACCTCCTGCGGGAGAGTTTTCGGTTGGGGAATGAACACTGAGGGCCAACTTGGGCTACCTCACATTTCTCTGGTGAGAGAACCGGAATTAATATCGCAATTGTTGGACAAGGACGTGAAACAGATCTCGACAGGTCGCACGCACAGTGCTGCTTGGAGCACCCCAGTATTACCAACGAGGATTTCGGGCACTAACGGCGATTTATCGTTCGCACTCCCAAACGAAATCCCACCCCAATATGACTTACTGCAAGGGGTACTGATAGAGTCCATTCGAGCCAGATTGAAATTCCTGTACAACTTTTCTGACAAACTATACTCATGCTGGACGTTGATCCCACTCAGTGTGCAACAGAACGACATGCAAGTTCCACCATTGGAGGGTCTGGTTTCACCAAAATTAAGACCAATACTCGCGCCTAGAGTATACACATTACCTTTTGTTAGGTGCATCGGGAAAACTATGGTTCAAGGGAAAAATTATGGGCCTCAAATAATAGTAAGGAGGATCTCACAGGAAGGTAAGAGACTAAAAAAAATACCAAATTGTAATTACTAAGGAAATTTCTGTTCGTGAACAGTTCAACTTAATTTGAAAGATGGTTTGTTCATGTCACAAAGTAATTTAATGACGAGTGACTATATGAAATAGACTATGAATATTATGTAGTCTGACTTAAACTTAGTTAATACAAATCTAGAAATGTGTAATTTACAAATAACCGAATTGATTACAACTAGAACATCATGAAATTACAAAAAATGGGAACACCCAAGTTGTTCAGTAGTGAATCATGTGTCAGTTCTAAGTACAGCGTAAGTAGGTTCTTAGCCTACATGACAGTGACATCATATTTGGGGAGTATGTTTAGACCGGCTATGATTGGTTGATTTATTATAAACTGATTTCAGTCTCATATTGAACACTGACATTGTTAAAAATCTAATAACTATACAAGTAGGTACCAAAAAATAGGAAATCACGCTACGCTTTGTTCAGAATTACGCTAATGAATTATGTTTATTAATTTATTAATAATATTATTAATAATTAAGTTTCTGAAAACTAACAAAGGAAATATACAAAAATGTTGAAAGCCACAATATACACGTCCACAAAGCTTGGACCTATGTTCTCTTCATATAAATTGCAAGATGCTTCAGAACACATTCGATTTATTCCAGGTTTTTGATTGCAACCGGTAAATGCCCAAAATTGCTTGTTTACTTTATTTTTTGCAAAAAACAGATTCAAATGGCACTCTCTTCTTACTGGTAAGGATGACTCTTTAAAAGAAACTAAACTAATTTAACTTAAGAACTGCCATGCGGAAATGAGCATAAAACACAGAAATTTGTAACAAAAATTGAACATTAATTATGTATTAGCACAGACCATAAAATATTCTGTTGTTTGTGGTGTTAGTTTTAAGCTTCTGCTTATTTAGAATCTGAATAATTCAATTGATATTATCTTCATGTTTCGAAACTGACGTTTTAACATATATACATGAAAATTAACCGAAAAAGTAAATTTAAATTTGGCGCATAATTTGGGATCAAGTATGGGCGCACAATTGCCCTACTTTAGTCTGTCTAGTGCTTTTATAGTTACTTGGGCGATTACTCAGAGCTGCTTTAAATTCAATGACGTGATTGACGTATATTTGTTGAGTTTTTGAGAATAGCAAGAAATCCGGACTTTAGAAACTGCCCGTGCCCTGTTAATGGAAAACCGACTAGTTGGCAACTTTACCTGAATCCAGTAAAACTTCACCTAAAACTGAATCAGTTGCCAGTTGCCAACCTAAACTGATTGTTTTAACATCGGTAACAAGCATAGGTACCGTCTTTCTATTCTGTCAACATTTTTTATGTTTTATCAACACTATCTTTCACTGTTTTTCTTTTCAAAATTATGTTTGAGAAATGCTCAGCATACCAGCCTTCTCGTTTTTTTTTTTGAGAATTGCTACAGTCGAGATGATTTTGAATTTCACAATCTGTTCTAAAATCTGGGAAAGAGATAAGTATACATCCTTAACTGCCTTCGCAGGTAAGATAAATCCCCTTACCTCTAATACCTCCAGGACATCTTTTGCAAATTTAATATTTCATTTGTGAGTAAGAAAGAAGAGCCACACTCAAATGTATTTCTATGGGTGGCGGTTAATTAATGTCCCTATTTTAAAAAACAATCCCAATTTTCTGGGAAAATTTTACATGTTACACATTAACTGCAAGTGCCCTGCCTTGTGGCACATAAATAGAG
This sequence comes from Cryptocephalus moraei, assembly GCA_946251905.1. Classification (NCBI taxonomy): domain Eukaryota; kingdom Metazoa; phylum Arthropoda; class Insecta; order Coleoptera; family Chrysomelidae; genus Cryptocephalus; species Cryptocephalus moraei. The sequence continues at coordinate 31,073,445 of OX276454.1, forward strand.
ATCTAAATCAGGTATTAAATATAACAGTAAGATCAGTACAGAAATATTTAAGCCTATTTACATCAATTAATTACTATTTATTTACATTGGTTTTTTTACTATACATTTATGTTACATAAATTGTTATATGTACATTTTCCTATTTACATTAATTAAGCCCACACTCATGTGACCTTTAACAGAATATGTACGTGGAATCAGATGATGCATCATAATTTATAAATTTTCAAATGACATCACATCAATATCTAAAATATGCACGTTTCCAAAATTTATTACAGTGTTGTCTACTTGGTAAATATAATCGTCCCAATTTTGAGATTCATAGTGATATTTCTTCATGATCTTGATTCACACTGCGTCTATATCAAAATTAGTAATTCCGCCACCTATGTTACTCTAAGTTTATAAAAAGATGCAATAACTCGCATAGAATTTTCTAAAATGTTAATGTTTTCAGTTATAACTATATGACTTCATTATTTCTTGCCATAGCTTTTGTAAGTTCATGTATGCTTAAATACTTCATTTGTGCCCCATTAGGTCTCATTGCTTGTGGCACGTAATTTTATATACCTATTAATTTATAGTTTTTATAGTTAATGTGTAATATGTGGAATTTCCAAAGAAAGTTGAGAATAAATGGAATTAACTTCTAAAATGTGGAGATTAATTTCTTTAATTCGTTTGTAATATTCATGAATGTATATTAATTGAATATGTTTTAAATTTTATTGTGAAATGTTCGCTTAAAATTCAGTGCAAAACAAGTTGTGAAGGACGTCTATTAGAGGATCTTCATACTTAGGTTACTCACAGAAACAGGTAAAAATTATTTGTTTCTCCGCTACATTGCATGACCGGTTCTACCGGTCTTGCCATTCGAAATATCGGCTATAGATAGTTTTTCAGACATCAAATGCATTTCTGGATTTTTCCTTGATGTATATCGGTCATTTTTGGAAATGCGTAATGTAGATTACTTTGTCCCTCACAATTCCACATTTTGTCGAAAATCAACGATTTTACCGAGATAAATAAAAAACATTTTCTTAGATAAATGTGGGGATATCTACTGATCAATTTTAATGTTTGATGCTTCATTGCTTTACAAATTTTGAAAATCTCTACCAGTGGGTCGAGTTCTCTTCGAAATTACTACGTTTTCTTACAGAACTTAAAAAAACATCATTTTGATGAGTTGTTGCTGTAACGAAATTTCGTAACTACTACTAATAGCAAAATTTAAAAAAATATGTAAACATGTTACCAACACTTCAATATAATGAAACTGAACCGTCTTCTATAGAAATCGAATCTTTTTCATAAGAAAGCTTAACCAATATTTCTAACCATCTTCGCTCCCAATAAGAGGCTGTAAATTGCAACTTGGAATGGATATTTTATTATGTCTTTTTAGGGGTTTTTTTAACGGAACTACGGACCTCTCCAAATGTTTGAAATACGTATGCTAAAATGTAATTTTTTTCGAGACATGTTCTTAATATAGATTTTGCATATCTTGCTGTACCTATTGGTTACTACTAACACTACTAATTGAACTGAAATAATAATGCTAATACTAATAACTGTATCGGAGGGCACAAAATAATCTGATTGAGAGAACTGTAGAACATTGCATTGCAATTACAATTAATTAAATATTTTCCCGTTGTCATCATGCCTAGTTACGTATTAAGCAGCTCAATGAATCACATTTTTTTCATTTAACTTAGTAGAATTACTGAGAGTAATAAAAAAATAGAAAGTAATGTAAAAGCAATAAAAGGATACAACTTGAATGATACCTAATTTTTAATATTCAATCTGTCAAATCACATCGACTATCTCGGTTATCACAAACCCGAGATAGTCCTTAGTATTATTTTTCTATTTTTATAAGAGAACAGCAACACATCAAGACCATTATTTCATAAAACTTTGTCAGATAAAAGTTTACAAATAGCATATAACAAAAATTCAATAGATCATTGTTGGTTGCCGACGGGAGTAAAAGCTTCTCAGGTCTGGTAGATGTCGCGTCGAAGGGTGAGCTTTAATCCGCCTCTTCTTGTTTATCTGGGCCATTGGTATACAACTGACCGGGCCCTAAGAAGCATACTTACCTGGCGTAGAGGTTACCGTGATCATTAAGGCGGTTTCTCCGGGGCGAGGTCGTTCCATTGCACTGAGGTTCGATTGACCCCTGCGATTATCCCTAATGCGGATAACTCGGGCGCACAATTTTTGGTAGTCGGGACTGCGTGCGCGCCGTCCCGGTTTTAAAACAATCCAAACACAATTACATTACTTTTTTGAGAAAGTTTCTTGAGTCTACCGCCTAGTTTTACTACTTACTCTAATAGTTACTCGTTACTCCTGTTTTATTTAGAAGGAATGACTTTTCAAACATGCAATGCCCGCGAGAGCATTTGCAGCAATTGTTTAAGACATAATTTCTGTGTTACAGAACTAGCGGAGTGTAATTTTCATACTTGAAGTCTCTGAGCTATGTACGAAAACCCCCATTTTTTGCACATTAAATTATTAACCAACTCATTTTCTAATAAAAAAATTAGCTCTTTTTCCATTCGAAGTTAATGACAATAGGTCTGTTTAAGCGCACTACGAAAGTCGTTACAGAACGGTTATTTTGCGTTAAACAAATGACACTGGTCAAGGTTTTGTTGACGGCAAAAATGGTTAACTGGGAATAAACGTTCTGTATCTGTACCGGTTGGCGGTTTTCGTTGTGTACTGGAACAAACCTATTATGCCAGTCTTCTAATTCCACTGGGTAATAGTTATGATTTGTGAAAAAAGTTGGCACTTCCACCACACAAGGCAGTTTTCACGTTCGTTGAATAAATCAAGAAACCTTGTAGGAGACAGAAGTAAAACAATGAGACAAACCCGCATTACCCTTATCAAATATATAAAATATAGCTCTCGATGAACAAAATGAGCCCTGATAAAACTCTCATAAACAAATAAATACTTTTTAATAACTTTCATGGTTCTTACAAACAAACTGCATTCTGTAGCCACTGTAGCCCGTTTTATCGGTCAGGCGCCGTGAAAAGTTTTTAATTTTATTAGTTTCATTCAATATTCAATCCCATTGCACCCTTCTTCCATTAGGTAATCTAGAAGGGCTAGTGTACAGGACTGGCCGAATGTAATTTTTGTACTTTTGATATTTTCATTTTAGTCTATTGAAAACAATACAACTAAAAAATTATTAAGATGGTTTGTATTCATTTTTGTACAATAAATTGTAACAGTAGTTAATAACATTAAGTCTTCGACAATATTAGAGATTTCTTTTTCTTTATAAATTTAAGTACTATTACCAACATTCATTTCAGTGGTTGCGTGTTTACAATAATGATTACATTATAAAAAATTGTAGTTGTTACCTGTAACAATAATTATTTTTTTAATTCAGTTGAATTTAATTGGAATTATTTAAGTAAAAAAATTAAACTATTATTATTTATTAAATAGGTAATTTTTAAATTCAAAATGATTTTGATTGATTGATCAATTATTCATTGAAATGATATAAAGCCGGAACGACTCCGTTTACTTGCATTTTCAACCTCAAATCATTTAAATTGTTAAACTATGTAGGATTAACGATTGTTATTTCTATAAGCCATACATACAAACTAATGCAATTAGGTAAGCATGGCAGGCCTTCCTCTTCCTACAAGTTTCCTGCTAACTGTTATCAGTAGATAAACAAAACAGAAAGCATTTGTAAAATGTTGTTTTAAATAAATAGATTTTTTTTTTAAAAAAATAAATCAATTATGCCTCTGCTCTGGTATGAAATTTATACACGGCCGGTCCTGTACACAGTATATCCCACAGAAGAAGGGCAGAAACACACTCGTGAAACGTATTTAATTGTTTGTTTGCTGTGAAGGGTGTGTGACAGAGTTGCTAGATTTACACGGACGAGTACAGGTCGGCCTCTATTGGTCGGGTCGCGGTATAAATCCGAACAGTTTAGGTTCGCGCCACAGTTCTTACCAATCAAGAACCAGCCCCGTCTCTACAACTACTACGGCCGGGGCACACTAGTTCGCTCCCGCGGTCAGGGGTCCCCGTTAATCGTATGCTAGTTCGCTCCCACTACCTTATACTATTTCGCTCCGGCTTATTAAGTCACTTTCTCAAAATTTCGGGCAGTGGGCAATTTATCCTTGCCCTCTCGCAAATACATCTCACGTTCCGCACGCAAAACAAAAGCGCATTTTTAGGAATTAGTCCAGTAAATGAAAGCCGATAAACTCCTAAACCTGGGATAAATTCTGCAAAAGGATGCAAATGGGGGCAATTGTAGGTGTCAACTGGGTCTTTAGAAACACGGAAAGTTGTAGATTCTCTGGGTCCCGGGACATGGTATAAAATGGTCCTCAAGTTCCAAAAATCCGTTTTCAGCCAATATCTCCGAGAATATGGCATTTAGAGAATTTTTGTTTAGATACAAACGGAAGATCAGTTCATTAGCTACAAAAATGGTCCTTACGACTTTTTCCGAAAACTCGACAGTTTTCGAGATAACGGCTCCGAAACAGCCGATAACAGCCCTTTACTTGTTGCTCCTGCTCTGAATCACGGAGAGCAAATTCGAGAAATGGAGACAAAATCGGGCGGACAAATTGTCCAATAACTCGAGTAAAAATAGATATTTTTGATGATTCAAAATTCACGTGAAAGAGAAAACCCATAGCTATGGTATCATGGGTCTCGGGCCTCATTTTTATTTTCTTGATAATGGGTCTCCAAAGTCTATCGATGGAGCCCATAAAAGTTGTTTCATTTTCTTTCTTTTGCATCCCAATAAAAAGTAACTTTGAATATGTTGATTTTTTGACATTTCCGGAGTTTTGAAAGTTGGTTGGCAAGAATGTTGAAGGTGGCACAAAAACGAAGAAACCATTGGAAAGGGGGCATTTCAAGCATTCCATTGATGTGCATTGCGAACAGATTCGATGATTCATAATTTTTTAATACCCGACTGATGCCACAAATTAATGTCAAAAAATCAACATATTCAAAGTTACTTTTTATTGGGATGCAAAAGAAAGAAAATGAAACAACCTTCATGGGCCCATTAGATAGGTTTTGGAGATCCGTTATCAAGAAAGACCCGACTAAATTACTATTATTCATTAAAATATGGATGAATTTTTTAAAGTCGAGAAACATCGAAGAAAAAAAAATTTAGCCCTGGATTTACAATATTCAAGAAAAATAAAAACGATGCCCGAGACCACCCACTATACCATAGCTATGGGTTTTCTCTTTCAAGTAAATTTTGAAACATCAAAAAATATCCATTTCTACTCGAGTTATTTGACAAATTGTCCGCCCGCTTATGTCTTCATTTCTTGAATTTGCTTTCCTTAATTCAGAACAGGTGCAACAAGTAAGGGCTCGTTTCGGGGCCGTTATCTCTAAAACTGTCTAGTTTTCGGAAAAAGTCATAAGGACCATTTTTGTAGCTAAAGAACTGGTCTTCCTTTTGTATCTGAACAAAAATTCTCTAAATGCCATATTCTCGGAGATATAGGCTGAAAACGGATTTTTGGAACTTGAGGACCATTTTTTACCATGTTCTGGGACCCGGAGAATCTAAAACTTTCCGTATTTCGAGAGACCCATTTGAGACCTACAATTGCCCCCGGATTCATCCCTCTGCAGAATTTTACCTAGGTTTTTTCCTTCATTTACTGGACTAAATACCATCATAGTTTTAAATTTTCCTAAGAAATACCTCATTTCCACGCAAAACTAGCCTTATCATAATCTCTACCGGGAGCGAATTCACCCACGACCTTTTTTAATCCTCGAATTAATAACTGACCGCCGGAGCGAACTAGTATACACACCCGCTACGGCATGCACCAACTTAGCGACTCTGGTGTGTGAGAATTGAGAATTATTAGAGGATCATTATTTAATATTCAAAATCAATTTCCTCTAAATGAAGCGGTAGTATCAAATAGAACTACCTTACAAGAATAAATTTAATGTGTTTGGATTGATTTAAAACCGGGACGGCGCGCACGCAGTCCCGACTACCAAAAATTGTGCGCCCGAGTTATCCGCATTAGGGATAATCGCAGGGGTCAATCGAACCTCAGTGCAATGGAACGACCTCGCCCCGGAGAAACCGCCTTAATGATCACGGTAACCTCTACGCCAGGTAAGTATGCTTCTTGGGGCCAGGTCAGTTGTATACCAATAGCCCACATAAACAAGAAGGGGCAGATTGAAGCTCACCCTTCGACGCGACATCTACCAGACCTGAGAAAATTCTACTCCCGTCGGCAACCAACAATGATCTATCGAATTTTTATTATGTGCTATTCGGAAACCTTTATCTGACAAAGTATTATGAAATAGTGGTCCCCATACGTTGCTCTTCTGTTATAAAAATAAGAAAATATTAATTGAAGGACTATATTCTGGTTGCTTCTGGTTACTCTCACTTTGTGATAACCGATATTTAAGATAGTCGATGTTAACCTAAAAAGATACAATGAAATATCCATTCGTAGTTGCAATTAGGCATTCCAAACCACGTGATATCCAATATGGCGGCTGGGGGCAAACAAAGTTTGACAGTTTGACAGCGTCATAAGAGAGTGTTCATGGTTGTGTTGTTTGTTGGTGAAAAGGTGTTTTTTAGAAAGTTTTATCATTTTCTTAGTGCTTATATACTTTTTAAGATGCAGAGTGAATATTTAAAGACATTATTGTTGGAAAATCGCCATGTTGGCGAACGGTAAGCTCGAAAATACTTACTAAAGTTTTGTGTTTGCATTTCTATATATATTTTTTGCAGTTATCTAAAAAAGCTGAAGTTAATCAATAATGTGGATCCATTTACATTGAAAGTTGAAGATTTGGGCTATTCTATTCAGGGAGTTCCGCCTGTCACCTGTCACCAACATTCATGCCAACATGGATATCGTTTCATATTTAGTTTTAACTCATAGTTACTACAGCAAAGCACAAATTAAAGCATACAAGAGCATCTTTGTTCGATAAAACAGTACTGTACACTTTAAAAATGTAAAAACAACTTAACTCACTCTCAAAAACATAAAATGGAACACTTTTCAATCAATAGTCACAGATGACATAACCAAGTTGTTTGCCCCCAACGGCCATATTGGATTTACTTTTGACAGGTCTTGCCTAATTAGGCATTCCAACGACCTGTCAAAAGTAAATCCAATATGGCCGTTGGGGGCAAACAACTTGGTTATGTCATCTGTGACTATTGATTGAAAAGTGTTCCATTTTATGTTTTTGAGAGTGAGTTAAGTTGTTTTCATATTTTTAAAGTGTACAGTACTGTTTTTTCGAACAAAGATGCTCTTGTATGCTTTCTTTTGTGCTTTGCTGTAGTAACTATGGGTTAAAACTAAATATCATCTAAATATGAAAGGATATCCATGTTGGTGACAGGTGACAGGCGGAACTCTGTGAATAGAATTGTCCAAATCTTCAACTTAAAATGTAAATGGATCTACATTATCGATTAACTTCAGCTTCTTTAGATAACTGCAAAAAATATATATATAGAAATGCAAACACAAAACTTTAGTAAGTATTTTCGAGCTTACCGTTCGCCAACATGGCGATGTTCCAACAATAATGTCTTTAAATATTCACTCTGCATCTTAAAAAGTATATAAGCACTAACAAAACCGTTAAAACTTTCTAAAAATCACCTTTTCACCAACAAACAACACAACCATGAACACTCTCACTCTCTTATGGCGCTGTCAAACTGTCAAACTTTGTTTGCCCCCAGCCGCCATATTGGATATCACGTGGTTTGGAATGCCTAATTATCAGCCCCTTACTAAGAGCGCAGATGGTTAGAAACAATATTGGTGTGGGGAAAGCCTGTGAAAACCTAAAATGAAACCCAGAATTTCATTCTTCTATTTACCCACACATTTAAAATAAAAACTGAATGTTAAGCTTTCTCATTAAAAAGTCAATTTCTATAGAAGACGTTTCAGTTTCGTGATATTGAAATGTTGGTAATATGTTTATATATTTTTTTCATTCTAATATTAGTATCGTATTAGTTACAAAGTTTCGTTACAGCATCAACAACTCATCAAAATGTGAAATTCATAGAGAGCATTTTCAAAGACTTTTTGAAACCGGTCTAGTATTATTTCTAAACCGTGAAAATGTTTCATTACGGAAATAAATAATACCTACAAATGTGTTTTGTCGGCGTAATTTTCAACTTCAATATTTAATTAAAACATAACCAGAGTAGTTGAAAAAATTACGTATCGAGGAAAATTAAATGCATATTTACTTGCATATTTTATTTTATTTGCATTTGTTGTATCAGTGTCAGTTGCATTTAATTGTAACTTTATAAACATAGGTTATATTTATAACCTCTCAGTATCTATAATCCTAATACTTAGAAACACAGATCGGATATAGACAAATCTTTTCTTTTTGCCGTGAATAACAAATAGTGCACAATTATATAGGGTGTCACAGAATCACTTGGCCAAAAAGCTTGGGAGCAACTTAAGATTCAAAATATTCTCAATATTTCATGTCACTTTTTTAAATTTTCTTTAATAGCTAAATTAGTTATGAGAATCTAAATTTCAAAAAGATGCATCTTTAATTTATTTCTAAAGCAATTTTCAAAACTTAGTAGGTATAAGTGGCCGAGGATTGTCAAACAGATATAGAACGTACTTTTTAATTTGATAAGAAAACGTAGTGATTCAGAGGACTCAACTCACTGGTTAAAATTTCAAAATTTGTAAAGCGATTTCAATCTCATCAAATTGGATTGTTGATAGTACTTTTAAAGGATATCTTAATTCTGCTATTTAATTTATATTACACACTTAATCTAATTTATATAGGCCACTGTTTATTTATCGTCGATCGTCGACCAGTCTACCGGCGACTGTTTTTGTATCGCTCTCCGTCTGCTATTTATTCAGCCACATCGGAATTCCAGAAAGATCGAGGCGTTTCCGGTCCTTTCGCGAACCTTCTTTATAGTACTCGAATACTCTACGGCTTTCCAAGAATTCCACCAGTTCCCCGAATCTTAGAAATTTCTTTGAAGAGACTCATTCCGACGGGCGATTATCTTTATGGCAGGCTACTTCGTTACAATAGTTATCCAAATAGAAAATATAAGGAAGAGTAGTTTGCCAATAATTTATGTACATTTATTGAGATTATTTTATTGTAGGTCTGTTACGACTATATTACCCAAAAGACCATAATTTGTTGTGAGTTTTGATTTGATAGTTTCCAATATGTTTGATACCTAAGTAAGCACTAGAAAACTTTCTTGCATAAACATCAATTGCCTAAAGATGAGACAAAATTCATTGCAGTAATGAATGCCAAATGCAGTGTACTTTACGTTTTGAGCATACATTATTAAATTGTTTGATACTGAATCCATTTCTAACTATTGAAATTCGTAGGTCGTAAATGCAAACCGATCTTCGTACAAATAGCCAAGCAAGTGGTAGACATGATGCCACAGGATTTGAGATTACCATCAAGAGCTTGGAAAGTGAAGTTGTTAGGCGAAGGCGCTGACGATGCAGGCGGGGTATTCGACGATACAATCACGGAAATGTGCCAGGAAATAATAACTGGAGTCGTCCCTCTGTTGGTTCCGACCCCTAACGCTCTAAATGACGAGGGTTTCAACCGGGATAAATACTTGTTAAATCCTCATTTGAAATCTCCGCAGAACATCACTTGGTTCAAATTTCTCGGTAAGGATTGAATTTGTATGTATAGCTTGTATATTTATGGAAGTCAGTCGACCTTCTGCTTACAATTAGATGCTGTCAATCTGGTCCAGCATTGTTAAACATCCTTCATAACAGTTGTCATTGCCAGCGATAATTGCAATGAAGAGTTGTGAACTGATATAAATTCATATAACAATTCCACTTGTTATCTGAATTCTGTGAAACCCAAAAAAGAGACACACCACAAATCAGAGGTGTTCATTTGTCACATGAATGAAATGATGATTATTGTTACTTGAACAATTAGCAGTTCACGTTCTGGCTTTTCACACTATTGATTACTTTACTTACAGAAACATCAGAGAATATTGATCCTATCTAGACAAACAAGAATGCAAGTTATTGATCTGTCAACCTTTCATTTTATTTAAGATACATACCTACTTAAATGTTGACAGGATTATACATATGATTGCGCTTTATATTCTTATTGTGTATAATATTCTTCCATCGGCATCATTGCTTCTTTAGGAATCCTCTTTGGGGTGGCAATTAGGACAAAGAAGCCGCTCGCTTTACCAATAGCACCCTTAATATGGAAACTGATTGTTGGAGAGCCGTTAACTATAGAAGATCTAGAAGATACTGACTGCATGTACATGCAAAGTCTTAGAAGTATAAGAGATATTCACCTCTCTGGTGTGACTGAGGAATATTTTCATGATGTTATCCCATTGGAGTGTTTCGAAGGAACTAGTTGTACAGGCAAGGTAACGAAAAAATAGCATATAGGTCACTAAAATGTAAATTGGGAGTTTCAGAATTTTTGTGAAAGCCTATCCTTTAAATAGTAGAAAAGGAAATATAGTTCATAGAAATTTATCCATTCCGTTCATACCCACTGGCAGCACTAATCGCTCCAGTTAATTCATATCGCATCCAAACCATATTGTAACATTAAGACATTATCGTGTTGTAGCACAGATGGCATCCCTACCAAATGTTACAATGGATGTCTTTGGGATATCACAATGCAATGCTAATGTGATGATATGTATCACAGTGCAATATTTATTGAATGTTTTGTACAGCTTTTGAAAAATTAACCAATATAAAATTGGACCGCTCAGATATCATCCTAGGTCGGATCCTCTACAACCGCACTTTAACCGTAATAAAAAAAGAATTACAGTATTTGTGATAAACGAGACTTGTACACAATGTTCAAGTAATTTGGAATTTTTGACATATTATTTTACTGTCATGTATATTAAGCAAACTTTACTGAAAACAGTGATTTTAATCTATACACAAGTTGTCTAAAAAATCATAAAATGAAGTTTTTTGCAATGCAAAACAGTTTAGCATTCAAGTTTAAATATTAGTTGTTTAGTTTTGTAAACATTCAAATGTGTCACAAGACTCAGGATTTTGAATGTCCGACATTTTCTATTATTTGTTGGTGCGTTTAATACATACTTATGTGCCTTTTTCCTCAGGTTGTACCAATTGTTCATGGTGGAAAAAATATACCTTTAACATATGACAATAGAGTGCAATACTATGAGCAAGCAATAAAATTCAGGATGCAAGAATTTGATACTCAAGTAGCCGCCATAAGAGAAGGTATGGCTGGGATAATACCTGTACCGTTATTGTCTTTGGTAACGGCAGATCATATGGAACAATTGGTATGTGGCATGTCAGTCATATCCATTGGTGTACTTAAAAAGATTGTAAGGTGAGTTATTCCATTAAAATTTAGAACTACAAACTTTACATTTATACATTAGCTTCAATTCATGCCCACAACTTCTTCGGGCAGTTTTTATACAATTTTATTTTTGTAAAGATATCGGGAACTGGATGAAAACCATCAACTTGTGAAATGGCTGTGGAGCATTCTAGAAAAGTTTACAGATAATGAAAGAGTTCTATTTATGAGGTTCGTGTCGGGGAGGTCAAGATTACCAGCAAACTTGGCAGATTTGTCCCAAAGATTTCAGGTTATAAAATTTAATTTTTTGTATTCAGTAATGGCATTTCAAATATTTCAGGTGATGAAAGTTGACAAAGCACCGAACGGGCTCCCAACAGCTCAGACCTGTTTCTTTCAACTGAGACTTCCACCATATACTTCCCAGGAAATTATGGCTGAAAAGTTACGTTACTCCATAAATAATTGCAGGTCCATAGATATGGACAATTACATGCTCGCCAGGAATATGGATCACGGCGTCAACTCAGACGAGGAGTGGAATTAACTTTTTAATGTACAAAATAAGGCTGATGTCAACACAAACATTTAGGGAATTATTTCATTAAAAAGAAATGTGATTTATTTAATTTTGCTAGTTGATGTATTAATTAAAAATTACACATACTGCTTTTCTTTCCATGTAAATACTCGCCCTATGCTCCCATTGGAGTAGAGTAAATAAATGAAATTTAAATAATATAAGTATCCCATAACTGAATTATATTGGTACTTAATAGAATTTAAAATATTACATATAAATTGTCCAAACGATATAAAGATACATCAAAACAATTAAATACACCTAAAATTGAAGTAAGTTACAATGTAGCAAAATTTACACAACTTTAATAAAGATAAAATACTATTAAAATCTCCATATTAGATAGGTACTTGGCAGAAATAATTTAAAGCTGATTAATAAAAATATATCTTTTGAAGCTTAATGGTTGCGAAATAAAAATGGAGAAATTAAAAATACAAAAATATTTACACTATAAATGTAGGAATTAGACAGAAAATCCTGTCAAAACGATTTTTTTAAAGGCCTCTGGCACAACTAGATTTGGAACTGTTTTTACAATTTCTTTTGTGTTAAAAAAAGTACTAATGTCATATACAAATTTGTTGCAATTTCAGAATTAAGAAACTAAAATTGTACCAAATTTCTTATGTGAAGTTACTTAAAATATACTTTTTTTAATACTTATACTTCTTTTAAATAGTCACTGTAAAAAAAATTCCAATTTTAGTTAAATGTCACATGGTCTTAAGTAAACTTGATCAAAATAAAATATTGGCATAACCATAACATTCGTTTTAAATAAATAATATGGAATTTATTGTTTCAATCCTCAACTGCATTAAAAGAAAGGGAAGTCTTCACATGCAAACTTAAAATATTTGCTTGGCATTAGACACTAAATGTGTATAAAAAAAAGAAACAATCAAATGGTTCTGGATATTAAAATGAAGGCAACATTTTTAGTAGAAATTAACATTATTTGTCTTTCATCATTTGCGTTGTAACTGTTGTTAAAATAACTTTATTGTTGCCTTTATTTTCTTCAATATTATGCTTGCTTTTTTTTAACGGCGGTCCATCATGGTCCCCCGGTAGGTGCTCATCAATATCCGGCTCTAGAAATCCCTTCCTTCCGATGTATCCCCCATAATCTGTGTTCCCAAATAACTCTGGGTTCTCCTTCTGCACGAAATATTTGAAGGTTTCGACGAATTTGCCAAACAGGCCCATCTTGGAGTTATTGTTGTTCTTCGAAATTAGCCCGTCATACTCCTTCTCCATCTCCTCGATCATCTTGTTGAACTCAGCATCGGTGCCATTCTCAATGTCGAAGATTTCCTCATCTAACTTGCTTTTATCTTCATCTTTGAATACTAAGAACTCCTCCATGTTCAAGTGGCCCTCTTCCGATGGGCTGGAAAGAAGCGACCTTCTGATAGCGACCTGCTCCTGTTCGGTTGCGATTTGTTTGCTTTCGAACAGTTTAATATTGGGGATGGATACCAGAAGGGCAGAAAGCAGTACAACCATTAAACAGGTCGATGGGGTGGCCTTTGAGGCTGTAGAATTCTTAATCAGAGCCTGCAGCTTGTTGACATGAGCTATAAGTGTCCTGTTCTGTCGTTGTAACGCTCGGACCCGCTGAAGTAGGTTTTTATTCTCTTCAGAGCCACGCTTGACTCTCTCTTCCAGGCCATCGACATATTCCTTTTTTCTTTTTCTGGAATCTTGTGCAGAAATTTTGTTTCTTATTTTTCGCCTGATCCGTTTAAGTTCACGTTCTTCATTTTTGGTTAGCGGGTGATGGGTCGGCAGCTGGATACCTTCTTTTACTAACAAGCGTTTTTCTTCGGGTGTTAACATCAAAGGTGGATAGGGATTCGAAGAAGATACAACGTTGCTGTTGATGTCGTTCTGATTAATTTTGCTCCGTTTCAGGTCGACAGTAATAGTAGGAGGTGCTTTTAATATTTTGATGTTCTTCATGTTCAAGGGAAGTATCACCGAGGTGCCTTTACCAGTTATCTGGTTTACTTTCAAGAATTGTGGTTTGCCTTTTAGGATTTGCCTTGCTTGAGTTGTTATGATGGGTTTCGAAATGACTTTTTTGTTATTCGGATTCTGTATAAGGATTTTAGTTTGCATTTTAGGTTTAGCTTCGTTGTTAACGATGACCGGTTGCGGCGGCTTGATTTCCAGCTTGGAACTCTCCAGGAGCGACAGGAGAAAAGGATCATCGATGGCATCCACATTATTGAGGAAGGAGTCATCCACATTGTCCAAACAGGAGCTATTCTTATCACTCTCGGAATTGAGACTTTGCGGCGAAAACACCTCGTCCGTATTCGAGCTCGTGTCACTCGAAATGTTCACGTCATCGTCGAGGTTCGATAAGAGCCCATCTTCCATATTGTTCTCTAAGGAGAGGACCGAATCGAAGAATTCGGAACTCATGAAGTCCGGGCTATCGTAGTTCAGGGGTACCTCCATCTCCATGCCGTCGAACGAATCTTCAGAACTAAACGCGTTCATGCTCATTTTTAAGGATTATTATTGTTTTACTCAACGCATCATGAAAATATATGTAACACGCCGACGTACACCGTACACCACACAGGACACGTCATCTGTCATTGGCCTAGTCACGTCATCTATCTGCCATCTGCCATCTGCCGATCTGCGATCTGCCCTTCCTTCTTCCCAAGGCCTATCAACTTTAAATAGGTTGCCTCAAGCGATCCTGACCTACCACAACAGTGCGCGACCGATCTACGTCACACGGCGACCGGCGATGCAAAAAATATGTACTTTGAAAAATTCAAAACTGTTGTCAATTACTAACGAAAACACTAGCTAAACGCCGAACTGTCAGAGTAATACAAAACATAGGTTAAACCACAGAGTTAGATTAAAATGGATTAAACACAGGTAATAAAACTCAGACCTGGGTCGCCAGTCTACGTCACGAACTCCGCCTTCCCCGCACGACTCCCTCGCCAAGGAGCTGTTCAATGAGGTAACCTATTTAAAGTTGATAGGCCTTGCCTTCTTCCTTTCTCTACAGCTCAGCGTTGCCAAACTTTTTCATGTTCTATGGTGTTTGCAATGTTGCCAATTTAGTTTGATCATGCCACAGACCATTAATATAACTAGACCCGTTTGTTTACAAAATAATGTATTAACAAGATCTTAGCACATTCTAAGCGTTTTTTTGCGATGTTGCATGAATGCAAATGAAGAATTCTCGCTTACGATTTGCTTATACATCCAGCCTACTTCGCCTGCGGTTGGTCAGTTGTACGTAAATCTAAAATAATATAGACTTTCGTTATGAGAGGCAACGTGGCAACATCGCGTCCTAGTCTGTCACACGCTAACCTAACCAAACCAAAACTAACCGGGAGTAATTTTGATAAAAATAGGAAACATTTAACAATGGTTGATAGGTGCAAGATATGCAACGTTTATAGCCGATGCAGGGAAAGCCTCGGGATTTTCTTTTCATAGGTAAATAAAGAAATTTATTAATGAAATTTTTTGAGGTTATGTATCATCTCAGTGGCGTTCTATCAGTGCTATTATTTTAGGTTTCCAGCAGATCCAATTAAAAGAAATATTTGGATTTCTGTTTTGGGACTTAGCGAAAATGATAACATAACAAAATCGTCCTATATTTGCTCAAAACATTTCAGTAAATATGATTTTGTGTCTAAAATAGGTGCAACCGACAATGCTAGATATTTAAAGAGAGATGCTGTTTCATTGCCGATGCATCAAGTTTTTGAACCTAAAAGTACTACAAGGTAATTAATTTCTACCCTGTAACTGTGTTTAATAGAAATGTCAAATTTATGAATTTGACAAAATTCGAAGCGAGACATTTTTTGAATTTAAATTTCAATCTTTTCAATGTAAATTTCAACAAAAATATTATACTGGTTACTGTGAGAAACAATTATTTCTTAAGATATGAGAAAAAATAGTCATTTTATTAACCACTAGCCGTGACCCGACCACGCTTCGCTGTGGCTCAGTTTGATATAAAATAAATGAGCAATTAAATAAAAATAGTTAATCTAGCGAATATAGATTTACCGAGAAAACAAATAATTTATTTCAATACCATGCATTGCCCTGTCTCATCCCTTTTTCCACACTCCATGAAAATGGTTTCAATCAGCGTGCGTTATTCGTCTTGATCGAGCAATACGTACTTGGGCTATTTCCAATCTTGCTTCCCTTTGCTCGTCTGTTTCAGACGAACGGGCTGGAGCAATTCGTACTCCTTCGATTTCCAATCTCGCTTCTCTTTGCTCGTCTGTTTCAGATATGGGGGCTTGAGCATTTCTTAATCTGAGGGTTTCTAATTTATCTTCCTTTTACTCCTCTGTTTCAGATAAACGGGCTTGAGCATTTCTTAATCTTAGGGTTTCCAGTCTATCTTCCCTTTAGTCGTCTTTTTTAAATAAGAGGGCTTAAGCATTTCTTAATCTGAGGGTTTCTTGTCTATCTTCCCTTTGCCCGTCATTTTCCGAAGCTCATAGTCTTTTATTTTTTTGCTTTACATATGGATCTGCCAATCGATTTTCTTTTGGAGGCATAATTCACAGCGAAAATATAAAATAAATGCGCTTGTTTTCTATTGTCCAATCTCCAAAGTTCACAAATAACACCACTAACACTCACACACGTTCAGAAATGTTTCTACTTTTAACAGAATGATTTTGAGCAATTCGATCCTCAAAGCGCTGTCAAACTGTTCGACATTTGTCTTGTGTCTTATTAAGTTAACGTCTCTTTTTCGCTGCTGTGGCCAATTTGGACGGGACCTACAGTTTAACGTGGGCTCCGAACCACGGTCCTCGAGCACGGTTGTACCCCTTAAGGCTCTCACCCCAGTTGATCCACTCCGTGCTCTACCGACTCAGGGTGTGTGTATCCTAGTCCCGCCCTCCTACAGGATATCCGATCCTATCCGGCCTGGTTACCGGCGTGAATCGGGATTTTGGATACATTTTACACACTTCCCGCAACAATCACAACATCCATGGATTACGTGGGATTCGAACCCACGACGACAGTGATCGCCTGACTCAAAGCCAGCGCCTAAACCACACGACCACCGCCGCCCCATGTTCGACATTTAAAAGATACCTTTTCGCCGCGAGATGGCGCCATCTGTCAGTCACTCGCTCGTCTGACAAATAAAGATGACATATTGCCTGTCATGCATATACCGCCAATCGAACTGTAGCATTTTCTATATTTAAGCCGTTTCGGCGCCCTGACTCGTTTTTCCAAGGTGTATTAACTTTAAATAGGTTACCTCATTGAACAGCTTCCGGGCGACGGGGTCGCGCGGGGGAGGCAGAGTTCGTGACGTAGACTGGCGATCCAGGTCTGTGTTTTATTATCTGTGTTTAATCTAACTCTGTGGTTTAATCTATGTTCTGTATTACTCCGACAGTTTGGCATTTGGCTGACGTTTTCGTTTGTAATTGACAACAGTTTTGAGTTTTTCAAAGTACATATTTTTTGCATCGCCGGTCGGCGTGTGACGTAGATCGGTCTCGCGCTGTTGTGGTAGGTCATGATCGCTAGAGGTAACCTATTAAAGTTGATACGCCTTGTCTTTTTCGACGCGGAACCATTTCAGGAACCTTCACGGACATGCGCCCAACAACTCACCAAAGTTTCGTGTCAATCGGATGAATGGTATAGAAGCCTATGCGTAACATACAAACAAACATACATCCATTTACATATATATAGATACAACAGAATGCTTTTGAGCAATTCGATGCTCAAAGCGCTGACAAACTGTTCGTCATTTAAGAGTTACCTTTTCGCCGCGAGATGGCGCCATCTGTCAGTCACTCGTCTGTCAAATAAAGATGACATATTAACTGTCATGCATATATTTTTAAGCCGTTTCGGCCCCCTGGCGCTTTTTTCGACGCGGAACCATTTCAGGAACCTTCAAGGACATGCGTCCTACAACTCACCAAAGTTTCGTTGCAATCGGATGAATGGTATAGGAGCCTATGCGGAACATACACACAAACATCCATTTTTATATATATAGATTATTAACCATTTTATTAAACACTAAACAACTTTGAGGAGTTATATCTCAGAAGCTAAGGAGCAAAATAGCAACTTATTATGAATAAAAAGAAGCGTCTTTCCGAGTACTTTCCTGCTATGTTTTCAGAATTTCATTTAACAAAAAATTCGCCGAGATAATCTATTTGTTTATAAGCAAAAAAAAACGACACCAACTTTAAACAATGACTATCCGTTCTAATAAACATTTTTTAATTCTGACAAAAGTACATGAAAGCTTGTTCCCTCTTATATATGACCGCTAGTTTTATTAAAATCGAATAGTGGAAAAAAATTTAAACAGTTTTGAAAATTTTCAATATTTTCCGATTTTTCTGGATTGCAAAATTATTGTGCAAACTCTAATAATCCGATCGAAACGAAATTTACTCGATTCTTTTATTATAACTTGAGGATTTTGTACCTGTGATATGGAAGTCCTAACTAGATTTTAAAGTGCCTAAATAATAAGTTAAAAAAACACTTTTAGGGGCCGATTTTTTGTTGTTTATTACTATTTGGCAAAACCGCTAGTAAATTTTTGAATTTATAACCTATACCATTTTATGTAAAAATAGATTCTGCAACTTTTTCCTCTCTTCAACTTTCTTCTAAATTCAATAATTAAAAAGTTAGAAGCAGAACAATTCGGGAAAAAACGCGTTTTTTAATTTCTTTTTAAATTGTTGCATTTTTAACAATGTTCCTGACCGATGCGCTTTGGAGGATAAGTCAATCCTTATTCTAGACGTTATTCCCGAGGTATTCATGTAAAAACATTGCGGTTACATCTTATGCCAATCTAAAGCAAATTTCTGACAGATGAGTCTTGGACTATACTTATTGTATGCATTATTACTGTCATGATGATTTTGATAATCTATGTCCTTCTTTATCATTTGTCACTTATTTCGCACCTTTGTTACCTAGCATGTAAAGGGCTTCATTGCCCGTTGATCTAAATAATAAATAAATTATTTTCTTAATTTTGTTTCCTTTTTGTCCCTTATTATTGATACGCCTATGGATAGCTACTTTGTACGCTGTCAAAATTCGTCAAAGGCGGCCATATTTTCTTCCCCCTTTACACCGCGCCTATCGGCTATGTTGGCATGTAAACAAAGATCAGTTTCTAATGGGAACACCGGGTCTAGTTATATTAATGGTCTGTGGATCATGCACTGCATAGAGATAAAAGAGAGAGGAGGTAACAAATGTGGTTGGAACAAATAGACCAAAGCACAGATCAAAGTGGCTTCTGCATATGGCCGACTTCCTGTAAGAAATCTTTCTCTCCAATGGCGTAGCATTACATTAACTAAAATTATGAAATAATAATTTGTATGAAGCAGTTTTATTTCCCATAAAATGTCACAAAATACTAACATATGAAACAATACGAAGGTTGTTTAATACGAATTAAATAACGAATGTTTTTTTTTTAATTTTATTGATTAATTTAACGCATATTTATACTAAATAGTTCGTAACAAAATTACCTATATCAGTTTTTAAAACCTTACGTTGTTGTTCATTCTTTGGAAGACGGAAACAAACAAAAAATTTCCGATTTTGAGATTAATCAGCTAATAGAAGAAAAGTTACCAAAAAAGAACTGTGCTCCAGGTATACCAGGAAGACAAAGAACGAGCAGGAAACCAGGAAGGATAGGAAGAGCTGATTCAGTTATGTAGTGGGTATATTATATTATAAATATGTATATGTATTTCTTATTAATTTTTAAACTTTGGTTCCCAATGGTAGACTGTGGCTCCCTCCATAGATCCGCCACTGCACAATTCAGCAATGGACTACCTAAGCCTGACGTCACAAATGGGCGGAGCTAAGATACCTTTCCAAACAAACCGAGAAAGCGTGCATTTTCCGATAAGAAGATTTTATTTTCAAGTTTGTTATTAGTTTTGACGTGAATAAGAGTGGCCAGGTCAATATGTGGTGAAAACAGGACGGATCAACGTTTTAACAAAGTATTTTTGATAAAAGGTAAGTCTACTTAATTATTATTTTTCGTCCATTTTACTTTTTTGAGGTTATGTTTTTGTTTACTAGTGTGATTTATTTTGTGTACTTTTAGTTAAATAAAACCATCTGAAGTCAGAATCTTGATTGAAATAAGTGGCATCCAAACATGTTTTAAAGATCTGCGACATTATGGAGTTTTTTGAAGACGAGAATAAAATGATAAAAAGGGGTGAAAATGCATTGGAATCCCATCATGTAAAAAGCATGCAGTTTGATGCTGATTTTATGATTACTAGAGAGGAAATACATGCCAGCATGAAGGATAAAATATATAGAGTACAGGTAGGTATTCTGCTTCCCATAGATTTTATAGATATTTATCTTTTTAAATGTTCCTATTGCAGATTACGCTAAATAAATCAGGAGACATTACTTCGGCTACTTGTACCTTCTCGAGGGGTACAAAATGCCATCATATTGCTGCGCTGGTTATTTTTTGGCATTATAATATGACAACTGCAAACTAAGGAGTGCTTTGAAGGTTCTCGATCTTGCGTCCGAATGTAAAAAATTTACAAACTTTTTGGTCACTGTAATGCTTACAGTCAGGCACAAAACACATAACCATGACTATAGATATTGACCACGAACCTGAAAAACGGTCTTTAAACACAGCAACACCACTAAACTTAACAAAAATGATAAGTTTTGATGGAATTAAAACGATAACATAACCTATAATATATAATATGGGCCAAAACTACATTATACTCCTTACCTATCTGGAAATATTTGGTGATAACATAGGTTTGAACAAACTTATATAGATGGCAACTCTTATTTACAACAAAATCAGGAAAAAATGTAGAATTAAAACTCTCTTATGGACAAATTGCTTGCTTTCTCGATTTGTTTAGAAAGGTATGGAAGCTCCGCCCCTTCGCGTGACGTCAGCACTTAGGTAGTCTATAACAATCGCAAGCACGCGTGGCTTCTCAATATGGCCGGTTCCGTATACAAAATTTATTACCCCCTCTTCCTAAATGTTACCTCCTCTCTCTTTTATCTCTATGATGCACTGATAGACTACATTTCACATAAGAAGAACTGTGGGCTAGAGTGCCTAGAAAGGTAGAGTGTGGACAACTATGTAACAAGCACTGATTGGTTCATTTGAAATGTTGAACCATAATGGCGGCACCAATAAACAAGCGAATTGAAATAGCGCGAATTTGAATTTCATTTTGTATGTCCTGTGCAATAGTACATGGGCGGCGCATGAAATTGTTTATTTGCAAGGCGATGATTTTTCAGAAATAAAATGCTTAGCCTTGTTTATAAGAGAACAATTGTTTGATTAGTGGTGTACATTTGCAATAACCATGTTTTGCGTTATATGCGTAACAAAAACAAACAAAACGAAGAAACAAACAAAAACTTAACCCCTACGAAAAATGAACTAGACAGTGTAATATAATAATGACACTGGCTTCTAGTTCTTGGAGTTGATTCAGGTTAGTACTATAAAACATTAGCAAATCGAAAATTTAACAAAGGTATATTATTTGTTGATAAGACAAATTTATGGGGTTTGTGATATGATGAAAATAAAACATTGGAAAATGTTACAATGAAAAGGGAAATAAAATAAAAACAGATATATTTTATTAACACCTTTTATTGTATTGCATGCATTGTCATAGACTCACTTGCTACGTGTATGTCTTACATTTAAAGTTTGTATTTTGTGATTGTAAATCCTTAACCTAAACCGAATAACCCCAAAAGCGATTCTTTTTTAATATCATGACAAGTCTCTAGATTACATGGTATGTTTTTCATTTTTTCTAAATGGTTTCTAAATTTTTTCTCTAAATGGTTTAAACTTAGAACCTACAACTGGGGATTATTTTCTTTCAGTTAGTGTATTTACATCTAGCATTGCAATCTATAATGATGTCGAACTTTCGCACTTATTCAGAAATACACTGTATGGCCTGACTACAACACAACTACTATGATAATCACTTTCACTTCAATACATACTTATTTTGGAAACGCTCTTAAATATGTCTCCAACAATAATTCTCTGCTACAGGAAACACTTTAGAAACACTACAAACCACTGCAAACACAATGAAGGAAATTAACCAAAGTGAACACAAATACGCACGCACGCTTATGGACTTTCCACTCCCGGCATACATGAAACTTAATATAAATCTTAGAACATATTTCAATAATTGCCGTTGTATGAAACTTACGACCCGTACCGGCCGCCATTATGGTCCCAAATCCGTTATACCGCGTTTGGAAATAATAGGAGTAATGACATTTGGCGATGGATCCCTTTTTTGAAGAAACTGTAGAGCGTTTTGTGTGGAGCAAACGCATAAATCCATGTGCCGCACATACAGATCGTGAATTTATCGCACAAGCCATGCGGCGTTGTCAAATACCAACCTTTGGTTTTCTTGAATCATAAAGTTGGTTCGAAACATTTAAAAATCATGTTTTGAAATGCATTTTCCAGTCGGTTAACTGAGCTTTACACTTTGATAAAAGTAAAGAAAGACTATAATGGTTCAACGTGTGCTTTTAAGCAAGCCACGAAAAGAGTATTGTTGGTGATGACGGCAACCAGAAATACACCATAGAAGTATATTGCTAAAGATTGCTTACAACGGCAACAATGCACCAATCCTTTCGTCAAGGTTCGTTCCATGAACGTAGGTGCTGTAAGTCAATAATAATATTAATAATCAACCAAAAAGGTAACGCGCTGGTCAAGTACCTCATGGTGGCGTGGAAACCTTGACAAAACATGAATATGTATTATTCTTATTGATTTGTATTTGTATCTTCTATTTGGAAAAATGTTTTAGTAATTTTTTTTAAAAATTCCTTTAGTCACGACTTTATTTCTACGCACGCCTATGAAATCCATATAAGTCCCCACGAAACATCAAAATCGAACTGTCAGTCACTCCTATTATTTCCAAACGCGGTATAGTTGTCCACCAGTGATATGTTAAAGAGGGGATATGACCCGGAGAGGTTGTGCACGGGCATAGGTCGGCCATATTGCTCACTGCGCTCTGTCAAATTTTTATTGTCACTGGATTGTGATATTTTTCGGAGTTTTTGGTGTTTATGTTAACTTCTACACTGCGATTACATTTACAAGTAATGGCTTCATGTGTGATACGACGTAGCTGTACGAGCAACGGACGCATAGACAAGAAGAATCTCACTGGAAATACTGGAATCACTTTTCATAGGTTAGTTTCAACATTGTACAGAGTTGTATTCAAGAAAATTTACTTGTACATTTCTGACTGCATTTAGTTTTGAAAAATTACTTTTTAAATACACCTTTCATGTATTATATTGTCTTTATTATAATTGTGAAGAAATGATTTACAGATAATATTGTATTAATGAAATAAATCAGTTTGAGAATGAAAGTTGTATTATTATGATTTTTAATTTAAATCCGGACCTGACATTTCGCCATATTGGAACTAGCGAAAGACACGCCTACCAGGCCCACTTTCTTATGTTAAAACTAGCCATTGTGTCATATCCCTAACCTAACATATCACTGTTGTCCACACTCTACTCTTCTATACCGCGTTTGGAAACAGTGATATGTTAAAGAGGGGATATGACACGGAGAGGTTGTGCACGGGCATAGGTCGGCCATATTGCTCACTGCGCTTTGTCAAATTTTTATTGTCACTGGATTGTGATATTTTTCGGAGTTTTTGGTGTTTATGTTAACTTCTACACTGCGTTTACATTTACAAGTAATGGCTTCATGTGTGATACGACGTAGCTGTACGAGCAACGGACGCATAGACAAGAAGGATCTCACTGGAAATACTGGAATCACTTTTCATAGGTTAGTTTCAACATTGTACAGAGTTGTATTCAAGAAAATTTACTTGTACATTTCGGACTGCATTTAGTTTTCAAAAATTACTTTTTAAATACACCTTTCATGTATTATATTGTCTTAATTATTATTGTGAAGAAATGATTTACAAATAATATTATATTAATGAAATAAATCTGTTTGAGAATGAAAGTTGTATTATTATGATTTTTAATTTAAATCCGGACCTGACATTTCGCCATATTGGAACTAGCGAAAGACACGCCTACCAGGCCCACTTTCTTATGTTAAAACTAGCCATTGTGTCATATCCCTAACCTAACATATCACTGTTTGGAAATAATAGGAGTGACTGACAGTTCGATTTTGATGTTTCGTGGGGACATATGGATTCCATAGGCGTGCGTAGAAATAAAGTCGTGACTAGAGTGCCTAGAAAGGTAGAGTGTGGACAACTATGTAACAAGCACTGATTGGTTCATTTGAAATGTTGGACCATAATGGCGGCACCAATAAACAAGCGAATTGAAATAGCGCGAATTTGAATTTCATTTTGTATGTCCTGTGCAATAGTACATGGGCGGCGCATGAAATTGTTTATTTGCAAGGCTATGATTTTTAAGAAATAAAATGCTTAGCTTGTTTATGAGAGAACAATTATTCGATTAGTGGTGTCCCTTTGCAATAACCATCTTTTGCGTTATATGCATAACAAAAACAAACAAAACGAACGAACAAACAAAAACTTAACCCCTACGAAAAATGAACTGGACAGTGTAATATAATAATGAGACTGGCTTCTAGTTCTTGGAGTTGATTCAGGTTAGTACTATAAAACATTAGCAAATCGAAAATTTAACAAAGGTATATTATTTGTTGATAAGACTAATTTATGGGGTTTGTGATATGATGAAAATAAAACATTGGAAAATGTTACAATGAAAAGGGAAATAAAATAAAAACAGATATATTTTATTAACACCTTTTATTGTATTGCATGCATTGCCATAGACTCACTGCTACGTGTATATGTCTTACATTTAGTTTGTATTTTGTGATTGTAAATCCTTAACCTAAACCGAATAAACCTAAAAGCGATTCTTTTTTAATATCATGACAAGTCTCTAGATTACATGGTATGTTTCTCATTTTTTCTGAATGGTTTCTAAATTTTTTCTCTAAATGGTTTAAACTTAGAATCTACAACTGGGGATTATTTTCTTTCAGTAAGTGTATTTACATCTAGCATTGCAATCTATAACGATGTCGAACTTTCGCACTTATTCAGAAATACACTGTATGGCCTGAATACAACACAACTACTATGATAATCACTTTCACTTCAATACATACTTATTTTGGGAACGCTCTTAAATATGTCCCCAACAATAATTCTCTGCTACAGGAAACACTACAAACCACTACAAACACAATGAAAGAAATTAACCAAAGTGAACACAAATACGCACGCACGCTTATGGACTTTCCACTCCCGTCATACATGAACCTTAATATAAATCTTAGAACATATTTCAATAATTGCCGTTGTATGAAACTTACGACCCGTGCCGGCCGCCATTATGGTCCCAAATCCGTTAGTTGGCCACACTCTACTCTTCTAGGCACTCTAGTCGTGACTAAAGGAATTTTAAAAAAAAATTACTAAAACATTTTTCCAAATAGAAGATACAAATACAAATCAATAAGAATAATACATATTCATGTTTTGTCAAGGTTTCCACGCCACCATGAGGTACTTGACCAGCGCGTTACCTTTTTGGTTGATTATTAATATTATTATTGACTTACAGCACCTACGTTCATGGAACAAACCTTGACGAAAGGATTGGTGCATTGTTGCCGTTGTAAGCAATCTTTAGCAATATACTTCTATGGTGTATTTCTGGTTGCCGCCATCACCAACATTACTCTTTTCGTGGCTTGCTTAAAAGCACACGTTGAACCATTATAGTTTTTCTTTACTTTTATCAAAGTGTAAAGCTCAGTTAACCGACTAGAAAATGCATTTCAAAACACGATTTTTAAATGTTTCGAACCAACTTTATGATTTAAGAAAACCAAAGATTGGTATTTGACAACGCCGCATGGCTTGTGCGATAAATTCACGATCTGTATGTGCGGCACATGGATTTATGCGTTTGCTCCACACAAAACGCTCTACAGTTTCTTCAAAAAAGGGATTCATCGCCAAATGTCATTACTCCTATTATTTCCAAACGCGGTATAGGCACTCTACTGTGGGCTAGAGTTACACGGAACAACATATTCCGTCGGCTATGTTCGGTTTCCATAGTTTCATGTAATTCGTGTATAAGCAGTGGCGGGAGGGTGAAGGTTTAGCGTAGGCGCCTTGGCGTGTTTTTCGGCATTGTCGTTTGTCACCCGGCGTTCGCGTATTTAACGTAACGTAACGGTCGTTTATTTTATTATTATTACGCACAATGTACGTTGTGCATTGTGTATTTTGACTAAAGCGAAATGATTTAGATTAAATTATTTTTGTTGTTTACACAACATAGGCACTAACAGTGCATGAATTAATATTATGCCCGCATTATCCCCTAATACGATTACTACTCGGACCGCTACTGTCCAGATGCCGATCGGGCGACTTCGTGACGGAGATGCGGCCTGCGTGGAACTCAAGGGCCTCAAGGCCACGGTTCTTCTTATGTGAAATGGAGTCTATGAAATACAGCAGCACATATATGTATTTTGTTCCTGTCGACTTTGGAAGTTTATAAACATGAACGTTTTCTATTACACTTTAACGTTAATCTCCAATGATAACTTTTAAATACCTTGTTTTTTACAACATTTGAGGTCTATTTACATTGCCCATGATACGATCTGAAAGTTCTGAGTAGTTCTGAGTCTGAGTTCTGAAGTTAGGATAAAATACAATCTCAGCGTAGAATCTATTAGCCGGGGATGCACGAGCGATCAGCAGCGTACTATGACGAAACCTATAGTCGAAACGTATTTGTGGAAAATCATTTAAGATATTAACGTAACCACATATATATGTAATACTCCTATATCGCTAACAGAGAGAGAGGTTTGGGCGAAAACATCCATCCCATTTGTGACTTATTGGTCTGTAACGCTCAGACGTCTGTTACTGCCAATAAAATAATTGGATTCGCATCACGTGTATATTTACATCGCGTAGAGCGGCATGTGTTTGTTTATGTTTACGTTTAGCGGTGGAGGTTAATCTTAGAAAGTGTGGTTAGGACATCTCAATAAATATTAAAGACGAAAGTTCTCAGTATCCCCCAAATAAAACCAATTCAAAGAATGTAGAGATGATATTTAATCCAAACAGGCTGACATCCGACGTTTCGTCTACGATCGTAGACATATTCATGGATCTACAATGATTAAGGTAAGTACTTGCTAGGAGAGAGAGACTTGACACTTACATTTCCAGTGAGCTGATGAGTCAATTATCATTTACTTGGAATTGGTGAATAAAGCTTTTGTTAAAAATTCGTGGCTATGTGCTGAATGTTTTATTTTTCATGTTCATGTCGATTTTTCAGTACATAATACGTTTATTAGTGTCCTACACAATTTTCTTATTTTCTTTTCTACACAAATCATACTAAAAAAACATCATAGAGAATAAATGCTATAACAAAAATTAATGGTTCTTATAACGCTTTACGAGAATACAGATTTTGTAATTCGGGGCCATTGTTCTCCGTGCGCTTCATCTACCAAGTCACTCTCTTCTGTCTCACTTGTTTTCGCCCGACTCACTATAGGACGAGATAGGACGCTAGCGATATAGAGGAGTATTACATATATACGTAACCATTAAACTAGGACAACAATAAAAGATTTATCTTCTGATTGTGATCAACAAACTTTAAATTGATTCTAAAAATTATTTATAGATAAATACAATGTGTTTCAAAATGATTGTCATCTAGTCGGCTGTGGAATTCCCATGTAAAATAAAAAAAAACGCCTTGCGAAAATAGGAGTTTCTACTAGCTATACATAACCTCAAAATAACCTACTTAATCTGTTTTAACTTCTGGTTTTTCTCTGTCAAAAGAAAACGAATTCTGAGTATTTGTCTATTTGTAGTATTGGTTTGGCCTGAAAAGGGCCGTTAATTACCAGCAGTACTGATTGCCAGTTTCACAATAAATGTTCGAAGTGTCACTTGTTATCAGAATTAGATAGGTACAAATCAATAGAGCGCGCCACATCAAAAATTACATGCACAGAAATTCCAACACCAACTAGATGACAATCATTTTGAAACACATTGTATAAAGTATAGTATGAGGAAAACAGAAGGCTGTCTCCGCCCGAATTCTGTCTTCTTCTCTCCCTTTTTCAAATTTCCCCCAAAAATGTCCACAATTCGCAGCCTACTCTGACTCTCATGGCCAATCAAAAATTTTTTACAGTCTCTCTACTCAACCAGCTCCCCTCTTGCGAAAAATCTCGCACGACGTACTTTTGAATTTTATCGCTCTCTTCTAAGAAACGTCAAAGGGAATTATGTCAAAAGACCAGTTTATCTTTTCACCTAACTGAGCATCAACCTACTTACTACCTACTCAACCGTCTTAAACCACAAGTCGAGTTTAAATAAACAAACAAACGAGATAGGGGAACGAAAATACCACGGTTCGACTTGAGCGCGCGCCCGAAAAATTAAAACGCAACATAATTTTGAGGACGTTTTGCCAACTATCGAAAAATTCAATGACAAATCGACTTGGTATTGTATAATTAATAGTTCAAGATTGCTTGGAGTGATTAGGACGTAAATTCTGTTCGACATTGCGTGGACTTCGACCAAGTTTTATGTTTTTTATTTTTCTCGGAGGATCAATTTCGTTTAAATTTTGATCATGTAAGATTGATCGCAGTTTGATTAGTTACTCAAAAATGTTTTTTTTTAATTGTTGCAGAGAACAATCGTCGCTAATAGAGGTCATCGATCATTAATGAAAATTTAAACGAAATACATTCACCGGAACAATCTCAAAAAAATTAAATATATATTATATAAGTAAGTAGATGTCAACACAATGTCGAACAGAATACATGTCTTATTCACCCAAAGCGATCTTGAACTACCAATTTTTCTATGCAAAGTTGATTTGTTATTCATCGCTCATGGGTTCATCTCATGTAAGTAGTACAGTTTACTAATGATACATCTTACATCTTACTGTATACTACAGTAAGATGAATAAACCTGGGCTTAGTCATAATGATTGATTTTACTATGTATGGCTGAGCGCTTTCCCCATGCTCTATCTCAAAAATGGTTAACCGTTTTGTTAAAAATGTTTTGAATAAAATATGAAGAAATTTTTTTGCTTAACCACCCTCGTTATGGATGCAAATTGCATCGAAACCGTAGGAAGCGAGATATTTGCGAAAAATTGATTTTTTGTGTCATTTGATCATCAATATCAAGGCGACGACACGAGATTTTATGAAACTTTGAGACAACCTTTAGTTAGGCACTCTACCTTTAGTATACCAAGATAAAAGTTTTTACGAGTTTACAGCTATTTATATCTCACTCCGAGGTTGACTCTATTTTATCTTAAATGACTGACTATAGGTCGTATAGCCACGCTTTCTGTCCAGCATCGGTGGTGACGTCACAGAGTTTGCCAGGCAGATTCGACTAGCTGAGTAATCCTGGTAGTAAATAATCGTTGTTACCTGTGCTTATTATCTAGTGACTTTAGTGCTTATGGCTTATTATTTGTGTCAAATAATTTATGTTCCTTGGTTTCTGTGCCAAAACTGCCAAATGTCAAAATGTGCCAATTATTGTTTTGTGGTGTTAATATTTTTTCGCCCGGTTTATAAATTCAATTTTAATTCCAGTGTACAGCGTGTAAAAATTCTCAAAGAAACCTGAATCATGCAAGTACCACCCGTTTTCATCGACATGTCCCTGGAGGATCAGGTAGGTCCTCGCTTCCTTACAATCCGAAACACCATATGACGAAGGTTGTAAATTTGGAGGTTATATCCTCTTTTACTTGCAGGCACAAGAACTGCGGGCGTATTTAAAAGGTTTGGGGGCCGAGATTTCGGAGGAAAAGTCCCTTAAGGGGATCGAGGATGACCTGCATAAGATAATCGGCGTGTGTGACGCCTGCTTTAAGGAAGGCCAGGAGGCTGATGTCGAACTGGTTCTTAACGATATTGTTTCCATTATGGTCTTGGTAAGGATTTATTTAACGAGCCGTATTGGGTAACTTTGTGCAGATACTGTGCGATCGAATAAAAAAATAGTCAAAGCAGGCCATGAGATAAAATACGCATGTCTTTTCCTAAAATTCTTCTTCAGGTTAATAATTACAAATGTCAAGTTGACGTACATTGACACGAGACGATGTTGTCGAAGCAAATCAAAAGTTTTCTTTTAGAATCCTATTTTAGAAATGGAGTGAAGCTGGAAAACGGTGAATGGCAATATTCGTATGTTGCCTGTTGTGAAGAATTCCAGGAACATTTTTCCACCAAAGCTGCCAATCACTTGTATGATGTTGTCAAAAATTAACTTCAAGTTTGACTTTGTCAGTGTCAAGTAGTATTTTCCGTTGTCTGTATTTTTAAATTTAGGAACTAAAGACATGCAGCTTCTTTTTCATGGCCTGCTTTGACTATTTTTTTATTCGATCGTGCTGTATATGTTATGGACCAAGTGATTAATGGGGCATTGTATATAATGCCGGGCATTTTGAAAAATGCCCAACATGAGAAGGAAATATAATATTTGTTAAAATAATTAAATTGCCCGGGCTTTATAAATAATGTCTATCACCTGTTGGGCAGGATAATAAAAACATGTTTATTTCCATTCTTGTCCTTTAATAAGCAAAATGAGCACAACTAATATATGGAGGATTAAGTCCCATATTTATTGAAACAATTGCCGCTTTAGAGGCATCTGGAGTTACACAGTTTCTTTTCTTTGCGACAACTGCATGTATTAGTCTTACAGTTACCTTTACAACCACATAGAACATAGACTGTAACCTTGCACTCCACATTTAGATGACATCCTAATACATCTCTCAGTGAAATCTCTGTCTCCGGAGTATCTTCAAGCGAAGCAAATCATTCCTTACACACTGATAATTGGATTGTTGAATAAAGTTGATTGAGAATACCATGTATTGTTCCTGATTTGTAATGGTTTGAGGTTGTTATTTCAGTCACTGTAGCAACGAGCTCGATCAACATCTGGAACGTGGACCATTACGGTGCCACCTATTTTAGCTATGGGATATTTAGCGTTAGATGCATCCAACATTTTATTAGCCTGTTTCTGCAAATTACTTAAAGCCAGTTTCCTTACAAATATAACATTTTCTTTCTTGCTCTTCACATTTTGTTCTGATGAAGCCATTTCGTTTGTGGTTTCTTCAGTTTCTTCACAATGCACATCTAAGGTAATGGTGAAACTTTGCTTGGGCCGGCTGAATATAAATTTATATCATTATTTTCCGTGGATTCTAGTTGGTTTATTTAGCCACACTCCACTTGGTCTATTTCGATGGACTCTACTTGATCATTTTCGGTGGACTTAATTCTTTTCAGAGATAGTGCCTTCGGTGGATAATAGTTTTTCTAAGTCTTCTGAATTTACATCTAGCAGAGCTTCATATGGTTATAGAAGAACTTTTTAGTCCTACTTTCAACTTCGTTCCGAACATGGCTTCATATGGAGTACAGTTCATGCCTGTGTGATGAGCTCTATTTTTCATTAATTACACAAAACGTAATCCTGACCATTTTTTTGTGTTGTTATCCTCCAGCCATGTACTTAGGATGTTCTCGATATCTTGGTTTGCTCTTTCTACTGACCCTTGGCTTTGAGAGTGTCTCGGTTTATCATGCACAATTTTTTATCAACGCCCCGCCCAATCTACCCAAATAAGCAAATTGCCCGAGGATTGTTTAGCAATATTCATAATGACCAGACAGACACTATCATAAATAATGAAGTTTAGGTAATACTTAATCACTTGGCCCGATCTGACTTGTCATTATTCATAATGCCCGGGCATTATAAATAATGCCCTCATTAATCAGTTGGTCCATAATATATATATATATATATATATATATATATATATATATATATATTTCTGTGATAGTAAAAGAGGTATATCAAAGTAACACCATTTCTATGGTTCATAATATACAAAGGCCTTCTGTAGAGATGATTTAACTAATGAATATTAACTCGCATGGAAGGCCAATAGGAGGTGATGGCTATGAAACTTGCATATAGATTTTATGAGAAACAAGGTAATTAGCCAGCTTCTACATTTGTCAGGTGGATGGGGGGTTGGTCAGCTCTATCTCTCTTAAAGATATGCCTCCGAGACTGTAAAAGAAAGAATTTGTTACTGCAATAAAATTACAGTTCTTTAAAAAGTGTGATCATGGGATGAAATAATTTCTATGTAATAAAGTACAGTGTAACCTTGGTTATCTGAACATGCGTTTATTCGAATACCCGCTTATCCGAATTCCACAAATTGGCATTTATTATCCGAACCACTCTTGATTAACCGAACTTAAATCGCTAGAGCTTAGCTAGTGACGACTCTCAAATTTCTGTCATATTTATTCCTCCTAACTGCACACCACTGATCCAGCCAATGGATCAGAATGTGATCCAAGCTATAAAACTCTACTACAGAAAGAATCTCTTGAAGAAGATAGTGGGGACTCTTGGAAATATTGCAGAGGAACTGAAGAAAGTCACAGTCAAAGATGTTGTGTTTGAACTGGCAGAGGCTTGGCAGAACGTGAAGACCGGTCTGAAAGTTCTTGGCAGCAACTCCTGCCCCCAGGATTGTTAGATTCATTCGAAGATGAAGATTTGATCCCTCTCTACAGTCTCTACATTGCGACAAGTTATAACATCAGAAGTGAACGAAATAAACGAGATAGTGGAATATTATAGATATTATAGATAATAGATTATAGATATTTTTATTTATATTTGTTACCTTCGAAAATTTTTTTATTGCATTAAAATTGTATTTCGTTTTACATTGACATCTGTATTAAAGATTTTTATATCATTCGGCATTTTATTTATTATCCGAACAAATCATTAACGGAACAGTGACATGCATTAATTAGTTCGGATAACCAAGGTTACCCTGTATATGGACTTTTAAAGTAACTTTGGTCTATTCCATTTTAACGCATCAGTTCGAAAATTGACCCCGGAGCTGAAACAGCCCCAAAATGGGAAATTTTACATTTTGGTTGTCTCCATATGTGTTTATTAAACAGAACTTTAAAACAACCCAGCTGTTTAACAGAGGTAACACGTTTTCTGTTTATCATGGCTCCAAAAAATTAATTGTATTGATCAGATAGGTCAAAGGCGAAAAAAATGCAATTGCTACTAGTATAGAACCGATTAAAAAGAGAGAAAAAAGATAACATTTAAATTTAAAGAACAAAAGATTTACATTTTTCTGTCTGCAGTTCAAAGCTCTAAAACTACTATATATCCTCAAATTTCTTCCTGCTAAAAATACATTTGTAAATGTATTCATCTTTAAAAAGTAAATTGTATTATATGAAAGTGATATAAATGTTTTTAATCCTAACACAATTGTTAACAAACAACTATTATGTATTTCTAGATTCCGTTAGAAAGATCCGAGAATATTATATTGGCGTTTTGTGAAAAACTCACCAAAGCGCAAGGTACCAAATTGGGACTTGTATGTCTTCGAGCGTAAGTAACTTTTTATTTGGGGTAACAAATTTTCAAAACAATAAAATTTGTTGCACTAAGCAATGATTTATTATACATTATTGTGAAATTGTTTCTTTAATATATGAAACATTTATTTATTATTATATATATTTATATATTGAATTAATTTCGAGAACATATTCCCTCTGTTTCTTTAATATGTAACTAATTTCAGTCTGTGGTTGCTATTTCAATCGTTGGATGACCGATCACCGATGCGGTACCCGGTATACTATCACTTGATTCAGATAGCCAAACAGACTGATTCTGTGAAACTCGTATATCAAGATATAGATCATCTTAAACAACAATTCTCCAACTGTCCTCCATCCAGCGATCAACTGCAGAAGCTGTACAGACTTCTACACGAAGTCTTACTTAAGAGTAATCAAAGGTAAACAATTTTTTTTGTAATTTTTTATTTTTCAGTTTAACCACAATAAACTATCTACTGTTTTTTTTTTTTTTTAGTGAACAGGCAGCTTTGGTTATGATTGAACTCCTGGGGACATACACAGATAAGAATGCTTCTCATGCTAGAGAAGATGCCATCCGTTGTATAGTTTCCGCTCTAGCAGATCCAAATACTTTCCTACTGGATCCTCTTTTATCTTTGAAACCAGTGAGCTTCTTGGAAGGAGAGCTTATACATGACCTTTTAAATATTTTTGTCAGTGAGAACCTTGAAACCTACTTAAAATTTTATAAGGAACATAAGGAATTTGTAACAACTCAAGGTATTGAACTTGGTGTCTTAACTTTGTCTATAGAGCAATCAAAAACGAGCTGCTCAATGAGCAGACCTGTTTGGCATTTCGCAAGATTCAAGAACAATAAAGATTCTCTGTTTTAAGTAGTCTGTGGACTTCATTGTGAAACATACGAAAGTCTTGCAACTAATTTTAGTAAATAGAACTAAATAGAAATCTCCAATTTTCAGATTCTCTTACATTTGTTTCATAAATAGAAATTAGTTTGACCAACTTTGAGAACCTTGATAACCTTTCTTTTTCTTTGGGAAACAATTAACTTTACGAGATGGAGTACATTAGGCTGATAATGAGGAACATTTTTTGAATGAGTCTGTTTTCAGGTTTAAATCATGAGCAGAATATGCAAAAAATGAGACTTCTATCCTTTATGCAGTTGGCAGAAAGCAACCCTGAAATTTCATTTGATGTTATCGAAAAGGAACTTCAGATAAAGCCTGAAGAAGTTGAAAGTTTCATAATTGAAGGTAACTCTCAAAAGAGAAATTGAAACAGCCCTAAAAACTCCACTTCTTTTCAGTTTTAAAGACCAAACTTGTGCGTGCTAGGATGGATCAGGCGGCTAGGAAGGTGTATGTGTCTAGTACAATGCATAGAACCTTCGGCAGGGCCCAATGGCAACAGTTGCGTGACCTACTCCATTCATGGAAAGCAAATTTGAGTTCCGTGCAGGAAGGAATGAAGACCATCACAGCTGCCCAACTTGAGATCATAAATCAACAATAATTCCGATTGTATTAAACTTTTTTATAAGTACCAATGTAACATGGAATAATAACAGCAGTTTTAGAAAAAGTTAGCCTTTGAATACTAAACAGCAAAGGGTTATATAGTAAGAGGAAGGGATATTTGAGATTCTTTGTAGTGAGTGAAGTGGTCGTTTATAGAGGAGTGCGAGATCCTTACCACATTTAACAATAGTTTAAAATGTTTGTCAAGCTTGATCCTAAGCTTTAAATCTTTGACCGCCTCCGTGCAATATGTTTTGGTTTTACAAAGTATTCAACATATTCACTATTAGCTTACCTATTATCTATTCATTTTGGTTTGGTTCACCTATTGTCTCGAAAACAACATAGTCAAGGACCTGAAAACTTTGGGAATCGACAATTGGAGGCAAGCCGTGATAGACAGAGATGGATGGAGGCAGGTCATCTTTGCAGCTAAAACCCACGAAGGGTTGTAAAGTTACTGAGAAGAAAAAGTCTCGAAAATGAATAGCGTAAAGAAATAGTTTGCGTATAAAGCAACTTATTTTTATGCAGTGTTTTTTTTTCTTAGCTGATGTCAATCGACGCGTTTCTGTCCATTAGCTGAGGTTTTTTATATCTCTTTGGAATTGGCATAGCATTTAACAACAAACAAATTTGCAATGATTGTAGTTGCAGATCATTTTTCACTGATTTTCGGAATAGTTAAGTTTACCCTTAATAAAGACTGACATGATCAGCTTTCTTACAAGTTTCTAAGGGATATACGCCCAGCCCAGCCTAGCCATTGACATTTGCGTTTTATCCATTAGAAGAAGTGTTTTTTTTTGACGTATTTCTGGTGCCCTAGCGTGACAAGGTAATGACGAATATATTTAAACATATACATAGGTTTCTTTGCTGATGAATAAAGTAATATAATGTTTCATCTACCTATAATTTCATTTAAGATAACATTGAAAAGTATTAAAATGCTGTAAATTAGAAAGTGCGGCACCATTCTCGTTACACGCCACATTCAATGAAGTAGTGGTAACTGATGGCATAGAAATGCGATTTTAATTAAGACACTTCACTGAAGTCACTGGTCACCTACAAAACGTAGTCAACTAGTAACTTATGTGGCAGCAACTGTGTTAACAGAAAGTAAGTTATATTGAATGTTAACAATAATTTTAGAGTTTGCTCTCCAAATATTACACTTCCCTCTTGCATGTACTGTTTGATAACATATCTTGTATTATTAATAACAACATAATTAAATAGTGTATAATTTATTAGTGTCCAAATATTTCACAGTGACAAAATTATTAAATCACCTTACTACAAGTATTCATATATATCTATTGCTAATTAATTACCAGTGAATTAAAACTATAAAATGTATTAAAATAATAAATCCTGCAATATACAAATATTTAAACTCTTTAAAACATATAACGATAATTTCAATTGTACTACAAAATCTACAAATAAGTATATATAAAAAAATGTCAGAGATCGTTACAATAACCACATCTTAGTATGGACTATGGCTGGAATAAATCTATAATATACAGGATAATTACTAGCTTCATGTAAAAAATGTTATTTATCTAATTGCACCCATTACCCGATAGAAATATTATTGGGATAAAAGTTTATCTGCATTACACTCAGGTACCTTCTTTAAAATTATAAATTGCGTATTCTTACCAGAGTTCCGAGATCTGTGTGCCCCTTCTGATCCTTCAAGTAAAATGCATGAACTTACTAGTACTAAAATATTTATTTCACTGCATTTGCTTTGATCTGAACTATATACCTTATGCTAATATGTGAATGAAGTGTGTGATTGAAATTAACAATTTTTCGTGCACATTCAAAACACTAATATTATCTGGTTTGCAGGCATACCGCGCACTCAGAACTCTTGTTAGATTGTACTTTTATGGTATGTCAGTTTGCTGAGCTCACAATAAATAATAATTTGCAAAATTATTGTCGTCTTTTAAATAATACAACATATTTTTTTCTGAAAATAATTCATAGGCATTTCACAAAAAAAAACAGTTTTAAGCCTCCCTATTTCATTCTACTTCTAATCCATTAAGTCCACTTTGTTAATACATCTATTATTTTATGGACCTAGCGAGTTGATTTTATCTTTATCCAAAAATTAATGGCCCAAATAAAGTATCTCAAAACATCCTTACCCGCATGTTTTTGGGATAGATTAATTTGTACAAATAATTTTTAGGGACATAAAGTTGCTGTTATAAAACTAGTTTTGTAAGGTTATTATTACAAGTATTAATAGCCAAAAAAAAAATCAATGCAGTCAAAATATGTTTCCGATTTTTTAAAGTTGGAAACATGAGTTTTTAGTATTAATTTTATCAAATACTGGTTAGTAAAAATCACAGACGAAAAACTCGTTATCTCAACAAGAATGCATTCTTATGTAAATAATTGGGGTATTTTTAAATTTTTGTAGTTTAGTTCCGTACTTACGCTAAGTGATAAATGTTTCAACAAATTTATAGGAGCTGTAGAAATATTTATCAATGAATGGAAGAACTGAACTAAATACCAAAACCTGAAAATATCCCACGTCTAAAAAAGTTCAGTTGTTTTAGTTGAACCCAATTCAACTATAATCTAATGGTTAATCTGTTAGTTTCGCATCCATTCACATGTTCAATTAAAATTTAAAAAATCCCTATCTGGTTTGAGCATGCTCTTATTTATGAAAAACGGTCTGTACGGTTTCTTGTAGTACTTAGACTCCGTGCTATCTGAACTTGTATTGTTATCAGACGGTTGCTTCTTGGTTGCATTTCCATATGCACGGAGATGCTGAGGGATCGAACCATGCTTGATGTGAATCATTCTCGTGTCGAGTACCTCGCAATCTATCTGCATCAAAGGGATCAGAGACGTTTGTGAAATAGTATCTGCAAGTGAAGAAACAAATTAAGGATCAAGAAAACAAGAGAGCAAATACCTTTTTAAAAGGAAAAGGTTAAAATCACTTGAAACGTAATATTTGCTTTTGTTCAAACTGCAATTATGTAATTCCTAAATAAGAATAATTTTGTATAAGTAGAAGACTAAATAGATGAGATATGTTATACCACAAATATGTACAGTTTTCGATACCTTTCCCAGTATCAGAAAACCTCATCATTATCTGAATTCCATATAGTTGTAGTGATGGAAACTTAAGTGTTAATAACCCAGTGTTAATAACTCTGAGCTCTTCGGAGAGAACTATATGCGTTCAGAAGCGATCAGAACTGTGATTCATGATGGCCTTGCTTATGACATACAATGAACTTCATCTCATCGTTGTCTGATCGCTTTCTTAGCATCGACTTATTCCGATTCATTACCTATTCAAGCGCCAAACTATATATTTTTGTAGTTTACGTATTCCCAACTATCAATCCAAATTACTTTCATAACCTACTAGAGCCAACTGGATCACTAGAATCCTTGTATCACAGCAAGCTATTAATTATCGGGAATTTTAATCAGCACACATTTAAGATCAAAGATAATCCTGAATTGTCAAGGGATAAAATGCTCTAAGCCTTTTTGTGAAGTTTTTTTACATCAAACAACATAAAACTGCTTTAAACAACTGTTGTCGCTTACTTCATTTTATGCTATGTAAACTAGACTTGTCATACTAAAATAAGACACCTTACTATTTGTACCAGCGGGTAGTGGATACCATCCTGCTCCATACATGTCGGTTGTCTTTAGTGAGTGTCAACATGATACCTTACACAAGGGGTACTCACAATGTTATTTAGCATGCTAAATCGTTAGCATGCTAAAATTAGAATTATGAGTGACCCAAGGTAAGTACTATCGTAATCTTATATCTTACTAAATAAGTGCGGTGGTGCCACTCGCGATATGATTCTGAAACAGTTTTTTGTAAATAACTGAAATCTTGTTTCTTTTCTTTGGTTTATATCTTTTATCATGCCGAAGAGTAGTGAAAAATTTATATTGTGTGAAACTTTGGCGAATGACTATTTGAAATTCTGTTATGTGAAACTGCAGAAGAAGACGATGAAGTCATCAAGGATTGTTTAGATAAGATTCTTGCCGTTTCCTCTTGTAGGTATTCTGTACAATTTCAATTGGGATCGGTGGTAAAATCTGCAGATTGGTACGAATCTATTTTACCAAACTTGGACAAGAACCGTTTTAAGACACTCTTAAGAGTGAACTTTTTTCAGTATAACCATAAGTCATAACACCAATTTGGAAACGACAAATAACAACATGGCCGCTATTTAGCATAGTAACACTGGTATTTAGCACACAACCAGGTGTGCTAAATTGACCAACTTATTTCTATTGGAATATTTAGCATGCTATTGTTGAAACTCTACGACTAGCACAACTAGCACGCTATAGCATGCTAAATGAAAGATTGTGAGTACCCCTACAATACTGATAATGTTTATTACAACTTCAAAAATGCAAACTTTCACGAAACATATTCGAATGTTATGAATATTAACTGTAACGTCCTATTAAATATTTCAGATGCAGCCCTAGACAATTTCTACTCAGCATGTTACTGGTCACCCAGACCTTCACGGAAAATATCGCTGAATATTGGCAAATGGGTTGTTTGATGCTAATAATAACTAGATTGTATAACTTAAGACATTTTTCTTGCCTAGTTTACTACTTTATCCTGCATTATCTCTTTAGAAAAATCTAAAAGAAATTCTACAAAAAAATAATTAACATTGTTACATTACCATTTAGAAGCATCGAAGGCATGATCAGAGACATTCTCGGTCTTCTTGTTTTATTGTGATGCAAAGCTGGCAATAACATGTGTTGGTCAGTAAACGAGACGACATAAAAAGTGTCATCTTGTCGATTGATAGCTTCAAAAAATTCAGAATAAGTTGTCTCCGGTTGCAATGAGAATACCTGTATCTCATTCTTTGGTTCCACAGGAAGCTGAGGACCTGATTTATACCTGTAGATTATAGAAAATTGAATACATTAATAAAAAATATTTGTTTCTCGTCTATTTTCAATTAGTAAATGTCTAATTACCACTATTAGCAAATTCTTAGAAATAACCAGTTTTATTTTTGTAAATTTTGATATACATAATTTTATAGAGGTTCTTGGAGCTTACATAATAACAAAGTAATTAATCTCATAAGGTGTGAGGTATGTTACTGGAATCAAATGTTTTAAATTAATTTGAAATTTTATGTACAAAGGAAGGTTCTCATGGTTGTACATATTTGTTTAGGTGATTTCATTTCATGGGAATGACAACATATTCCCTCAGGTATCCATATTGACTTTAAGCAATGAACTTCTATTGCACATCCTCACAATATTCTGAGATAAATTTAGAAGAGAGATCAACTTTACATATGACTTCTCACTAATATTTATCTGTTAAAGTTAGGTATACCTACCTATATCTTTTATATGATGAAGTAACTACCCCATCCGATTTATATTTTCTTCTACGTTGGCGCGACTTAGGTTTGCCAGTAAAAGTCTCGTTCTTATCCAAATTGACTTTACCGGATACATTAGCAGGTTTACCTATCCATCTGAAAATAAACAGGTACACAAATATTGAACAAGATCACCATTAGATTGGGTTTGTTAGGCATTATTAGATTATTAGCTTTTTGTTTTCAGGAATATATAAAGAGAGAAGCAAATCAGATTGTCAGTCATAAGTATAGTCTGGAGTTTATAAAAGTTGCATATTTTGCATACTATCACAAACATTACTTGAATACATTTTCAACATATATTACACATAATACATTACATTTCCTTTTCTCATGTTATTATATATTATTTTTTGATAAATTTATATGCATAGATTTAATAATTGATTTTAATAGTAAAAAGAAGACTTTAAAATTAAAAATGTTCTCGATGATCCCCAAATAATACAATAACTAATCGTTTATAATGCCGACGTTTCTCCCATTCTTTAAAAAGAAGACTATTAGAAAATGTCAGAATGTTTATATGAAGCTTCACTGGGTATTTAACTTTTGTTTATTCCATCTAATCTCGAAATTGTATGTGCAACAAATATTGATTTAGTAACCAATCAATGCCATTAACAATATATTGGAGTCATTTAAAAAACATGAAGCTCTGGGAACAGCTGGTCACAGTAATAACAAGTTTAATCAGTTGGAAAAAATTATGGTAGTTAAACGTGGCCCAAGGTGTTAAATGGGGGTGTATAAGAATACATTGGTAGATGTATGAAGGATTCTAGTATAAATTGAGTATAAGCACATTTGCGATATAGATAGATAAAATCCTTGATGGAAACATTTACAAATATCATTTATTATCATAATTTTAATACACAAATTTAATAATTCATAATTTTGTAATAGCATAGGTGGACTTGTTTGCGGAATAATATGTATAGTATGCAAAATAAGTAAGAAATCAAAGATCAGAAGTAAACTCATTTATTTGTTTGATTTAATGATCTTATTGCATCAATATGTGCATATTTCATAATATATTATTTCCGTGCTTATATTTTCGGACTGTAGTCCAAACATATTCAATGTTAGGACTTTAAACATATGTTTGATACAGTTAAATATCATTATACGAATATATTTGATCCTTCTATCCTGAACATTATAATCATAAGATTTCAAAAGGTTTAAACATTTAAAACCTATTCAGATAACTCTCTAGAAATATGCAGCAACAAGATAAAAGAAATAAAATAGCAAATAAGAAGATTAAGTTTGTACTTCGCTGTGATAAGAGAAATCTGGCCAAATGATAACAATATTAAAAGCAGTTTCAAGTTGGGCAATTCTTAATCAATTGAAAGAAATCTGAATACATGATAAAACAAATTAAGTTGCACCACACGGAAAAATAGCAGCTATGAAGAAGTGAAGAAATAAATGAGTAGGAAGAAAAAATCAGTCGACTTTGGAGTTTTTGGGACAATAAAGTCAAACTTGTATCACAGGAAAACTCTACAGCCTGTATACTGTAAGCAGTGGATTTTCGTGACTATAGAGTTTACATTACATGTATATACCAAATAAGAATGTATTCTTACCGCTCTAACTCTAAAACGAGTCGTGCACTTTCAGTCTGATTAATAGCAGCGGGACACATAAAGAAGGGTGAGAAATTGGAAGTTTTATTCTCCACTTGATCATCAGTTGACCAAAGAAGGTTTCTACTATGATGGTCTGCTAATTTTGGCATGTCATTCTTCATTAAAACAGGTTGTTTCATAGTAAACGGACTCCTAAAAAAAATTGTCGTTTAATATCATTAAAATATTCCATCTCATGAAGTACCTTAAGACATCTATATTTAATCCCATTACTAATAAAAGAGCGCAAAGGAACAAGCCAGGTTTGATAGCTTTATTGCTAGGTTTACTTGGTACACTTTCTTCATATTGGGCCAAACGCTCTTTCAGCATGGAGTTTTCCTTTAAAAAAAATAAAATAGTATGAGTTTTATTTAATATGGCAATGGTTTAAACTTCTATGCGTCAAAAGTTAATTATCCGGTAATTAAATAATAATGTCAATTTAAATTTTGCAGTGGATTTTGAATTTTGTTTTCATTTGTCTTAATAGTTGATAGCATTTTATTACTATTATTTCATGTCCCTCAATTACCCTATTAATATAACACATTAATAAAATGTAAATCTACTTCAATAAGATAAAAAAAAATCAACATTCTGTTAGTATTTAAGAGGTAACCAGAAAATTATAGAACACTTCCAGAGATTAACCGAGACTTAGAACTAATGATAAGGAAGTACTCGAGAGATATTTTGGTAAAAGTGTGTCAAGTCAGTTTAATGTTTCTAGAGTATTTGAAAAAGTATACAAAGAAATGAGTACAGAAAATTTTTATTTTCACAAAAAAAGTACAAATTTATAATTCCAAGCTTCCTTAATTATTCTTTTAATAAGTGTTCTGTTTATTGGATGATAGTAATGTTTACTTAATGCCTGTTTACATCCTTTTAAAATATAAACACTAAGTATTAAAACATTGTATTAATGTGGATGGAGCCTATGGATATCCTAATAAGCTCGCTCACTCCCAGGGATTATAAATACCAATAATTAAAAAAAAAGGAAAGTTAAGTTTAGCTTTTCCGTGTTTCCAAGTGTTTAGTTAATCGGTTTCAACTGCCATGCCAACTTATATTAACTTTAAAAAAAATGCCAGTCTATATC
This sequence comes from Cryptocephalus moraei, assembly GCA_946251905.1. Taxonomy (NCBI): domain Eukaryota; kingdom Metazoa; phylum Arthropoda; class Insecta; order Coleoptera; family Chrysomelidae; genus Cryptocephalus; species Cryptocephalus moraei. The sequence goes on from OX276454.1 coordinate 31,117,056, forward strand.
AACTTCATTATAACAACCTAAATTATTGGAATATTCTGGTAACATTTGATTGTATTATTGAAATACATTTCCTTCTGACCCTTAAAGCATACAACAGGGCTTTGTTGGTTTGACTGTTCCTACTGTTGAAATTTGACATTTGTGCCCCAGATTTTTTCATCAGAAGCAAGTTGTAAAAAAAGTGTCTGCGACCAAAATTGACGAAAATATGAACGTAAATGTCTTTTAAGTTTTCTTCTTTGGTTAGGTTGTAATATTTAATAAACACTATTTTCATGGCTGAACATAATTCTATTTTTTCTTCTCGATATTGTGCGAATAGTGCCTGGAGTACTATTGACCATCATATCCATCTATCCCCTTCCTGCAAGAAATAATGGTTCCTTATATACAAGTTAATTTTTTTATAAGTTGCAATTTGCAAATAGACAAGTAAGAGTTCAAAATCTTAGAAAAGAAACTGTAAATTGCAAATTTTATAATTATTACGATGTGCCAATTTCCATTAAAGGAAATACACTGTTATCTGGTTGATATAGTATTATAACTTGTTTTATTGTCGTTTTATTTCCTGGGTAATCCTTTATTTATGTATGATATAACACCAACTGTTACAATGTGGTACACACAATAATACAGTTCTGTAGGAATTTACAGTTTACAATTTATTTCTTGCATACCATTTACTCTGAAATTCCTACACATTTAATTATTAACTTCTGGCTATTTTCACTGTTGTATGTTTTGATGAATATTAGGATTATTGATAGTTAGTCACAGCAATGCTAGGAAAGGTCCTTGGAGTACACAGGAGTGTGCGAATTTATTAAGATATCTATCGACTGTGAAAGAATTTCCTAAATTTATTTGTAGATATCATTAGAAGTTAAGTACACTTTACCTTAATATTTCGTCAATAATTTATTAATTACCTGTTGCAACCTCTTATTCTCTGCATTTAATTCTTTAAGTTGATCCTCAAGAGAAGCCACATAATCTTTCTTCCTCTTTCTCGATAAACTAGCAGACTCCCTATTCTTAATCTTCCTTTGTTGCCTCTTGAAAGCCTTTGGATCGATATTTCCAGTTATTGAGAATGTTTCCATGCAATCTACACTCTTCCGTACTACTACAGGAGTGGTAGTGTTCCGCACCACCACAGAAGATGTGGAAGTGTTTGCTATAGTTGGGATACTTTTATTGTCCAATATAACGATACTCGATGCCTGAGTGATTACAGGTTTAACGTCAGGTTTTATTAGGACAATGTTGCCACCTTTATTCACACTATTAGGAATGGGTTTTTTAGGAACTATGGGTATCTGTTTTAATGGGACTTTTGGTGTAGCAACTAATTGTACAGGTTGAGCATATATTAGGTTATTAGGGAAGTCATTGTGGTTCAAGATGATAGACTTTGGAGATGTCGGCGTTGGCTCTTCTTTGATATCATAATAAACTGGAGAACGAGGAGAATTTGGGGATTTCGCCGAACATGGACTAAGGGCTTCTGGTTTGACCTCCGGTTGCATAGAATTTGGGGATTTCACCGAACATGGGCTAAGAGCTTCTGGTTTGACCTCCGGTTGCATATTTGGAAATGACTCTGGGCTACACTTTAATATGTCAATGTCCTGGAGTTCATTGATTTCTGGAAAAGATTCCGGGCTAGGCTTTGAAACGTCTTGTAGCATACAGGTGTCTTTTGCAAAGTACTCATCTCCGTTCGGAGGTGGGGACGTAATCTCGGCCATTATTTCTTCAGGGCTCTTGTCAAAGAAAGAATTTAGCAGGCCAAGTTCATCCTCGCCGGGGTTCAGAAATAGGGGGATGTCTAAGTCTGTAGACAGTTGCGTTATGAAGTCCTCATCAGAAGTGACATCCATGAAATCTACAAATCGAGATTACGGGGTCACAATAGTAGCCAAAACATCAAAAAATCATATTTAAGACGTCGACCACATACAGATAGATGGATGAAAAAAATTATAGGTGGCCTATGACACAAAGTAAGACGAAAGATAATGTTCTACGGCGTTGCCACAAGGTATCTTGAAGATGTCATTTTTCGAATTTCTAAAGACATCATTATCACACCCACTTTGACCTTTTCTTATCACCGTTAAAAAGTTTTCTATGACAATTCATTAGATATCTTTAGAGTCTGGAATTTATTGTGTATTAATAATATATTTTTGGAGTCAACTGAAGCTGAAACTACCTGTGATAGTGTATGCTGGGATGAAGAAAAGCTATAAGCATTTATTACGTGGGAAGATACCCCAAAGGTATCTTCCGCCCACGAAAGGTCAAACTCTATTCAAAATTTTACACCTCCCGACCGCAATTTAATTCCCGGAAAACAACTTAAGTCTTGTTGTGAATGTTCTCGGGGTTGTGTAGCCAATAGCTTGAATGGTTTCTCTAGGAGCCCCAATGAAAAGACGAATGACTGTGGAAGATATCTTTTAATTTCTTTCCTGTTTTAATTAAACGCGTTTCGCTCGCAAATACTCATGTTCTATAATAATAAATTACAACAGGTAAGTATGTGTAACGTAAAAATCTCTCAACTTACACTTTTTAGGTAAAGGAAGACATATAGGAATGGATGGTCGAAATCCTAGATGTTGATGTTTTCACCTTACTACTGTATATGGTCTATTCATGTAGATATGAGGGAAGGCCGTTATTAGAGTTAATAGAAATACTTCCCTCAGTTGATGGATCGATGTTAAGATCTGAACTGAACACGATGGAATTTTCTGGTACCTTTTTTTGGTAGTGGTTTTTTATCACCGTCATTCGTCTTTTCATTGGGGCTCCTAGAGAAACCATTTAAACTTAAGTCTTGTTTTTTTGAGAGCAGTATATTTCCATACTCGTGTATTGCGCGAAAGCACGCTCTGTGAAAAGTTACTTATATTTCCTATTTAGACAAAAATATATTGAAATTGAATAAAATATTGACCCTATAGGCTCAGATGAGTATGATACACCGTGACACATGGATAGCAGAACATATAAGGAGGATATGTATACATGCCAACATGCAGAATTAACTCTGCTTATATTTAACAATACACTAGGTACTGCTTATGTCTAAAAAAAAATGTGATATGCTGAGACATGCTCATCAGCTTGCATCTAACTTTTCCTTTAATGATGACCATGTGTGGTGTGCGATAGTCATTACACCACTTTTTCCATTTCCCAGCTTGTGTTCCCATTATATAGGCACTATGTTTTATAAAGTATATCTACAGGTTTTTTGATATATCTCATACCAAAACCATACAACACATTTTAAAGACGCTTTTATCAGACAACATAAATATATCTTCATATGGATGATTTAATTGTATGGTACTTAAGTCATTAGGCATCCAGATGTAGAATAAATCAAAATAAAAATTCTTCAAGACACCTTGTGGTGTTTGGGAGCTGCGAGTAGTTAATCATTATTTATATCACAGTGATTGGAAGCAATGCATCAGTTAAGTAATGGTTTTACTGCACTTACATTACATTTTTGAGGAATAGTAACAGAGATGCTTCACTTTTTCCTGGTAGTGGTAATAGGTAACTTTCAAACAAATCAATATGTATTAACAAACACACATTTTGAAACCCAAAAAGCAAAGATTATTAATTTTACAATACAACAAAACTATTCAGATATCTGGTATAATTTAACAATGAAAGTTGTTTAAAGAGGAATTTAACATATCATATGCCCTCCTCATTCTCATTAGTTCAAAACACCTCTGAGACGTTTTGGTCTCGATCACACAATTTTATTTGTGAAATTAATGTTTTTTTTTAATTTATCTTGTAATGTTTAACTATCTTTATTGGAAGTATTTTTTTCTTATTTTTTGCTCTAAATAATGCCGCACATTTCCAATGGGGTTAATTGCAAAAAGAGTAATACTTTTTAGTTCCTCATTTAGTTTTCTCCACACTTTGATGTACATTAGATCTAAAATGGTTAAATTTCAATTTGTTTCAAAAAATGATGTTGTTCCAGTACCCCTCTTTATTTAGAATGGATTTGAAAGCAAATTATTTCCCTACTTTAATGTTTCTAATAGTAGACAAGGCTTTTTTCTTATGACTCAACAGTAATCCTTGTTATTGATACATCTACAAATTGTTTTGGCAGATTACTCATTTTCCGTATTTTTCTACAAATTTGATTTGCTAGTTAGGAGCACTGATTTTTGGATTTTCATTCTTTGTGTTCCTAATAAATCGACTGTCTTGCATACCTATAACAATTTAGAGCGGCCTGTCATTTTTATATTTCTTTATTATATCTTTCGCTGTACTCTTACTTAGATTCAACATCGTAACTATTTGTCTTTAAGATTTTCCTTTTCCATAATGAAAAATCACCTACTGTCTTAAATCAAAAACTTATATTTTTTTTGAATATTATTTTATAACTGAATTATCGTGGAAATATTTCTAACCTTTTTAAATTTCTCTTATCTCCGTATTTTCGTAAATGTCCAAATATTTTTGTAACAAAGGGTACATGCATAGACTAGGGCCTTTATTTTAAATATTTTCCACACAATTATTTTTAAATGATTTTTGGTATACTAATATATTAATATAAATAAAAAAAGTGTCTTACTAAAGAGAAAAACAAAAATTTAAGCATTTTAGTTATTTATTTTGCAAATGTATTTCATGTATGGTACTGTACCAATATTTTTATGATTGTCTGTAAATATACATTTGAAGTAAGCTAAACATCAAGGTGTTACATTTTTAAGTAACATAATTTGGCTATAGTACTTTTGCAAAAAAGTAATTTATAACAGGTTACATTTTTGTTTCAGTAACGAATAACAATAATGCATCACATTTCAAAAATAACACTCCAATCACTGTTGCATTATATTAACAATTGAATGATGAAACAAACCCAAAAATAAACGGTCAACTACTTACATACATACATACATACACCCATACATACATACATACATCAAACAGTTTCACACTACCTTTCTGTTTGTTACGTTATGTTTGCTCATGTTTCTGTTTGGATGAATCTCAACATATTCATATAGAGTTAGTAGACTTTTACTTATACCATATGATTTTCTTCCAAATAATAAGTAGGTACATATGAAAATATGTCGTTTTCGAATTTTCTTTCGAAAAAATTCTGAAAACGGAAATTAGAAGTTGTTAAAAAATAAAAAACGTGTTAAAACTTTGCAATTCCAAAATATTCATGTATAAATAACTGTATATAAGCTGAAATGACAAACACATGAAAGATAAAGACAATGCATGAGAAGATATTTAAGTACCGATGTATGTTAGTTAACACGTGTGAATGTTTGAATTATAATTAAGGTGAATAGCCCGATGTGCAACATTACATTACATACTTCGTCAACAAGGGAATTTACTTACCGGAAGAATATGATCGATCGCTGCATGATTCCGGCGAACTTTTGAATACATATTCGTTCAAACCGAAATCGTCAGTGGTCAACATCGTTCCTATGGCGTCGTTAGATAGCAAGCGGTTCAAAAATACAAAATCATCGACTTATCCCTGTTGCTTCACTTCTTAAACGAAAGACATGCAAAACAAGATGTAAAAACCAAAAAAATATTAACCGCAGGCCATTGACTGCATTTGTATTCGTGTGCGTGACTTCACAGAACACAAAACCGCACGAAGGGGCGGAAGGTGCATACGTCACTACACAACACAAGATAACTCTCATAAAAACACAGGACCTCACAGAACGATAAAATACCCACACAACATCAAAATGTTATTAATGGTTATGTTAATACGCGAGGAAAGTGTGACGTCAGCATTGAAGACGGGATGTAACCCATGGCGGCCATGCCCATGGCAACTATTTCTACCTAAAGTCACTAGATATACAAAGTACCGCAATCGTCCGCCATATTGGTTCGGTTTGTGGTGGGGGAAATAGCGCGTTATTCAAGTATGCGAACTTGAATAATTTTTGAAGGGGTGAAGTGAATGAATGGAAAAGTTACGTAGGTGATATTTCTTACAAAAATTAAATTGTTATAAATGAAGGTTATGTTGGCCTATTTTATGAAACTGCCAACAGCACTCCGTGAATATTATCATTACTAATAAATGATATGTAATATTATTCTATTATTACCAGTACTTATAATGAAAACTTGAAAGCTAAATATATGAAAATTTGTTGCATTCTCCTTCATCTACCCATTTTTTTTCAATTTAAAGAACAAAAACAAGTAATAAAAGTAACTAAAATTGAAATAGAGTAGGTAATATGCTTAGGTAGACAGAATCAAAAACAGTAAAGAATTAACACTATTTTTTTTTTAAATGTGAGTGAGTATAATAGAAACATGTTCATAACATATTTTTCTGTTTACTGGAACAAACCTATCATTTTCTTACTTGCCTATATTCAAAAGAATTTGCAAAGTTATACCCTAAACACTGTCAAATAGAACCAAGTGTATGCGTTACAAATATATATTATTCAATAATGCACGCATGATAATACTACGGCTACTTTGAACATCCGTATTCGTATTATTTGTACCAATGTTTTTTAATAAAAAATATAAACGGCTCCTTAGAAATATCTTAACTAATTTGTTACAAATATTGTGGCAATTTAAAATATGTTTAGGAGCTGGAAATTGTTTATGTATTGTATTTAAAATATCACAAAGATTTCACAACAACACCACACCATTTTTATAAGCAAATCCCAATCGAAAAATAAAAAATCTCGCCTTTATTAGAAATTACCGCGTTACCACACACCACGCGTTACCTCCTGGAAAAATGATGTTATGATGTCATTTGTCAATAATTGTCACAAATTCGACAACTGTTTAGTGTAGAAAATAAAATTCCTACTAAAATCCCTAAAAATAGCCGCCATTTTGGTTCGGAATGATTCTATCTCTCTCTTACACGTGGGGTCAATGGATTGCGGTACTTTGTATATCTAGTGACTTTATTTCTACCGTTTGTACGTGGTTTCTACTCAATTTTTTTTCTTACGGGTCCACGGTCTACGGGAGATTAACATGGGAAAATTTTCAAGCAGCTGATAATCTGCGTAAACGAAATTTCTTAACTATTAACTATCAAAAATAGAAACATTAAAGTATATGTAGTTTAATTGTATATAAAAGAATACATTGTTTAAAGTTAATTAACATAGTATTGATAATGCGAGATGAGATAAACGTAGCATTAATAATGTCACCTTGTTCACTTGCTAGGCTTGGTTAAAAACTGTTCTCGAGTGAAGTTTTTAAATTCTTGGAAAAAATGAAGCATTGTATACCCTATTATTGTACCAGTGGAATGATGTTGCAGGTCATTGTGGTGCTCTCAGTGACGGAGTTCGCTGAAACGAACTGCTATTTTAGCACAGTGCTAAAATAGCGACAGTGACTGTTATTTAATTAGCAAGCCGCTTTCGTCGCTTATCACAGTCATTTTGAATATGAGTTTTCCCTCTTCCAAAACCAGATTTTACTGCTACCCACATAGTTGTCTCTGGGCAATTGTTAATTTTCTGTTTATTTGATTCCACTCTGATCTAAAGAAAACAAAAATAAGTTCACAAGGATTATGGTAGATAACGTCCATCAGTGAGACATGTCTTACTGTTGAGCATGTTTCGCTGTTAGACATGTGTATTAAAACTGCCACTTTGTAACACAGCTCTCCTAAATGAAAAGATGATAAAATAAATGAAGCAAGGTTGCAAGCAGAATGAATGAACATTCCTTTGTTTCAATGAGATCTAAAAACACACTTTACATCTTCCCTATAAACACAAAAACCAATTCACAGACAAATCTGTCATGTGAGAAGAGTGGTCCCATTATGACAGTCTCACTGTTGGGCACTTTCCCCAATAGCCTTGTTGTTATTCATATATTTCTTGATAGGCTCGATGGGAAATTAAAATACATCATGTATGATTCGATTTTTTTTTTATTATATTTATGTAATATGTACTTATGTACATAAATTAACACTATTAGATCAAATACGAATAATGACAATCATTCCCGGAGTATGCCGAGACAACTCCGCGATGGTTTTAATTTTTTAGTTTCAGTATAACAGTTTTTTTTTTAATATAAGCATAGTTGTATTTCCATCGTGATTGAAAATAAATAACAGTAAAAATATATTACAAACATTGTATAAAACATACTAAATGTAATAAAAAACATGAAAATATATTATCTGTATAATATATACAGAAATTTTACAACTAATGACTGGTTAATAGGGTAAAATTGTTGGAATTTTTAAACGGAAATAACTGTCATTCTAAGTTTCAAATGATTGCTAATCAAAGCGGAGCCCGAAGAACACGAGAAATTCAAAATTGAACCGAAAAATATACTTGAGCATATTTATTTAAGGGTTACATCGGTTTAAAAAGTATGAAACAGGTCTGTAGAATCCTATGGAATTTTTCGTGTTTTCCGTCCCCACTTCTACACCCAAAAGCCTTACAAGGACACCGGATTTCTTTAGTTTTGTACTAGCTAAATAGCGAAATGAATATGTTGTCTACACAGCTCAGGAAATTTTCAACCGATGGATTAAAAAAAAGCCAGAAATGGTAAAAATGGGATAACCTGAAAAGTCGTCGTCGTCGTCTTTCCTGGTGCTTAGATCTATAACTCTTACCACTTGAGCAAACATATGTACTAAAAAAAAAATGAAAATGACTAGTCAATTACAATTTTTTACTGTGTGATAATATCCACAAAATAACCACCATTTTTTTGTATACATAAACATTTCTCTATAAATAAATACATCGCTATACAATAATTATTTTTCATAAAAAATAAATTTTACACGCATTAATTCTATAAATGATATGTTGATTCGGGAGGGGGAAATGAAACTGTACAAATGCACCTATTAAATTACTAAAAGACAAACTTTCATTATTTACATTTAGCGAACATTATAAACGCTCATTTTTGGTAAATTCTGTGACAATGGCACTAGTAAATAAATGGTTAACAATTTGAATAAAAATATCACATGTATAGAAAAGTACTTACCCATTGGTAGTCATATAATAAGGGGTAAATACTTTTGATAAGTCTGTTCACAAGAAAGTTAGAATTATTTTTTAACCTACTTAAATTAAAAAATAATAATAATAATCCCGACATTCCTGAAATGTATTAGGAAATTCTTGAAATTATTCCTGTAGGTTAAGATTATAAACATATTAAATTATATTCAAGATCTTACAACTTAACCAGATGCTTAAAAAGTTATAAACATTTTATACAGGCAAAGATATTGTTTATTTACAAAGAAATCTGCCTATAATTAGGTAGTAAAATTTTGGATTATTAAGTAATATTAAGATTTGTCAACAGAAGTTCGTAACACTCTGTAAATGGATTCAAACTCTGTATAAAAGTGAAAATAACTAATTATTAATAAATCTGGATTAAAAACCATGGTTGGGTTGGACCAAGGATGGGTGCAGGCATGCACCCATCAAAGGAAACATATACATATTTTAAACAACATAGGAAATTAAATAAAAAAGATAAGAGTAGTCAGAATATCTGTGTTAATTAAAATATTTAGTAGACTACAACATAAATAACTTTTTTATATATAATGATGTTTATACTTGTAAGCTGATCTTTGAAATCGAAATATTTATACACAGTTTGGAATACTTTACAATATTTTCCATTAAAATGTGAAAATGCAAAATTTCAGTCTTATAGATTGAAATTTGAATATTTTGAGGCAAATTTGGATAGTTTCATGTTCAAATACATATATTACATGTTCTGAGGTGAAAGGAAATTTGAAATTTAGTTGCTACTTTTTTTGGAAAAATATTCTGAAACATACTCACATATGAGGGAATGATAACTAATTTATAATTTGGTATGGTCTAGGATTTTCTTGTAATTTCAAAATTTTCTTTTTAATACATTTGAGGAGAATGCCACCAATTACTCAATATTATCACACAGTAAGCAAGCACGTTTTATTCAAAATAAAAAGGAAAATTCCCGGAGCCGACACGAAGCTTTGTTTTCCTCATATATATATATATATTTTTTTTTTCAAAAACGGATGACGACAGCACCAAAAAGATAGTGCAGGCACGCATGGGGTATAATACTGACTGTCGCTGCTGCCACATTCAACAATATAGTATTTTTTATTCCTTACTTCGAATCGCTGGTAACCCAACAAACAACAACTTCAAAAAATGTACAGTTAATAATACTATGAGTTATGTTACGGTACAAGGTAATAGGTTTTCAGTTCTTTAAAGCTCATGTATGTCATTATTTACCATGCCTCAGGTCGCGCGCGGTACTTTATTATTTTGTTTCTTTAGGATGCGAGCGGCGGAACACTACATGTGGTCGAACATTTTTACTTTTCATACTTCTTTATTCTTCTTTAACGTTCATTCGATTTTAACGGCTCTCGTAACCATATCAGGAACGGATGTCTTCTGGCCTACGATCTGTCGCCACCCGAAGTAGATTTACGAATTCCGATTCTAGAGTCTGCCTTGCCTAAAAAAGAAATGATTTTTTGTAAATTTAGTTAGTATCATGAGAAATAAATAGGTACATAAATGAATTTCTAAAATATTTGAAAAATGTTCATTCCAATCAAGAAAAAATCAAACTAATTCGATTCTAAAATCAGCAAATTTTTTTTTTGAAACATGTGTGGTAAGAATAGAATTTCTGTGCGTGGTACGGGAACTGGTGACGCGTCTTGACTCTGTCGAGGCCTTTTCGCCGGTATATAATACACAATGCACCTACAATTTAATCATATTTAGCCTCACCAGGTTCGTTACCCAGTCTAGACCCAATCTAGAAAATCATTCCCCAGCTCAGTTAGATTCGAAATTCAAAAATAATTTGAGACGTTCAAAGAGGAAAGGTCAATTTGAACAACTGAAAACTAATAGTTAGTTTCAAAGAGAAATGTAAATCATTCCCGAGTTTATTTAAATCCAATACCGAAGCAATTTAAGAAATGAGACATATTTATTCTGTTTTATTTCTCGTATATTAGAATATCATATGCAAATTTGTATTTTTCACGTTATTGGAAGTTGTTTTTTTTTAAGTAAAATTTTTGTTTTAAGTACATATTGTGGATTACTCACTGCTGTATTTTGTGTTGGAATTTGCAACGCCAACGCCATATTATTCGCATCGAAACTCTCATCTAATGCTATTAGAGCACCATGTACACCTGATTCTAATAAGTTATTCCCATATTCCTAAAAATATATACATAAGACCAATTAAATTTATTTCAGTGAATAATTTCAGAGCTCACCTTTAGACCTATTAAGGCGACCCATCTTATTAACCGATCGTTGCTCCACACGAGGACGTCGGCGAGGGCATTCTCGCAATTTTTTCTTCTCTCCTCTAATGCGTTTCTATCGTAATTTAATCTTTTTAAACATGATATGCCATATTGAAGACTAGTTCTGAAAATAAAATGTACTTTTTAAATCTAAAATGGTTTTGATGCCATTAATTCGATCTATTGCTTTATAGACTATGCGTTATATGTACTATGCTCTTGTGTAAACTTAATAAAACTCCCAATTTGTTGAATATAAAGGACACAAATAAAAAAAATACTCCAATCGAAAGGTGCTTCAAAGGTAAGCAACCTGGCAGTATTGGGATTAGTAAGCATATTAAGAGTGAATTTTTATTATAGACTGATGATCTAAAGGTCTTTCATGCCATAGAGGACTGTGTCAACAAAAATTAAAATTGGTACTTCAATTTTTTTTAATAACAGAAGTTGCTGAAAAACACAATAAAAATTTACATTTCACCCACTGAATGGAAATTATTGGGAAAAATGTTGTGTAATACAATAGGCAAAGTTGTAGATAATTGTAAAGCAGACAAAATAAGCTGTGAAGTTGAATTAGATTTAATCTTTTGCATTGAGGATTCAAAAAACCTCTGAAAACCTACAATGGAATAACAGTGATGAGATGCATGACTATTAATGAATGACGGCCCTGATGGCGCTTTCATTTCATTCTCTTTCTCAGAAGACAATTCTAAAGAAACATATGTGTGCTTATAGAAAAGAATAGTGAGACGTTTAATGTATGGAGATCAGAAATATACATCAGCAGAGCACCAAGAGAAAAGCTATTATCGACAAAAACGTTCCCAGGGGAAGTGGCAGATATTTGGTATCACCTTTGCTTGTATTTAGAGATTGTTTAAAATAATTTTTAAACATATACTGCCCGTGTGCTGCCCAGTTTACCTGTGGAATCCATCAACCATCTTGAGCTGCGTCCTGAGATCCTTCTTGGTGAGATGATCGAGCATCCTGGCGTCGACGAGGCACTCCATGAACGTAGTCCTATATTGTGGAAGACCCAGAGATGGTAACCAACAGTTCCCAATCCATTCGTGGTTCATGTCACCAAACGCCAACGTCGTTCTCGAGGTCTTCGGTGCCGAAGGAGACGTCAATGACACCATTTCTTGGATGGCCAGTCTGAGTTTCAGTCTGTGGAGAGGATTACTTATACCTGAAATTGAAAATAAAATGTTACTATGGCAATTGTTGAGGTTCTTATAATGTTAATCTATCTATTCAATTCATGTTACTAGGGACTCTAATAATTTATAGAACTCGAGAGTTTCGCATTAACTATGTTAAAATACGCCGGAATTATGCACCTAAAAATGTTAAAATATGCAATTATTTGCCTTCATATGGAAGTTTTTCAAACATTGGCTAATATTCTATTAAAAGGCTGGAAAGTTTGTGCAAATGTAACATATTCATAAATACACCTTTACAAAAATTACACATTAGAAAATTTTCACGCAAAACTAAAACAATATTTTCTACATTCGAGGTTTTCATCTTGAATATATATTATACCTTATTAGAAGTACCTACCTTCCCATTACCTTAAATACATGAGAAACACTAAAAAATAGTTTTATGTTCTTAGTAAATGACTATTCAGAAGAAACTACTGTGATTTTCAGGGACAAATTTTAAAAGGGACAGTGTTTGGGAAATATCAACTTCATTCTGGACTTTAATCTTTAGGTTTAAACCAGGTTCAGAAAAGGTAATTTTTTCTCTGGAGTTTCTGACCAAATTATGAAAGGGAAAGCTTTTAGATGGGATTCTCTAGGAACTGGATTTGAATACTATGATGTATTGAATTAAAGTTAAAATTAGTTCAACCAGGAACTGCTCAAAGTGTTCTAGACTTTTGGGAGAATTAAAATATGAGCGTATAGTTAGAGTAAATCTGGGTTATGGATCTAAATCTTGAGATGCAACAGTATGGAGTTAGAACACCAGTTAGGGTTAGATGGACAAAAGTGGGTCTTTGACTATAAAGTGGTTCAGGAGTTTCTGGGATAATTTTGGAAACTATTCTAGCCAAGAATGGATATCCAAGAACGTTCCTGTAGTATTCTAGTCAAATTTTGAAGGACGAAGGTTTATGAAGAGATTATAGTTATTTTGGGCTTGAATATTGAGATATACAAAAGTTGTTAAGTTCTGCAAAAGTAATTTTTTGATCAGGAACTGCTTAACGACCTTTTCATCTATATTTGGAATGAAAATGTTTTGGGAAGGACTAAATGAGAAGCACTCTAGATAAAAATTTTGAGATACACCCTACACTGTAGAGATACGCCTGAAACTGCTTGTGGCGTTTCTAGTCAACTTTAATATTTTGAAAGGATCTGAAGTCAGTGTGTAACTAAGTGTCAGTCTAAATATTTTCTAATTAAATTTTATTTTTGGTCTGTGGAAACTTGTTTATAGGTACAGGTAAAATGTTTTTTTTTATGTTTTACACAAACTGGGTGATGAAAATTGAAGTGCACTTATAATATCTGAATCAACATCTATAGAGAAATCAAAATAAATTCCAAATATGTCTTGTACAATGACGTGGATCGGAATGAATTTGTTTTGATTTCGCTATACACATGTTTATTCAGATTTTATTGCAATTTTCAAGAGTTTATTACTCACTGCATTAACCAGTTTTTCTCGCCTTGAGTATTTTTTAGACCTGTTCAAATTTCAATAACTGCTGCTGCAATTCCTAATTTTGTTTATTAACCTTTGTATCAAAATAACATTTACTCGCTAACGCTTACGCTAAAGCGGTAGACGTCTCCTTTCTGATATACTTATTGTTTCAACAAAATCAAAATTGCTTTTAGTATCTAAAATGTATTGTATGAAAACGGAATTTTAAAGTGAGGCGTCAAACTGAAAATACGTTTTGGTTATTTGCTCTAAATGATAGCTTAGAAAATTAATAGAATTTGTCCAAGTGCCTCACGTTGTAAAAATTGACTCGGGTCGCAAGAGGAAATCCTGACAATTTTTCTCAGAAAGTAATGTAAAATGGGTAGATTACACGCGTTCTCAAAGAATCAAATGGCATTTTTCATTAGGTAAAGTATATGTTAACTACTCAAAATAAGGGTCATTTCGTTAAGAAAGAAGGGCAGTTGAAATGAACATCTATGTGAAAAAAAAATAGAAAAATTAAGAATAAAACGTATTATGAAGGCGAAAAATCCGAAAATCCGAAATATATAACAATTCTAAACGCACATGCTAATTTGCCTATATTTCCAAGGTATGCTAATATATATTTAATACATTCAACATTTTGCATATTTTCCAAGCCATATTCATATTGCTATCTTCCTCTTACCTATTTCCCTTTGAATCTCAGTATCGCTGAGTGCACTCATTATAGCTCCTGATTTGACGTTAGCACGACACGCTGCGACGTACCACGCCGGCATACCGACCCATAATTCTAACCATGCGACTATCGTCGGTCCGTTCCACAGGGCGAACGGTGTACCGGCTTTCATGGCCTCGGCGAGCAGTTCATGACGATAGTCTCTTTCCCTAGCACACAAGAAAAAATAATAGAACGAAAATTTAAATCACACTAGTATGTAGTAGTAATTGGTTAATTATTTTATGAAGTCCATAGTGTTAGAAATATATTAGTGGAACCATTATTCTGCCCATATAATTCTGTAAGTGCAAAGGAAACGAAACATTTTCTATAGATTTTCTATAGTATTATAATGGCTATATTAAATAAATGTAGTTTTGTCCTTCATTGGTTTCTTCCACTGTGTTTTTATTTCATACACTACAGTACTAAAGGACAAGTACAAGAATAAGGAATAACATATTTTTATTTAGTGAGATAACGTTTCTATATCATTTAATATACAAAACAATATTTTAATTAGTAATTTAGGAGTAATAGTTGAAGTGTTAAACATTTAAATTAATTAGAACTAAAAATTATATTAAATAAGAAAAAAATAAGTTTCAATTTGTATTGATTCAAATATTTCACTGAAAATGCTCTTTAATTTATTTACAACTTTACAGTTAATTTATAATCGAGAGCTATGTATGATTATATCAAGCTTGTATATTGTTTTCTAAATGTTCCAGTTGCTGTGATGTATAAAGTGTACTTAGACATCACAGTAACATACGATTCCACATATAGGTAAACTATCGCCTGTTATTTATTCACAAGATATACAGATAAGCATACAGTACAGTTACTAGTGATTGTACATACTTTTTCTTTTGTCGTCGATCGAATTCACTTTTCTGGCCTATTTTTCCTGATAAACTCATTGAATCACTCAAATCTCCATCTGGTACTCCAATACTGCCTTGACTTAGATTTAATGTACTATCATGTCCGGACATATCCTTGCCTTTCACCTGGAAATATAATACAACAAAATAAATACACCAATAATAATTAATATGGAGTAATTCAAACTTTCTTTATGTGCTCGAATTATGTTCAACAGTCTGTGTGATTAAATACCGCATTGTATATTTACCCCAACTGAGAACAAGCTGACAAAATGATCGAGTAGGATTGATAAAAAAATCGGAAAGACTTGTAATATTACCCACGAAACATGATAAGTTACAAAAATTCGCAACAAACGTACATTTAACTGTTCTGGTAAATTTACATGTGTAAGATATGAAATAGCCTGCTATGAAGCTACTCGTGTTAGTTAACCAAGTGTACAATATCCATAATCCATAACACTTATTTCAGTAAGCTTAAAAATGATGACTTGGTAAAAATTTACATCCTTAATTTACAGAAAACTAATAAACGGAAATCATAATTAAGCTGTACTCTGAGAACTTGTCATTTATTTTCGAAAGTAAATTGGAAACACCTATAAACAAATGAAAGCGAGTTGGGTCGTGGAGGGGGAGGTAGACTGGAACTAGAACTAGAGCCATTTGCTATGTGTGTGTAACGCCATTGGACGCCATTGATAAACCAGCAGACACATTTTTCTTTAATGTGTAGAAATTAATGGAAACCACAATATAGGTGGTACAAATAAGGTCAAATAAGGTAAATACATTACATACCGTTTGTTTTGTAACTATAATTAATAATGAAGCGTTTATGGCCATTACAAACATATCAGGTTTCTCAATTTACAAGTCACATAGCCTGAAATCTATTTAGCACACTATATATGCATAGCTCTGCATATAATTTCCATGATAGTTTCCCCGAAAAAGAGTTTTTCTTGATACTTTGATACTGTTTGTGAACTATTATTGGTTTTGTATGGTATTTTTTTAGAAATAAAAATATTTTATTACCATTATCAACCTTGGGAAAAAATGTTTAAGATCAGGCGCAGCTCTATTGGGTGTTATTTAAAGAAGTAAAGAAAGTTTACAAAAAAAAGTTTGATCAAAGCATCAAAAAATGAAAGACGAGCACTTTCCACAAATAAATTAATTGACGCCTATATACAACGGAATTATTCCTACAAACGTCAAATCAAAGTTCCTAGAAAGTTATCATGAAAGGTTACAAAATAAACTGTAAACTTTCATAGGGTACGTGGTAAACTAATCTCGGCAAACTTATGAAGAATTGTTACCTTCTGGAAAATTCACTTGAAGTTGACTGCTGAGGATTGTCAACTTCTCATTTTACCACTTCTTAGGTTTTAAATATATATGTTCATGTCCATCCATCTAGGAAGCGTTTCCTTACTAACGACCACCCAAAAAACTACCTGACTACCTAATGAGTTCACAATTTTCTCCCACATCAAACAGTGCGAGACATAGTAGATTAAATTCGCAGCGCGAGTGGAAAGGGCATCTTCACATTAAGAAAATGGTCCCAATCATTCTATAACATTGACAAATGAAATTTTAAAACAGATATTGTAATACGTGGCTGTTTCAAGCTTGCATCAGTTTGTTGCAAGTTTTAGTCCAACTAACTTTGAAAATTGATATTTTCTTTTAATTGTAAGTTAAAAGAAAATGTTCTGCTAATTGTTTATGCTTAGTGGGTAATGTTTTGGCTTTGACTAAACAATGTGTTGAAAATGATTGTTTTTAATACATAATTATACAGTAATATTAATCAAAGAACAAAAAATAACAAAGGGTACTGTCCATATTCTAAAATCTATAAATGTGTACTGTACATATTGTTAGGTATTGCACCAAAAAATTACATATGTATCCATGATATCAAATTTTGACTTTGATTTATTTCCTTTTCAGTTACCTATCCAGTATGATCAGGCGTCAGCATTTATGCAGATTGTAATGTGTAAATGTCATTAAATGTGCATCTCTTACCTTTTCCTTCTTGCTGAAGAACCTCCCCAACGACGACTTGATGCCTTTCTTCTTTTGGGCGGCGGCGACGGCGGCAGCCGCTGCAGAGACGTCCCTCATCGGTAGGCCACCGACGATGACGGCGTTCTTGCTGTGCAGACTCTCCTGGCTGCTGTGACGAGAGGACAGAGGTGATGGTGGCGTGTGCTGTGATTGCTGCACAGCAGCACCGCCTGCAGCCGGCCTAAACACACTGACGCGTTCTACTGTCTAAGCTAACTCTATGATTCGGATTCGAGCATTGGGACAGGCCGAGGGCGGTGGGATAGGGGGAACTTTCACAAAGCGGGTGCATGCGGAAGAAAGTGGGACTGCTTGTTATTAGTCATGCATAAACAAATTCTGGTAGTAACGCCAGTAAAGTTGATTTATGTGTAATCTAGTTCCACATAACTAATTCTGCTCATACACAGATTTGATGCGATGTTGATGAGCGCGTGATGAACTGTAGCTGCAGTAATCTCCAAACAGAACAATTCTAATGAAATTCTTAGGCAAAAGAGCATACAAGAGTGATTTTTTTTCACCCGAGGAAGAATAAAAGCTATGTTTTTACATAAAAAATATAAAAGATTACTTGGAGCTTACAAACTAAAAACCATAGCCTTAAATGACAGTGTAATGGGAAAAAGTTACTATAAATTTGTCAAATGTGTACCAAACAACAATAATGAGCAACAAATATAAAAATGAATAGATGATAAATAACTATACAGAATCGCAGGTTTTTATCAAATGAACGAAGCGAAGCCAATAATTGTTGGTCTGACAGTTAGTTCACTTAGCAATCACACTTTCTATTTAACTATTATTTGTGAAAATTAACAATTAATAGTTACTAAATGGATATATGCGTTTCCACATTAAGAACTAATGTATTAAGTTCCACAAACAATATCTACAATGGCACACAAAAAAAAACTAAACAAATATTAGTAACCTGTATGGCACTGGTGGTAGTAATATGGTACCACCTGTTCGTCTAGCGGTTAAAAAATGTAATATATGCATTAGTTTTCAAAGACGTTTATCATTCAAATATTAAGCTGTTATGAATTAATAAATTAAGTAACATTCACTAACCTATTATTTTTATCATTCTTAACATTCTGAGGTATTCGTACTTACAGCTTCATAATACTGACAAAGTTACTTAATGCCCATATAACTCAGTCAACGTAGTCATCTTTTAACGTTTTATGACATTAATTCATAACCGGATGGGAGTGGTCAAATGTTGTAGGCTCTGATTAGTTGATCATGCCTATATAGTTTTAAACATTCAAAAAGTGTGCATTAACAAATGGGAGGGGTCCGAAGTTAACAAAAACAAGTTTTTTGATCATACAAGCCAAGTATGCATTTTGACGAGAAAAGCTTCAAATCTAAGTTGTAGAGAATTTAAAACCCAACAATTTGAGCTACAGCCCGATTAATTTTGATAAATATTTATTGCAAAAATGCCAAACAACCACTGAAAATGGTCATTTTTTGAATATTGATTATTTATTGCAAAAATAATATGATTTAGGTTTTTACTACTTTAAAAGCTAGCTTTTAAAATTCCAAACCTAAACAGCTTTTATAAAAGTTAATTGGTTAATTTGTTGCTGAGATATTGCTATTTGTTTATCCCAAAATGCATAATGTTCATTGCTGTTACGTCTTTTTGGATAAACATTTCGAGGTGCACAAAGGCTTATTCTCTTCATAAATAACCAAATTTTCATATCCCATTAAGAAAATATGATAAAAACAATTGTCAACCCCTTATTTATCGCTTCAAAAAAGGGGGTGATTTTTTTTATAAACAAATAGACCTGGAGCCATTTTCATAACTTGTACAAATTTCTGACTTACAAATTCGGATAGCTGGATTGAAAGCGGAGAATTGATAAGAAACAACAACTTTTTTCGACCAATAGTAGCCGGCACTGTAAATTGTCAGTAGATGTTTTCAACTATAAGGCTAATTTATACGAACCTCATGAATGCTGGGAACATATTATTCCTGATTAGATTAGGTGAGCGGGCAATGGAAATTATCTGCTCATTGTTTCTATTTACAGGAAAGGTAATCATACTAATATGAAGCTAAAATTATTACTACACGTCAAACTGATTGAGTAAATTCTTCTTTTATCTGAATATTCCTCAGATTATTTAATTATTTGATTCCAGATGAGAAACGTTGCTTTATAACTGGTATACTGACACTGGCAAAAATCACTTAGGTACACCTAACTTGTACAACCTGCTTATTAAAGCAGGTTGTAGGTTTTTTTGATATGGTTGATACAAAATGAGAACGATCAATTAACAGTAAAATGTGTGTCATTATTGAGTTCAGAAGAATTTAAATATTGCCGAGGAAAAAAAACATTTATTGCGATTTTTTATAATGATACAAAATGTACATTAAGTTTTAATGGTTAATTACAGTGAGAGTAATTAAATTTGACATCATTCACGTCTAATTCCAATACTTTGGGCAGATGACAGTTCAAATATAAGGGTTTGTTTTACAAATAGTAATTTTCTGAGAAAACTGAGTTTTTTTTTACAAATATTTTGAAGAATTTTTTAAGCCTATTGACAGGCATTGTGCATTCTGAGTAAAAAAAACTTGTAATCAATCCCCCAAGTACTTCCAAGTTTCAATATGTTTCCCAAGTTTTCTATTATGTAACAATGCACTTTTTAAAAAATTTAAAAAAAGTGTGTTAACCCCCTCCCGATTAGGATTCTATTAAACTATTAGAGGTTACTTCAAAAATTTTTAGTTTCTGGTTATTGTGGGTTTAGATGAAATAAATTATTTATATTTCTGGAATGTTGTACTACTAACTTCTCTATAAAAAGGTTTTATCATGGAAGTACGAATTCATTACAATTCGTTAGGATAATTGCTGATAATAATTAGAATAATTGGACATTTTTAAGATAGGGGTAGATCTTGTCTAAATTGTCAACCAGTTGTCTAAATACCACTACCGCCTACAATCATTTCTTATTCTAATTGGATAATTTGAAATATCGTATTTTAATAAAAGTAAGAAATATGTTAATAAAAATTTGTTTGAAACCATTTCATTCGCAATAATTTTGGCTCCATTTTGGATACTATTATTGTTCCTGTAGGTAGAAATAATGAGCAAGATTCAAAGAAATTGTGGTTTATAATGTTAATTTCTAATGATCGGCTTTGAAACTGCACACCTTGTTAAAATACAACATATGAAAGAGTATGATATTTTAAATTTGTAAGAAAGTAGACAGTTCAAATCAGAGCCCTAAAGGTCAAAATCCTTTTGGAATACCGTGGAGTGTTAATACTAAGTGTAAAATTTTTACCTCCTGAGTTCTTCTTGGCTATGGGCCAAGGCCTGGGCAACCCTCTCCAACCTTAAAGACCTCGCTGTAAGAGGGGAGGCGCCTCCGCCGCTGCTGCTGTCTCCGAGGTGCATCTCCTCCCTGGACATATCCGACGACAAGGGAGCCAGCTGGAGCTATCGACAATATATTTCACTTTAACTCCTCAATTTGGTTTTCCAACACAAATAAAATAACAACAAAAAAATGATCACGTTCCATATACCATGCAGCTAATGAGTGACAGAGATATAATACGTTTAGTATACTCAGAGTGTATGTGTGGTGTCTGTTAAAGCCAACAACTGTTCTTTCTGCCCAATAAGAAAACACAATGAGGATATTGTGAGATGTTCTAAGGTAATTTGACATTTTTATTAGTGCCTATTGCCATCCAGGTATGCATGACATATGATTGAACAATACCCAAAAACAATGAGTTTATTAAATATTATTCAATCATACACATATTTCAGTTTTGTCTCCATTCCTTCGGGGTGTTTAATTATCAAACAGCATTTTCTTTAAGTTATTATAGTTTCCAAAATTATTCTCAAAAACAAACCTGGCTCGATGGCAAGGATTCCGACAAGGCACCCGGGCTCAATGTAGAGTGATATTGTTGCAAATGCGCCGGAGACATACTGGCAGGAGCCTACAAAACCACACACATGTCGTTCCAGAGACGAGACAAAATATGACTTCAGTTTGGCTTTACGATTCATGTTTTAAGAACAAGATTCATTAATGGATGGGGTGCTATCGAGGAAAATAAGACAATTAACAGAACAATAGAAATAAATTTACATGCAATGAACAGTAAAGAATCCACCACCTGAGTAACCTATAGAATGTTAAGTTGCAGTTGGAAAAAATACAGTTTTTGCCTAAAATAGCTTGATATTAAAAAAAGACATCATCAAACCACGTGTTCTATAAAATACACACCTATATACCTATAAAACGATTGCAAAATATTGCAAGTGTAGTAAAACTGATTGTTAACATCTGTTTATTTAAGTTTTCAATAATTTGGACAGAAAAATTGTAAATGTAACTACCTACTCACTAACAAATAACTGTGAAGCTTTTAAAGACTATTTGACCTTAGTGCTATGATAAATAGCTTTTTCTACTTCAAGTAGATTTTGAAAACACATCCCTATAGTAAATCCATTGAGAAGAAAACATCCACGAAACACAAACGTCGAAATTTAAAGCGCGCGACCAGCTAGCGAATAAGTACAGGGTCGCATTAAGAATGGTCGGCTTGACTATAATTTACCTTTTACTAAGATTTTACCAAGGATATTCATTTCTTTCTTTTCTGTATACATTTATTTGATATTGTTTCACAATTGTATTTGTAACATGACTGCGGCTTAGAAAAAACTCCCCCGCTTCCTCAACTCAATTTGTATTCTTTGGTTGCTTTTGGTTTTCAAACAGTTCCAGCTCCAAATCACTATCAAATTTTATTTCATTATCAGACGATCAACCATCATAATAATATTTAACACCAAACACATCCATGGTAAATATGTATCAATAATGTTTATCAAATGTTAGATTTATTGGAGGAAAATCCGCAACGTGAAACATTTATTGGACCTACAAAAGGTATACTTACTAATATGCATGACCCAAGCAGATTAGAACATTTCAAACATTTTAATGAGAAACCTATTAAGTTATTACTATTATTGACTATCAGGTGTGTTTAAGGTACTTATATATTTCTTTATAGCTACATTTTACCAATATTGTCCATATCTTGTTACCTTGTTTTTTAGATTTTTTTTAGATTGAAATGTTTCATTACCTTCTCTAAAATTACCGCGAACAAAATTGTGATGATAACTTGACCTAATCTTGAATAGAACTGTAGAAAAGGGGCGACATTAAATATGATCGAAAACGACTGATGTCGAATCCATATTTTTCTGGGCTGCTAAAGTGAATAGAGATATTTGAGGTGCCGTTCATGTTCGAGTTTACACATAATCGACATAGGGATTGTAGAAAGGTAGAAAAGTGCCTTATTAAAAATAAAGGATATTTCCTGGGTCGCTAAAATGAATTGTTAGAATTATTTAAAGTCGCATCTTAGATTAAAAAAAGTTTCAGCGCTTTGGGTGTTGTGGAGGGGTGAAAAATACACTGTCCAATATGATCGAGATTAGTGTCAGATCGAAAGTACTAAGCTAATTGGCGACAGTTCCAATGATATTTCAGCTCCATAATATATAGTTTTATACATACGAGTACCTGCATATACAACTGAAAGTGACTTTTTAGTTTTAAAGTGAATATGGTTATTAGAAATGGCAACTTTTCAAAAAGAATAAATGGTGTAACATTTGTTTGTTAATATTGTACTGTACACCATGTACGTGGTATATGATGGAACATTAGATAGATGTAGGTACAATGTATTAAAAAGTGTAAATACCTATAGGTAACTGCAATTATTCGATTTTACAATAAAGATGTATGTAATGATTTTAGGTAGATATTTAAGGGTGACTTGAGAATTAGAGGAAACAAGTACTTCGAAGGCTGATACCCCTACCGATGCTGAATTACACCCTAATTCCCCCACCCCCAATGGTAACATGTAGTACTATAGTGATTTTCAAATAAAATTCACTCTAAAGTCCGAAATGTAATTATTTTGTTCCCTCACTTGTCATATTTGTTTGTTAATATTGTACTGTACACCATGTACGTGGTATATGATGGAACATTAGATAGATGTAGGTACAATGTATTAAAAAGTGTAAATACCTATAACTGCAATTATTCGATTTTACAATAAAGATGTATGTAATGATTTTAGGTAGATATTTAAGGGTGACTTGAGAATTAGAGGAAACAAGTACTTCGAAGGCTGATACCCCTACCGGTGCTGAATTACACCCTAATTCCCCCACCCCCAATGGTAACATGTAGTACTATAGTGATTTTCAAATAAAATGCACTCTACAGTCCGAAATGTAATTATTTTGTTCCCTCACTTGTCATATAATTTGATATAATTGGAAAAATATACATAGGGTGCCTGATTTAGATCCATTTTTATTTAGTCTTTTGAAATTATATCTTGAAGGAACCGAATTTTTCTTTTTGCGTATGTTATTAAGAGTTATACATGACTTCGATAATTTTGCCCTTCTACTGAGGGACTTGTGAAGGTTAACTGATTGATGACTGACTAATAATAACTTCAAGTTAAATATTGGAAAGCTTTTATATTGGCTATTATTTTTAAGCGCCATATTATATGGGCGTTCATCACAATTGAATAGAATTGTGAGGAAGATTAACACAACATTTGATATGGTTTAGTTTTTGAGGTTTCATTGAAAAGGTTCAGAAAGAGCTTTTACTGTTGAGTTTTGATGCGTGTTATTGTTGTTGGTTTAATGCATATAATGTAAATGCTCACAGCGTGAAATAAATGAATATTGAAAATTAACACAAACATTTGTCTCTTTTTCAAATAATTAATTGTTTGAAAAACAATTTTGTTGTTGTAATTCGTTATATTTATGTCAAATGAATCCTAGGCATACCTTCTACTCTCACCCTACTTCTGAATTTGATGCATCTTGAGGAAATCTTATATCGTTTTATGGTGTCACGAATTATGATGACATTTGTAATTAAATGGTGTGGGTTATATTCCAAGCATTTTCAAGTATTCATTTAATACCTGTATTTCGCTTTTGATTATTCACCCTGGTTGCTTTGCAAGTTGTAAATTCAAATAACTTTCATATTTTGTCCATGGTCCAATTTTGAGCATTTCACGTTACCATTAATATTATGCAGATATTAAAAGCAAAGTAATACATAATCTTGAAAATTGAGACAAAATCTGATAATGCCACATCAAACAGGCTGTTAAGCGAACATGCTTTGTCAACGCAATAATAGACTTAATTGCTTAGACTTAGTGATTAGCTCGAGATGAGACAAGAGGAGAAATGACATGGTCTCGTCTCATCTCGATCTTATTTATGTTTGGACTCGCGTTGGTATATAAAAATCTATTTCATGGAAATCCGTTCGGGAATAAAACCCTTCAAAGTTGCGGACAAGCAGAGAGACGTCATAGCGGGAACATATAAGTTAGTTTCAAGACTTTTTGTAGAACAATCTCAAAAATTAGTCCAATTTATTAAATATGACCAAGAAATTTTGTTCGTTTTGTTCCTTTCTCTGAAACATTGAAACACGAAAATGCTCCATTGACAAATAAAACTAATACCCACCTGAAACTGAATCTAACACACAAAACACATCTAAACAGTTTGTTTCAACTATAGGAGAATTTACATTAAGAATCACACTGTAGTGGTGAACCCTCGAGTTAAAACGAACAAAGGAGAAAAGCGCAATCTTAAAAGAAAAGGTATAAAGAGTGAGATGAAGACAAAGAGAGAAACAATGATAAATCGTAGAGAAGAATATGCAGCTCACCGTGTGATATTTATGTAAATAATCCCTTTGTGGAGAGTGATGCGACTTAGGCGTAGATCTACCGCTTACTGGGGGGCTCTGCCTCTCGAGGCTTCTCCCTCTCGCGAGGAGGTTCATGTGCTCCATACTCCCGACGCGGGACTCAAGCTCTTCCGCTCTCGCCTCGGTGTTCTGTTTCTCCTCCTGTATCAGCCTGATCTCGTTGTTAATCGCGTCCAGTTGCTCCTGCAGCATCATCGCCAGGGTCTGGGCGTCCGTGTGACCACTCGGCGAGAGTACGTCTTGTGCGCTGAAAATGCTCTCGTTGTCGTCGGCTTCGGCGTCACTCGACACGTCGAACGCCTGTTGGACGTTTGCCAGTACGTGAGCCTGAAAGAAAGGTGTTATCTCCATAACGAGTATGTGACAGCGGTTTCATGAATGAAACTAAAGGTCAAATTCAGAGACTCCATTAACTCTCGTTTTAATTAGAGGCCCAATTGAAAGTGATGATCCATTAATTTTATATTTGGGATTCCGAAATGCAAAATTGCAGACTTTCAATTTTATCACTCTAATCACTATTACATCACTATTGGAGTGGTAGTAGCATTGAATGTATGCCATATGTGCGACCTTAAAATATGTTCCCTAGTATTTCATTTATTAGTGGGCCTTGAAGAATTAGGGGACACAACCAAACTAAAGTTGAAGGTGCTTCTTTCAATTAACTTCCCTAGACTTACTTTTAGGTGTAAGAAAAATATGTACATAACTGTATTATAGTTATCCTAGTATATTAATACATAATATATTTTGAAATTAAATGGTAAGCAATATCCACGTGCACATGGTATTTAATGTTAATCTGGTTCTTAGTAATTTGAACAAGGTACAAAAGTGCCAAAAGTGAACAAAGTACCAAATCATTTAACAACAGCCATGATAGGTAATTTTTATAAATAGGATGCCACACAGCCACACAGTATTTATAGGTAATGTATTCTTAAAATCTGAATGCTTTTGTTTGCTTACACTCAATTACCTCTCAAATTAAGCTTCATCTCTTAATTTGGTATTCAGAAACAGTACTTACACTTAAATCTCCCAAGAAGTCAATAATTCGTTGCCAAGTAGTAGGGGAAAAGGGAGAAGTGTTCTGGTATAGCATATATCTTTCTGGTATCTGCTGCTTATGTGACAGTAAGTACTCTTTGAATTGATGAGGTGGGTGTTTCATCTCTTTATAAACATAATCTTGCCAAGTAAGCAGTAGGATATGAAAAATGTTGATTGCTATAGTACATTACTACAATGCACTAATAAGCGAATCTTTTAAACAAAAAAATGTTACAAACAAAAGGAGAACCTACTCAACACTTAGATGAGGTGCTCTAAAATCTCCCCTTCTGTGTTAAACAATAACATAAACGTTAATAACCTGACATTAGTCAGCATGTTGGCTAAACTAAGTCTATGGCTATACTATGAAAAGTGTCTTCGACAACAACAAAAATTTGGGGACAATAACCTAGACCTAGGCGATCAAGTAGGCCACAAAATAGTTCCATAAATTAATTTGTAAGGAAACGAGTTGCACATGTATCCACGCACACGGGGATGTTGTGAGCTGAGGATCAGATAACTTAGCCACCTGCGATGCTAAAAACAGCAGGAAAAACTTGAGAGCTGTACATACTACCCAAATACTTTCCTTCGGTTCAATTTTCAACTACAAAAAGTGGTTCGATCGATCGAAATAGAATTTTTGATAATGACATTTCATTAAAAATTAATAAAAATGTAAAAAATAATAGTAAAATACCATTAAATTATATAGTTACATATTTTCATTACACACAAAAATAGGTATTAAAAAACTTATGTTTTGGATGGCTTGTTATATATGCTACCCTCATTCCAATGTTGCGTTGATATCATAGATATTAAATGCTTTTCCAACTAGAATTTTGCGTTTCTATTCCACAAAAATGTGATTAAGGGGTAATCATCATTATTTCAATTGTAAATTGGAGTTTATGAATTAGATCCTTAGTTCTGATTCATTATACATCCTCGAAAACCCCCAAGTAACGACTTTGGAGCGTTTCTCATGGACTATGCAATTTCCCCCCCAGAATGGCCCCGCGGATGCCCCCGTAGAGCCGCCCCTGAGCGCCCACGGGTAATTCCAACGCCAGAAATGAATTCGGCATCCCCGAAAACCGTAACGAGTTTGGACCATGCACTAAGCAATTTCCCCCCCAGAATGACCCCGCGGGTGCCCCCGCAGAGCCGCCCCAAGGTAATTCTAATGCCAGAATTGAGTTCGGCAGCCCCAAAAATCCCCGAGTAACCATTTCCGAGCGATTTATCCGAGTTTCCAGTCGTTCCTATAATGGTGTACGAAATGATGCATTTGGAAAATGCATTTTCCGGCCCAGAAAGCCATTTTCAAAAAATGGCTAAACCAGACCTTGTAGACTTTTTTCCTGGCACCTTCCTGAATACGAGGCAGAAAACCTCATCTCGATACGAACTGTTGCTAGGTTTTTCCGCTATTCGGCTGATTTTGATCTAAATGCCCTGGACTAAGCAAACAACAGGCTTACAATGTCTATTATATTTGCTAAATTTTGGTAAACAACTATTTAATCAAACTTGTGTTAGTATGGCTTGCCCCTTATTCAATGTACAGGTAAACAGCTCATTTTCATTCCAATCTACTCATTAAATTTTTTAGACAAGGTTGCAACAGATAAGCTTTTTTTGATATTGTACACCGAGCTGAGCAAAAGTAGTTAATTTTTCAAGGACAAAAAAGTTTCATATACATTTTATCATCTTCCTATGTACTTCCTTTTAATTAAATAACTGTCATTTAGAAATAAAATCTATAAAAAGCAATCATTTACACCAGTCTCCCCTTAAATATTCCTGAATAGCAAACAATTATTAAATTGATCTCTTGTTATATAGTATCTCCTTGGGGCTGATATTCAGTAATAGGCATAATTCAGTGAATGTACAGTAACTTCCTCGTCGTTATTTGTGTGAAGAATAGGTACATTATTCATGAGCGCTATTATGTAAAATCGCAATTACAATTGTAATATTCTCCACATTTGTTTTCAGTATAATTTCAATTTGGTTATGTGGTAAAATGATTGTCACATATTTAGTAAAGCAAGCGAGTGAGTTCTGCCTTCATTTTCATTCAAATCAATTACCATTCGAAGATAAGGTTATAAGAGGTAAAAAAAACCGTATGTTTAGCAGTGGTGGCCTCAGATCAAAGAGAACGGGTCTAATAGCCAAACTTTAAACTTATTACTTCAAACAATCTAACCTAACTCATTCTATAAACTATACAAGTTTCATTCATTCAGAAAATTTGAACTGTTTTCACATGGATTGAATTACACTAAAGTTTAGATTCTTTAGAAATAAAAAATTGTCCTTAAAAAAGCATCTGAATATTAGAGAAAAACATGAAAGATAATAATTTCAGGAAACAATATAGCAAGATATAGCAGGAACTGATGCGATACTGATAAATAATAGCACTTACTTGCTGTAGTTTCTCCCATTCATGTTCAGCCATCGATCGAGAGGTGAAAGGCATCTTGGGGTCTTCTTCGATAGGTGTGCGGCTCTTATTTGTCCTTCGTGGAAGGGAATGTGCATCGAAGCTGGAATGGCTTGCGCTTCGAGAGAAGGACGATGGATCTGCAGCATTTGGAGATAATGACCTAATAACAATAAATCATTAAATAAGTAACATAAATATACCACTGCAGTTCTGTATTATTTAACACAAGAAAATGGAGACAGGCAAGGTAGGAAGAACTGTTAGACAAGTTCTAGCAGTAGGTGAATAGAAAACAAATCCACAATTTTAAAATTGATTGCGATGCCAAATCTATTAAAACAACGTAATTTTCTAGAACATAATAAAATACAGCAGTTTTTAAACTATTACCACAATAAAGGTTTTTACCTAGATTGTTTTAAACACTTACGCCCGGTTTCATAATGCAGTTAAAGTTCACTTTAACTTAAAGTTGACTTTGTGACGTTAGAAGTAGTAACACCCGGTTTCATAATGCAGTTAAAGTCCACTTTAACTTAACGTCACAATCAAAGTCAACTTTAAGTTAAAGTGGACTTTAACTGCATCATGAAACCGGGCATTAGACATGTTAACTGTTACTTTGGTTAGATGTATTTCACTAATGCAAGGGTTTACTTTTAACACTTAAATATGTAGTTTAACCAAATTCTCGCATGATAACTTCAGATCCTTTTGCACTATGTACTAGGTTATATTTCAATATGTTTCAATTTTATACAATAAATCACCTACTTCAATGCAATCTCTTGCATCCACTTTTCTTTAGTTTAACTTAACTGATTTTTATTGAAATAAAAATAGTAATAAAATGGAGACTGGAAATTTATTAAAAAAATACTTTTAAGTTTAATAATAATACCCGAATGTTATTTGCCATTTTCATGCTATATGCTATGCATATAAGAGCGATTTACGATAGCGGCAGCGTGAAAATAACCAATTGATTAGTTGGTTAGAACACCTGACGCGAAATTGGGAGACCCGGGTTCGAATCCCGGCTGAACCACAAATTTCATTTTCAGATTCTCTTGCATTTGTTTGATATACACCATCACTTTGAATTAATTTCGAGAACATATTCCATAAGTTATTAAACTTCATGAGCACTTTAACATCCTTAAGTTTCTGTGATAAGTTTAGAGTGAACTGGAACAACCAATTTCTCAACCATCCATCTTAAATAGTTGCTGTCACCTTAAAGGCAAGAATGTGACAGTTAGCCAATGGCATTTAACTCTAAGAATAATTATCAATGTTAGTTGATGATCAAGCCAAACAATGTTGATAACAAACGATAAATTTTTAGTGAATATTTACTACATACAATTATTTATATATTTACTATATATAATATCAATAAAAATGAACTTTGAGGAATATATATTATATTTTCCAGTTGAAAAACATGTGGAAGGTTTTCATACCTCGTAAGAGCATCAGTCTGTTGAATATTATACGCTATCTCTTGCTGCAGCATCTGCCTCTTAACATTGTCTATCTCTAGCCTGGACTTGGCCAACTCCTTCATTATCTCTGACTTCTGACAGTCGACATCCTCCATCAGCTTCCTCGTCTTCTCCAACTCCTGCGTGAGACTGTTCTTCTCCTGCAGCGCGTGCATCCTCTCCTTCAGGTGTTCCTGCAGTCTATCGTTCGATTCTGACAGGAGTTTATCGACAGTGGCGGAGAGGCGCGAGTTGTGATCCTCGTTCATCTTGAGCCTCTGATTGAGGCGAATCAGTTCCGCGTTCTTCTCGTCCAGATTCGCTTCCAGCCTCTGGATCCGATCCTCGGCCGAGCCGTGCCTCTCTTGAGCCTGAAATTAATCAAGTACTTCAACATAGACGATGATTGAGACGGTTGTTAACAGTTCAAGAGCTTGTCTAAAAAGAATTATGTACATAACAAATGACCAGATTTTGATTTTGTTGAACACCATGCATGATAGTTGTGTCAGGAAAGTATAAATGGTGATGTTGAGCTATCACTAGATGAGATTAACAAGAAATTTACATAAACCAGGAATAAAGTCAACAACAATAAATAAAAGCAACAAGGTGTTCATCATGATATTAGATTATGCTGACGGAAGAGTCTTTGATATGAACACGAGTGGCTCAGAAATATCGTCGATTATCAATGAATCCCACGTCTCATTACCAATTTGGCATAAGGCCTTCGGGCTTCCATCTCTTTGCTTTGCTCAAACTCATGCAATGATTGAAGAAGTCTTTTCATGGTTGAAGGTTAGTTAAAGATAAGCTGTAATGAATATTAACACAAATATTTCAGTATTGCATATTAAAAAATCCAGTATTTATTCAACATATACACTATTGCATCTATGCACGTCACAAACTATTAAAACATCTCAAGCTGAATCTAATACATCGTCATCTTTCGATATATGAACGTGCAAAATGATGATTTTTAAATATTTTCAGTAACATATAGTTGAATAATTATACGTAACGGCTCGAGGCTCACTTCTGTTACTCTGAAAATTGTTGAATTTTTTTTCTAACATTAAAAGCGCAACATTTATCATTGAACACGACAAAAATATGAAACCATTACACAGCATAAAGAAAGAAACAATTGTACATGAATGTGTCATATGCTACATGATAACAGAAATTAAAGTAGACATGCTGAGAAAATCTAAAGCTAAATGTGCATAAGGAAGTCTAAGTATTACCTAAGAAATGTATTTTTCTTTATGCTATGTTAGATGGAAAGTTTTTAGATTTGAAATGTTAACACTTCAAGCATGAAATCGTGTGACCGCCAACAAGACTAAACAGAAGTCCAGGATATGTTTTTGGATCGTTATGAAATTATACCAATTGGCACTCTCACGATTTCAGAATTCAGCTAATTTTTCATCTAAGTACGCAACATGTTTATGATCTCATTTTTTTTTTATAATAAACGTACCATTTGCATGGGTTAATTCTGTATCAGACCATAAACATCTTGCGAAACGAAAAGGGAAGGTAAAATGAAGAAATGTGTGCTATTGAAGGGCTAAAAACATCAAGAAAATACAGGGAGGGAAATATTCGAAAATAGTGAGCTGAGAGCTTCGCGTACCTGTGGTCTCACCTGTGTCAGCGCCTCCATTCTCTGCTTGAGCTGCTCTTCTATCTCAGGAAGTTTAGAATATTGCGCTAACTTTTGTTCGGCTAACTCTAACTTCTCTTGAATAGCTGCAATCTTCTCTTCGTGCAACTAAAATAAAATTAAGGAAAAATCATTATAAAAGCTGACCGAAGATTGTATTTTTATCATACAAGCAAATAAACATTCATGATTAATAGAATAAATATGAACAATCAAGAGATTGAGAGTTCTTGATAGGGCCGAAGAGATAATGTACTTAAATATGAAACATACTTATATGGAAAATTTGTATTGAACATGTGAATGTTACTGACCAATTCAAAGCATTACTTTTCTACAATTCGAAGATAAGTTTATTTCGACCCACTATCTAAGTGTTTTTGAACAGACACTGCGCTCCCTAGTCAGAAACTTTTGAAATACCATACGCCTTCTGCGCATTAAGCGACACCATTTCTTAGAGTATTGCAAGCGTATTTTATAAAATCATACCAATATGAAAGATAGATTTATGCAAGGCACAATTAATTTTCTTATATAATCCATAGGCTCTCTATATTGCATACTTTTACTATTTTTATGAGTAACTGGTAGAGTGTGACTGAGTACAATGCATTTTTACGTATATAATTAATTGATTCTTTGATGTAACCCAACATGTAACTCTAAATTCAACAGTACCTTTCTTTAGGACGTCTAATTTCCGAAGAAATTTTGTGCTCGCATATGATAAACCATCATTATAAAAGTATTTTGAAAAATTCCGAGGAAAAGTCTAATTCCAAAAAAAACTTTCATATACCTTAATTTGAGCTTCTTTATGCTGCAACTCCTGCTCCAACTTCTCGTTGAGATCGTGTAACGAGGTAGACTCCCTCTGTGCGTTAAGATACCTTTTCTCCAACGTGGCGATCCTCTCTTCCTGGTCCTCTTTCTGGGCGACGTTCTCCCTCAGGTCTCGTTGGAGTTTCGAGTTCGCCTCCTGAGCTTTCAGGAGGTCTTTCTGTGCTTTCGCCAGATTCTCTTCTAGTTCACCGACTCTGTTTTGCATCTCTGCGACGCGCCGTTGCCAGTTGCTGATCTCTCCAGTCTAAAAGGATAATGATAATTGGAACCACCGATAGTATCAAATTATGTTCTCTTCTTCATGGGACGTTTCATACTCACCATCTCGCCTCTTCACACGATATATAACATTTGTTGATCTAAGGGTATGATTTTTATCTTGGCTTCCTTTGGTTCACACCCCTTTGATATGATAAACAGTAACAAAGTGACTATCCTATGTCATTTTGAGGATTACAGTATTTTCAACAGATATAGTGACAATGGGAGAATAAGTTAGTAAAAAATTTCACGATTGTAAAATGTACGGTGTACCACCTTTCACTTATGGCACTTCAATGGTGTAGTCGAATTTAATAAAACCCATAGTTGAAATGGTAAATATTATATTAGGTGAATTGATACTGTAATTAGATATCAAATACATAATATCCACCTTAAATATGCTCTTAAGGTCTTCAAAAAGTATGTCATTGTCATAAGCACAATCAACGAGGATCGCGAACGAATACGTCCATTTTTAGAACACATACTCGTACTTTAAAAGGATTGTAATCAGAGGTAAAATGGCATAGGCATTGATGATTTCATAATAAATAATACCAAAATTTTGCAATGTCAAACACAAAATTATTGGAGATTTTAACGAAATGCTGCTAAAACAAACGTTTATTGTTTACCATCTACATAACAAACTAGTTAATGGAAAGCTGAACATACAGTTTGAAATGGTCACACTCGTCTACAACAACATTCCAAAGTACCTAAATGTAAATCTTGACAGACACGATACCAACTAAGAAAATTACTTTAATGTGTTATTAACAATTTTGAATGATTTTTGTTTGACATCAAACTATTTAATTAAGCATATATGACGAAACCTGAAAACCTGCTGAAAAACTGAAGACAAGAAAAAACACCACTCAAAAGCTATGTAGAAAACCTGGGGAACCTCAATCTCTACCCTCCGATTCACAGCTCTGGGCTTTATTCATCGGGAGTCGAATAACTGCGCTCCAACGTGGCAGAATAGTGCCCAAGTACAACATATTTTAGACAGACACACGATTGAACAACACCATGAGAATGATTGCTGGTGTAATGAAGCCAACTCTGATGCAGTGATCACCAGTTCTGAGTCACATCCAAATTGTTCGAATCGCGAAACAGATGCCCTTACACGCGAATATAAAAAACTACAGAAATTTACCAATCTACCAAAAAATTGAGAACGCCAACCATAACAGACTTCGATCAAGCAAATCGGCCAACAAAAATGAGTGTCTATGAGTTTAATCTCATCCATGCGCGGACCCTGGAGTGGTCTGCACAACAAAGCAACAAAAGTTCAAGAGCATTGACTTGCTACGGAAAAATATGATCTACCCTTAACAACTAATCAGAACCCAACAAAGCAAATAGGTGTTTATTATTTGGTGATTAGGTGTTTGTGAATTTTTAAACTTTGATTCTGATCACACTGAGTGTAATAATTGAGTATCTCTCAAACTTTAACGTTTGTTTGATTGTTAAAACATTTGCAATAATACTTCAAATTTCTTTAGGTATTCCCATATATTCAATATTTAGCTTATAAACACACGTGATATGTGGATGACATACGCAAAATAAATAAACAAACCTAATCCTTCTCAAGACCACAAGTGCTTACTGCTTTTTAGGGATCATTCCGTAGAAGCAAGCCAGATATAACAGATACCGTTAGATCGACTGAACTTATTATACTCACCTGTTGCTCGAGCGCGACCTGGAGATCTGCTATACGAGCAGCGGCTTCTGCGGTATCCACCGACTGTTCCAGACCTCCGGTGCCGTTCGTTAGGCGAGGCTTTCCTGTCGAGTTTGTCGTCGTTGTCGATGCCGAGGTTACCGTCGAAGCCTGAACAACAACAACATGCCAACATATCACGACAACTACGATAGGTTAAGTTCATGCGGTTTATGATGTCTTTGATATATGATATTTATATGTAGTTGATGGTGTTGTTCATGAGAAACATGAAAGTTTTCTTAAAATGTTCTGAAATGATGATTAAGAATATGTTATATTTGTTCTGTTATCACATTTTTAACTCCAAGCATTGTTTATAGTGAAAAAAAAATATTAATGACGAAAACTCAAAGAAACTGGAAGAGAAGTTACTATGGTCAGTGATTTTTTGGACTTTGGATAACTTTAAAATAATGATAGAAAAAAAATGTTTCGTTTTCGAATCTTGAGTAGATCTTAAACATTTCTTTTTTAGAAGAACCCGCGGGAATGAAGAACATAATATATGTATGCAGTAAATTCTTATTTCAGAGTGACAGAGAGTCAGGTATATCAATTTAAATTAATCAATAATGGAACACACATGGAACACATGGAAAAAAGGAACACACTAAATGTGTAAATTACACTTGCCTAGTTTATGTTGCGTTTGAATCAATTGGAGTATAAAAATATATGTATACCTATAGGTTAAGGTTATATAGGTGTATGGTTAACTTTTTACGCTAGAATCAACAAGAATTATTTCTGATTTATATAATATTTAGTGTTAAGGGTATCATAGGACTATGATTTTTATTTTTATTTAAGATTTTTCAAACGCAATAAAACTGATTTTTGGCCTTTTTTAACCTTTTATTTCTTATAAGGCGTATTCTATATTGTATGAAAAGAAGTTCTTTAACTCAATTTTATGTTGAGTACCTCACATAAATCACAATAATGCTGGGAGAATTCAATTTGAAATATGGGTCTAGAACTGACAGGAACACTATTGGTAATATGGCCTACAGAACGGAATGCAAGAGAAGATTGTCTTGTACTAATCCGTTGGGAAGAAAAACTGTGTATTAACAATACTTTTTTTCAGCTACACGCATGATGCCTTTACACCTGGCGTTCACCTGCCGATCATGATGGGCGCATTGTGAGAAATCAGACTGACTTAATTCTAAGTGAATGTGTATTCTAGAAATCCATTAAATCTGTGAAAACATGCCCGGGAACGGACATTGACAGTGACCATAACATAGTTGAAATGACATATCAATG
Organism: Cryptocephalus moraei; assembly: GCA_946251905.1. NCBI lineage: Eukaryota > Metazoa > Arthropoda > Insecta > Coleoptera > Chrysomelidae > Cryptocephalus > Cryptocephalus moraei. Next base: position 31,153,605 of record OX276454.1, read on the forward strand.
CGTCACTTTGTTGAATTCAAATTTGTAGCAGAATTAAAACGCATTGAAATAAGAAAACTCGGTAACTCCGTAGCATAGGCATAAGTAAGCAAAAAGCTTGAAGATTGACAGAGAGTATAGAAAAACCTGAAAACTTGGAAAAAAGCGGTTAGGTACATGCAGGCCTTCTGAAAACGATTAAATTGGATATGCTAAATATAATCCAGGAAATCGATCCAATAACAAAAATCTGACTGACGAAATCTTCAAACTAATAGATGAGCGAAGAAAACATAAGATGAAAAGTAATTCTAATCGAAATCAATAGGAATACCAGTGTGAAATGCAAAGAAGCCAAAAAATTTTGGCTGACGAAACAATGTGAGCTAGAAGACTTCCACAGAAAACACATGTTTAAAGTGCATGAGTGAATCAAAGAACAAAAAAACATAACTGCATTCTTAGGAGTTCAGCTGTTCTCATTAAATATATCGACCCAGGCATGTACCGACATGAATGTCAATGTATTTGTATGTATCGAAAAGCTTTTGAACGCTTGTCGCATCAAATGCTGATAAATATAAAGAAACAGCAACAATCAGACTGGAAGGATCAATATCCGAAGAGTTAGCAATAAGGCGTGCGACAAGGATGTAGGGACAGGGTGTTCTTTTCCATATGTCGACGATACCATGCCGAACTTTTCGGTTTTTATATAAAAACATCCAAAATGAAATTGGTAACCACAGGGTCAGTACATTTCAAAGACTTAAAGATCTTAGCACAGCTAAATTTGGTCTTAAAATTGGGTCTTCCGAGATCTAAAAATCCATTAATTAAACTCCTCAAAGGCCAAATTCAATTTAGTATTATTTAGATCTTTGAAACTTTGATACTTGTCAAGTTCAAGTTGGTTATTTTGAACACAGTTGATGATATTTGCCTTGGCACTTGGCTATTCGGCTATTTATAGAAGTTTTAGTTGTGAGATTTGTCATGATGTTTTAAATACCAATTAATTACGTTACATTGATTAACTTCTTAAACTCTACTAACCCCAATCTGTCATGTGTCCATCTATTTTTATTAGTGACATATGTATTTACAAATTCACCTGGCACATCATAACATAAGAACCTTTTACTTTTATTCTCTTAATTCAGTTGTAATTTTTCTTTGGTAGGGTTTGACAGAACAAGGGTATAAATTTAGCCGAAATATGTTTCAATCAAGTTAATCGACCATAAATTTATTTTTCTTATTTAGATGGTGATCTGACTTTGAGTTACTTATCTCGATTCTTTACTAGAAGTTAACAATATTATTTTCCACCACAACATAAAACTGTGGAATTCATTCTTGTTAGTGTGGAAATTGAGGGATTTTTGTATTCAAAAAATCACATTATTTCATGACAATTTCACTAAAAATGTGGCACAACACTATTTTTACATGTATGCAAGACTTTATAACTAAATAAGATTTGCGTACTATAATAATGAAGTTACGTAGGGGTAGCGATGTTTTAATACTTCATTATATATATTTATGACTCACTCTTGAATACATCAATATCACTTTGTGTTGTCAAAATATTGTGTTCGTAACTCAAGCAATTGGCTAAATAAAAAACAACTATTTTACACAATAAAACTAAAAAGAAAAGTCAAAATCTGCAATTTGGAAAAATAACGCTACTTTAGTTTTGTAGCCAACAGAACACATAAAAGAATAATCCGAAACACGAACCAAGCGACATTAAACTTTAAGTGCATCCGCAAATAGAGCAGACATTATTTAGCTTTCGAGACTTTAACTTCATAATAGTGAAATGTGACAGAAAACATTTAAGAAGAAAACGATTGATGAACATGCGAAAGATAGAGAGAGAAAAAGAGATGATATGACAAATAAAAATTTGGTAAAGTAAATATCCTCACCTTATTGTTGACATTGTTAACTTGGTCCCCTACTTCCAATTGTCCATTTTCTTTGGGTTTATCTTCTATCGCAGGTACATTGGTTGGTATCACTCCTTGCTTATATTGTTGTAACTAAGCACATAAAAACGTTATACATATGAAAAAGAAAACAACGGTTATTCTGCAAACAAATTGTTATGTTATGAGTGTTACGCTTATATTGATTGAAATAGAACGGCTGGAACAACTGAGTTCTGCAATTGTATTAAAGTCAATTGGCTTGAAAAGTATTAACAAATTGTTCCACTTTATTCTGTAAGCATCACTTCATACGAAATGTGAATAATCACTATTAAAAAGATGCGGATTGATTATATCTCAACAATCATATTCTATAAGCGAATTGTTACGCTTGTATTGTGACAACAATAACAATTGAAGTGCATAAAATTATATTCCGAAACTACTCCATATCAATTGAATTGAAGTGAGTTAACGATTTGATCGATGTGTACAACAATTGCATATTATCTGTCAGTTGACGAGACCCAACATCTGTCACCATTTCATTCAGGTAAGTCAATGGTTTACATACCTTCAAGTGTATTGATATTTCAAAAATTGTCATTTTAATTAAATTGATTTTGGTTCATGTTCCCATCCTTGCTCTTATTTTCATTATAATATGTATGTAAACTGCATTAAACAGTTATGACTATGATAAGCAAGGCAAATAAGTGCACTGAAAATAACAGACAACCTGACCGTTATGGTTGTTAAGGTTGTTACGTATCAATCATAACAATTTGCGTACAGAATATGAATTGGGTTTAATGAATTTAATATTCAGAAGGTTGTCAGTAGGTGGAATAAAAAAGAAAGGGTATAAAAATTTTTAAAAAAATGGCTTTCATCAAACTGAAAATGTGATAGATGTAGAAAAATCATGGAAAATAAAATGAAAAAAACAGGGAGAAGTGTGATACTATTTTGAAACGAAAATACGGAAAACATAAGGAACTATAACAATCCATAAAAAGGATATATCCAAAATAAATAACTGATTACGTTGTATCTGATTCCACCTTACCTCTTCTTTGGTTGCAGCTAACTCTTCCTCTAAACTAGAATTTCTTTCTAACGCTACTCTCAGTCTCTCTCGTACCTAAAACAGGATAAGTTTGGATTAAGTTCAAAGCCGGTGAAATACTTTAAGACTCGGCATACTTTTTCATCTAAAGCTTTGTGATGCTCGAAAAGACTCTTGAGCGCTTTTAATACTTCGACCTCGCTGGACACTCCCGATTGGGCGGCTGCCTGCCTCTTTACGACTGTCATCCTGAGGGAACGCTCGTGCCGGGACACCAAACATTCCAAGTGTTCTAACAGGAGCTGAAAGGGGAAATTTTGATTTAGGGCAATAAAAATAAATGTCCCGAGGGCGTAATCCGAATAGAAATTACGTGAATTAATTTACGAGACAACAGAACACGGTTATATCCCGAGAAACTATTTGAAAATCGTAAAGTAAGGGCCGCACATGCTCCTGTCGTGCACTTAATTGCTGTACCAGAATGAAAATAAATGTTGTTGAGGGCGATAGTAAGTGCTGTTAAATGTAAATGGAATTAGGTTTAAAATTAAAAACATACTATTTTGAAGATTTTAGAATACTTTCTACGGTTTGCGGGCAATTCCACCGGTCAAATCACTTGTAGTGTATAAAATGAATTTAAATTTCTAGTTAAATAAAGCACAATAAGCATAATTTTAAAAAGAAAAATACTCCAGCTTTTATAACTTTAGCTATATAATCCTGGAATTGATTAAATATCAGGCTTCAAAAATAATTATGACTTATATTTGCTTCAAGATGTAACCACTTTTCCTGAATATAATAAAAGGGGTATCGTTGAGACTAATATAGGACTTTTATAAAAGTATTACATTATGGTGTACCTAATAGTAAAATTAAATAAACCCACAGATTTGATTATAACTAAAATTCAAACATTCCAGTCATCGATGCTAAATAGTGCAACTACTTTTTTTTTCACACCACATACAATATGACAAATTAAGGAAGGCGGTTGAGATGCGCATAACGGGGCGAGAAATGGTAGACGAGAAAATAGAAACGGAGATAGGGCGCAATGTGGTAAGAGGTGGCGTTCAAGCGGTGTCGCTAAACGTCATAATATTTTCTGATGGATGATGGTTTCACAATGTAAACTGGATTCCGCTCTGCATAGTGACTGCACAATACGGCAACATGGCCCAATAAATACTGTAGCAAGTTTTGAGAAAGTTTTCAAAAACCCAAAAATGGAAAGAGTAAATTAGCCCTGCCGGATCTTGGGTAATAGGCATCGATATTTGTACCTGGTCCATAGGTGTAGCCCTCCACTTTCCAATGATATAAATGCTTTAGGTTTTCGACTGGCTGTTGCGCGAGCTGAGGCAGACAGTAAATTTTTACATTTTTGTATACTTACGTAAAGAATTAAAACTGAAACATTTTTCAAAATATATTTAATATCACTTTTACCCTAACGGTTTTTTTAAATAACACCCGAATCGCATCACTTTCTTGATCCACAAACTGTTTGTGACAACGAAAATAGGTAAACCAACCAAAGCCTACAATGTTGGAAAACAAATTCAATATTTGACATCACTTGTTCAATAAATCATTCTGCAATTTCGCTTTACAATATATGTATGCGACTCTCTCCAGCTCTCTATTTCTGGAAACTTGCTTTGACAACTCCAGCCTGCGTACTTTAAACTTCCTCATTGAACTCATTAACTTCAAACGTGATTAGTTCCTGTTTCGGCTAACGACTCTTGTTTTCTTTGGGGACATGTACACAATACGGATGAAACTGTCGCAAATATTGATCATAAATCATAAATAACACGACCTTAAATATCGTAAAGTAATAAGAAGATTATATTATGTGTCATAATAGAGATCCACTCACAGACTATGGATCATTTCTACATGTACTATTTTTAAAAATACATTAATGCATAACTCGCTTTACTAGAGATTTTATTTCTAATTTTGATTTTAATTAAATTCATTTTTGAGAATAGTCCATCGCCAGTTGCGTTGGAATGTGGTATCACCATGACATCTAATTCAGTTGGTCAGTTGGTAAAGTTTATACCAGTATTCTTAATTTTTTTTATTTGTTCTCTACAACAAATTCATGTCAATATTGACAAGAATAAGATTATACATAGATAGATATAAGATCTATAGATTATCTATATAGATTAAGATATATATCTTAAGGTTTAAGAGAATGTTAATGAGTTAATGAATGTTTAAGAGTTTGAGTCTGACTCAAAAATATGACGTGGACTTTACGAAATTAAATGTTAAATTTGAGTTAACGCAAACGACATGGGAAATCGGGTAGAATTTTTGCCTTTAACAAACTAAGGATGAATAATTCAGAAAGTTATAGAATCCCATCACTGATATGTTTTGTAGAAACATTCAATGGTCTAATTCACATTGGAAAATTTACCTTGATTTTTCCTGCTTCAATTACCATGAAATTACTCGTTTAATACAGCTTCCAGTTTTGGAATTATAAGCCCATAAACTCCAATATCAATAAATTTGAAGCGAATACTAGTCGAGTTGAATTATACCTGCTAACTAATTTATAGTCGAATTGTTTTGGGTTATTTTAGAAATATTTTTATGCTGAGAAATGTACCCACCTAAAAATAGTAAAATTTTCCTCGTTCCTTAATCCCGCATCGATTCAAACCGTATTAATTGCCTCGGAAAACTCGCGGGTACATGTACATGTAGGTAAGTGAATGAAAATAAATTTCTTTTTCAAACACGAGTGAAGCGGAATTTTTATGCAAATCAAATATATATATATATATATATATATATATACATACATATATATATATATATATATATATATATATATATATATATATATATATTGCAGTCGGTTATTAGTTTATTCGATGCGACCGCTGAGAGAGTGAATTTCATTCTATATAGGTTTTCCGGTAGGCATTTTTAATTCCGGAATATTTTTTATGTGGAGGAAAATTACATTATCATATGGTAGTTACAATAAACTAAATAGATCAATTTCGTACGTAAGTGTATGCAATTTGGATACTTGATATTACACACATTTGATAACATAATGACGTCTGATTTTTCGATTTCCAATTTAACTGAGAAAATCAACAAATTTACAACTAACTTAACTAGTTTTTAAATTTTTTTTTTAGGAGAGGAAATCCCTTACGGACACCAGATGAGATACAGGACATCTCAGAAACAGAACAAGGTAAAATACAATTCTGGGATGGATCGTTTATCGCATATAATTGCAGAATAATGAACTCATCATTGGAAGAGTTCATTATTTTTTACATATGATCAATTGTGAAAATTCAGATGAATTCAATTACTTAATAGTAGTGTACTAGATTTTTATTGAGAATTTTGTATTATTCTCGACATTTCCGTCAAAAAATTCTTTTTCATTAATGATTTCCTGGATTAATTTATGAATTCTAATGTAATTTCTTCTATTCACAATCATTAAATTTATACTTAGTCTAGTCAAGATGTGTGTTTGGTGCTAAAAATAGTTAAAAGGCTCGGAAAAATATAAGCGATAGCTCATTCGACGCGGAACGCAAAACTGAGAAATAGGTTTTGAGGATTTTTTCTGCTAAGCATAATTGCAATTGTTATTAACAAAAAACGAATAATAAAAACGCTCTTTCGATTTTTTGATGACAACTCAAAAACCATAAGAGATAGAGGAATTCGCAAAAAAGATCCTTACAGAGGAGGAAATTTCCGATAAAAAAGTCCCTACTCCCGAATTTCTCTCTCTAATATTTATAATTTTAATTTGTTGCTGAAAGTAAGGCTCCGCGCGACCGTTACGGCATGCGCTCGCCGCCTCTGAAGCGACTACATCATAGAAAAAAATTCTTTAAGGTACTAAGGGTGGTATTCAGAAACAGCACTTAAATATTTCTTAAGTCTTCCTTAGCTAAGTTAAGTTTTTTCTTAACTTAACGGTAAGGAGCGATTTGTATTCAGAAACGTCACTTAAATAAATCTTGGCTGAGAAACGTTAGTCGCTATTTTTTCGTTTAAAATGTGTCAAATTCTGTCAAAAACATAACCTACAACCTATATTTTTCATTGTTTACATTTGGGATATTTGGTTAATTGTTAATTAGGCATTCCAAACCACGTGATATCCAATATGGTGGCTGGGGGCAAACAAAGTTTGACAGTTTGACAGCGCCATAAGAGAGTGTTCATGGTTGTGTTGTTTGTTGGTGAAAAGGTGATTTTGAGAAAGTTTCATCGGTTTTGTTAGTGCTTATATACATTTTAAGATGCAGAGTCAATATTTAAAGACATTATTGTTGGAAAATCGCCATGTTGGTGAACGGTAAGCTCGAAAATACTTACTAAAGTTTTGTGTTTGCATTTCTATATATATTTTTTGCAGTTATCTAAAGGAGCTGAAGTTAATAGATAATGTGGATCCATTTACATTGAAAGTTGAAGATTTGGACAATTCTATTCACGGAGTTCCGATTGTCACCTGTCACCATCATGCATGCCAACATGGATATCGTTTCATATTTAGTTTTAACCCATAGTTACTACAGCAAGGCACAAATGAAAGCATACAAGAGCATCTTCGATCGATAAAACAGTACTGTACACTTTAAAAATATAAAAACAACTTAACTCACTCTCAAAAACATAAAATGGAACACTTTTCAATTAATAGTCACAGATGACATAACCAAGTTGTTTGCCCCCAACGGCCATATTGGATTTACATTTGACAGGTCGTTGGAATGCCTAATTTGTTGAGTCCTAAAAGTCCTAAAATTGAGGAGTGTTGTGTACCTGAGACGGTATACCTGGAATTCCAGGAAAACAATAGGGAAACGTCGGGCGTGTATTGAAGGGAATATGGTTATTTAAGGGGCAGGTGGTAAAGGTATTAGGAAACTTCCCGGGAGCGAGCAGGGGCCCAGCAGGAGCCCCTAGCAGGACAAACTCGAGAAGGAGCACCCGATGCGGCGAGGCCGACGATTCCCAAAGATGACGATGGCCCCGTGACCACCAGGACGAATCGGGCCTACATACATGGCTGAGTCACGGTTTTTTGTGGTTTAGGAGGAATAGAGAGGGCCGCAGCCTTCCCCCTTATCAGCATGCTAGGACCATTAGATGTAGCACAAGATGATATTGTAACATATGCACACATGTTGCAGATGACGCTTAATAAAGATATTTAAAAGTAAAAAGTATTAGGAAACAGGTAGTGTTCAAATCACATTAACGAGAGAGAAATATGCATAAAGGACCACTTTAGAAGAATAGGGGAAAGACGAGTTAAATGATAGCGATGGTCATTTCAGTAAATTTAAAAGAACAGTACCAGTTCTAGAGGGTAGAGATGTGGGTAATTGTAAGTAGGTATCAAGGCCCCACTGCCTTTTTCTACTCATTTTTAATTGTGCGCTTCAAGTTAGAGGACGTTGAAATGGAGAAGAGAAGGATTAATTTTACCCTCAGTGAGAAGGTGTTGCTTAAGGAGCTGGTGGCAAGGAATTGCAGCATTGTTGAATGCAAACGTTCGGATGTGGTAACTGCAGACCCTGTTGTGACGAAAGTTGTTCTAAAGGAGTAAAGGGCATTCCTCGTTGATCTTGTACCTCTGGGATTTGTGTTATTAAAGGGAGAATAACATTAACCACACACTCTTTCGTAAATCGATAGCGCTTTTTAAATTCGACCTCGTCCAATTCAAAGAAAGGCGTTTCCCTAATATACTTTCGGGCACGTACTGGGCGGTGAATTCTTTCGAGAAACTCATCGAAATCATCATTCTCATAATAATATCGCTCAATTCTCCGATAGTCATCGAAAGCGTCGTTCTCATTTTCAAACATCTTCACAACAAATAACGAAATAACCTCTACTTTCATCGACCTAACCTCAATGTTTCGGCTAAGGAATACTTAAGGTACCTATCGAGCTACCTTAAATATTTCTTAAGTATTTTTTAAATGTAAGACAAAACTTTACTAAGGAGGATTCAGGAATAGAATTAAGTGGGCGAATGACGTTACTTAAGAAATACTTAGGAATTATTTTAAGTTAAGATTTCTTTCTGCTAAGGAAGGTTTCTGAATACAAATTCGGACTTAAGGAACCACTTAAGTTAAGAAATATTTAAGGAACGTTTCTGAATACCACCCTAAGTATTAGTATGAAATTTTAAAACATACTTTAGTGTATTCTATACATTTGAAGGAATAAAGTCCCGTTGGAAAAAAAAATTAAATGCATTTTTCAAAAAGCTAGCCTATTCCCCTCTCTAGGGGAATCAACACCTTGGCGTTGGTGAGAGGGCCCAGTAACCTTATACCCAGGGAGCGATGCCGGCGGTAGCGTAGCTACTGGCAGGGTCACCCATGCCGGTAAGGTCTCGAAGAGGTGAAGGTGAAGCTAAGAAGATTCCCACGCAGCGTCTGACCCAGAATGGGCGGCTGCAAACAGCGTCTGTTCTCCATGTTAGAAGCGGCTGGTATAAAATATTCGCCAACCCGTCTGGCCAGCGTGGCGAATTATGGCCAAAACCCCCTAATACCATGGCGACTTTTCTAACAAATGGAAGTGAACCTCAGGTGGGTAGACCACTCGCTGGCAACTCCCACACCCCTATAGGGGTCTGCCTCAAGGATTCTGGGGGAGGCAAAAGGTCGCTATCACAACCTACCACCAAAACAGATTCAGCGAAGGGAACCAGCATTAAGAGATTAAACATTGTTACATACAACGTGAGAACACTTCGATCTGAAGAAAATATGGCTGAACTAGAAATCGAGACGCAAAAGATCAAATGGGATGTTATCGGACTCAGCGAAGTCACGAGGCGAGGTGAAAATTTAATAACAGTAAAATCCGGCCACTCATTTTATTACGCCGGAGAAGATGACAAATCGGAGGGAGGTATCGGCTTTCTCATTAACAAGCGCCTTAAAAATCAAATTCTAGTGGTTAAGAAAATTTCAACCAGAGTAGCCTACCTAGTAATAAAACTAAACACAAAATATAGTATCAAAGTTGTACAGGTTTACGCCCCGACGTCATCCTACACAGAAGAAGAAGTGGACATTTTCTATGAAGATGTAACATCAGCCCTCAGTGATATAAAAACACATTCCACCATAATCTGCGGTGATTTTAATGCAAAAATGGGTCTGAAAACAGACAAATCCGAGACATGCCTGGGAAATTTTGGGACAGAAGGAAGAAATCCCCGAGGAGAAACTATGCTGGGCTTCCTACTACAACACAACTTATACCAAATGAACAGCTTCTTTCAGAAAAAGCCACACAGAAGGTGGACATGGAAAAGCCCAGATGGTAAAACCCGAAATGAGATCGATTTCATAATCACAGATAAGTTACAAAGTGTGGAAGACGTGACAGTACTAAACAACTGCAGGACAGGAAGCGACCACAGAATGGTGCGATGTAAAGTCCGTATGGAACTCGATAGAGAACGGTACAAATTGATAAGGAAAACATCCAAACGGATGCGGACAGCACCAAGAGATATCCACGGATTTGAGACCCATATTACCGATTCACTACAGAATAATGTTCTCCCAGATACAAACATCAACAGCTTGAACCGTGAAATAACCGAGGCTTTAAGAAAGGGCCAAGGCATATTTTGTCCCAGAAACAAAAAAGAAGAGAAAATTAGCCAAACCACAAAAAATCTGATCCTCGAGCGGAACAAAATGAGAGAAAATAGAAACACCACCTGTACAGAAATGAGAGAAAAAACAAGGAAGTCTCTAAAGAAATCAGACCGGACATCAGAATCTACCACAGTAGGAAAACTCAAGAAACAATGGAAAAGAACAGAAGTATGAAAGTACTACGCAACAATCTTACCGAAGGCAAATCTAAAATAATCAAACTGAGAAATAAACATGGTATCATCACCTCAAATCGAGATGAAATCTTGAGCATTGTGGAGGAGTTTTATTACGAATTATATCGGAGCCGCATCGAAGAACCCCTAAACCCCAGCGTACTTACACAAGAGCGAGGAGTCGTAAATCAAGGATCAGAGGAGATATCAGATATCATCATCGAGGAAATTAAAGGAGCATTGTCAAAAATGAAAAACAATAAAGCTCTCGGAGAGGACGAGGTGGTTGCAGAGGCAATAAAAGCTGGAGGCCCTCTTTTATTAGAGAAGATACGAACGCTCTTCAACCTATGTCTGCATTCAGGCACTATCCCGGAGCAGTGGCAGGAAGTGACCACCATACTACTCCATAAAAAGGGAGACAAAATAATCCTGGAAAATTACCGACCAATAACTCTCCTCAGCCATCTATACAAACTGTTTACCAGAATCATAACATCAAGGCTGGATAATAAACTCGAGCTCTACCAGCCAAGGGAACAAGCGGATTTTCGATCCGGTTTTGGGACTAATGATCACTTGCCGAGTATTAAGACTCTCATCGAGAAAACCATTGAATACAATAGACCTCTAGTCCTCCTGTTTATAGACTTCCACAAGGCTTTTGACACGATCGAGTTGAAAGTTATACTAGACGCCTTGAAAGAATGTCGTGTTGACTATACAAAACTTATCTATAATATATACCAAAAACGCTACTATGTCAGTTAGACTGCATAAAGCCAGCAACCGCATTGAAATCGGAAGAGGTGTGAGGCAAGGGGACACTATGTCTCCTAAAATATTTATCACTGTTTTAGAACATGCCTTCAAAAAGCTTAACTGGGATAAAAGGGGAATAAACATAGATGGTCAGAAATTTAGCCACCTCCGCTTCGCGGACGACATTGTCTTAACAACGGATGACTTGGGAGAGGCAAAACAAATGCTCCACGAATTAGAAGATGCATGCTCCGGAGTTGGTCTAAAAATGAACTTTTCTAAAACGAAGATCATGACAAACCTTGTCATGAGCGAAGGTATAAACATCGACAACACTGAAATTGAATTGATAGAAAAATATACATACCTGGGCCACGAAATTAGAATATCTAGAGACAATCACACATGCGAGTTGCACAGAAGGATTAACCTCGGATGGGCGGCCTATGGAAAGTTAAGACACGTCTTTAAGAGCGAACTCCCTATCTGTCAAAAAAGAAAAGTGTTCGACCAGTGCGTTCTGCCAGTGCTCACATATGGCGCGGAAACACTCACCTTAACGATGACATCAGCAAGAAAACTCAAAGTAGCACAACGCAAAATGGAAAGGTCAATGCTTGGATTGAGTTTGAGGGACCACGTCACAAACCAGGACCTGCGGCGAAAAACCGGTGTGAAATCGTATCGTGTATCATCGAACGAATAACCACATTAAAATGGAATTGGGCAGGACACGTGGCCAGAATGAGTGACGATAGGTGGACAAAGAGGTTGCTGGAATGGAGGCTACGCACAGACAAGCGAAATAGAGGAAGACCACCTACACGTTGGACTGATGACCTGAAGAGAATTGCAAACAACTGGATCCACGCAGGTCAAGATAGACGCGGATGGCAAGCCATGAGGGAGGCCTATGTCCAGCAGTGGACGATAAGGGCTGGTCGATGAGCCTATTGTTAATGAACTAGTTATTTTCGTACTTCCGTCTTAATTGAAAACAGGCTAAATGTTTAAATAAATTCTCCATAAATATTTTGCTTCTTGGAGACCTTTCTATGAGTGTACTCAATAAGGTGACGTCATAAAATTAATTAAAATTTCTTTATTCAGTTTACAACCAATTTTTAGTCAACAAAAAACGCAAAATCCAGAAATTATTGTTAAAAATTTTTATGGCAATGTTCAAAATACTGAACGAAACGTCGGCGATTTAATCAAGATTTATTTTTATATTGGGGATTATCAAGAACGCTCCTTAATTCATCTTAGCTCCCCGAGAACATTCTCCCATTCAGTTGCAATATTTGGACAAAAACTTATTTGAAAACAATAAAACGTGGAATACTATCTCTCACTGTTTTTGTTAATTATTACTTCTAACTGGTTATCTAACATGAGGCGAAATTATTATGACACATTGGAGGTAATGTTGAACCCTGTAAATTTACACTACTGAAATGGTCTCCTTCAAACAAAATACAATAAAACGGTATGTTTATTGTGTATTGCATATCGTCGAACAAGGAACGGCGAAACCTAGACGCTTTGTCTCTTTCTAATGCGTCTTTATAATCCCTTGATTTATTGCGATTCTCAACGGGAATGCTATAACCAGCTTGATAAAGTAAAGTAACATACACGGTATATTTTTGAGAGTCTAGTTCAAGAACAACAGTAAATGTTATCAAAAAAGAACGCATTAATTTATATCGAGATTTTTCTACACCAAGCCGAGACGAGCCGAGGTGAGAAATGCCTTTTAGGGATTCTTCGAGACTGACACCAGGCCAAATCATTTCTCGTCTTGTCTCGAGTCCAACCAACCCTAGAAAAAAATTCCTTTATATAAATAAGTTTTTGTTATAGTAATTGCAGTAAAAAAGTTTGATAAAAGGCATGTTTCAAGAAACGACAAAATATATGAAAAAATGTTGCTGCCGATCTCAAAACAAAAACGATTACACGGTCCAGTCTAATCACCTTTTTAATTAAAAGTACGTTACTATTTTATCAGTTCGAGGGTCGAAGGGTCAGTCCTACCGCCAGGGCCAATTGCAAGGGAACGAAGATTGAGAAGGCGCCCTTCAATGAATAATTCAATTGAAAATGCGGTATTACCGTCTGAAGAAAATCACTAATCATTAATCACCACATCGGAGGGCGGAATTATTTCATTCCCTTGTAATCCATTAGCTGAATTTTCGGTTGGATACGTTTCGGACCGAAATAGTGTTCTTAGTTATTTGCCTGCCTGGGGCTTCCTTTCGCAGCCCATTACAGATACAAGCGGAACAAAACCTGTAGCAAAGAGGCTTTTAACGGACAAAAGGGAGAGTTGCGTTTAAGTGGTTCGCAGAGATTATCGCTAACTATTAACTGTAGTTATTTTAACTGATTGAAGTTCACTTGTGCCTATTAATGAGATTACACACTTCTCGTTTTATTAGAGGGCCTGATAGAATTTAAACGTTTAAATGGAAATTTCTTTGAAACATTTTATAAAGTTTTAAATCAAATGTGCGTCTATAAAAACGTATATTTTTTATGAGAGTTTAAAAATTGATATCGATTGTTATGGTTTCACGAGAAATGCATTAAAATTAGTACACGGAGAGGTAGTAAACGTAGAACTTTTCAGAAATATTAAAGGTAAATATGTCCGTAGTAACACATTTATGCAGGAGGTGCTATAAATAGCGCCCAAACTCTTCGGTAGGTTGTGGGGTATAATTAGTGGGACCTTAGAAAGATATTAGAAACGGGATACAATACATGAAAAAATAACCGTAAACTTCTTCTAAGACCACATGATCTAAGGTGATAAAATATCTATTGAAAGTCTTTTGCTTACTAACTAACCAATTAATTCTTATTCATTAAATTTTTTCGAGATGACAAAAAAAGTTCCAAGATGGCCTTTTGGGGAAAATACATAATATAGATATTAAAATAACGCATGAGTGGAAAATGAATCGTAAAAAGATGATCAACTTCCAAAGAATCTAAGGAGATCCTAACAATTATTCGAACTCAGCAATGATACATTCTTGTTTAATAAAATTTTTAAGTTGATAGAAAAAGACTAGATGAAATAGATATTGATAGAATGGAAAATAAAAATTGATAGAAAAAGCTAAGTTGGCATTCGGCGAATACAATAATGAAAGAGTTAACGATAAACCGAAAAAAGATTTTGACTTCCAAAGGGTATAAGAGAATGATATAATTACCCGAAGTTCTAAGCGTAGTAAACAAATAATTTTTTAATTATTTCTTGTTTCGATTTGATTGAAAATACAGTGAAGTTGACATTTCTAGAAAGTAATAACGTAGTTATCAATGGGCAATAAATTGTGAAAAGATGATGACCTTCCAATGGATGGAAGTAAGTATTTTTGCAAAATATTTCAAACCACAATAGGTTAGTCAGAGAACGAAAGCTTCTTTGTCGCACTAGTTTTGATAAAATCGTCCAAATTTATTAACAAACACGACGAATTTTAAATAGTGTAATTTCTCACTACACCAGGGATCTGTACATAGTGGCATGGATGCAGCTATTTGCCTATGTGTTTGCAGCTCTTCAAACTTCTGCCTCTATGTAGATATTATTGTATGAACTGCGTTCGCAGCTGGATAAGCAAGCAATTTTGATGCGATTAGATTGGAACTCGCCTATTAGCCGCATCACTGGTAATTAAAATTATTTCGTGAAGTTTGAAAGTTTAATTCCCAACGGAATGGTATTTTGACATTGGGCGTTCTTGCATTAAGCAGAACAAAAATATGTTTGATAGTTCTTTAGTTTTTGAAGAATTGGAAAATGTTACTGTGTTATAAAACTCTATTAAAATAATACAAAAATATTAACGTTGAAATGACATTATATATTGCAGCGTTACCGAGGAAGTATCATATTCAAAAAAGCAGCGGCGTGCGGCCCATGGAAGCAAGGAAAAGAAGTGCTTCCCCAAGATAAATATAAAAAATGGCAAAACATCATCTTCTTAAATGTAATTTTTGAAATAGGAAACAATTACCATAGGCTGTATTAAAAATGCTAAAAATGATTTTAAATATCAAGCCCATAACCAATGTGGCCTTGACTCAAACCGAGTGACAGCAAAAAGTCTGCCCGCGAGTCGTGTGCGCGCGGCTTTTCACTACCTACTCTAGAAAAATCCAATGGAAGCTATTCCCGCTGCTAGGTTCTCTGTAGCTATACGCCGGCTTTCGTGTGCGTCAAGAGGTCATTGAACCTGCCGAATGCGTCGAGTTGCGGTCGCGTGCTTTAGAAGCAAAACACACATAGCGGTTTGTAATCGGCAAAAGACGAAACAGTGTTGCAGTATTGCTTTGTTGTTTTGAATTTTAAATTTGGCTTCACACTCTTCACACTCTAGATCAACGGCGTTCATGTTGATGTTTGGTGAAAACTGGCATCATGAAACTGTAGCCGAGCTGCTGCCGATCGGCGAAAACCGCTATATGTGTTTTGCGACGAGCGGCAGCCGAGCTGCTGCAGCTCAGCGAAAACCGCTATGTGTGTTTTAAGCCTTAGGCGGGCGTGCAAGCTATCATCGTCAGTAGCTTATTTGTAGGTTTAAACGGATATCGGTGTGTACAGACAGGGTGGAAGATGTTCAAACATCATACAGACGCCTCTTTTATGAAATAATCGATCAAATTCAGCAACAAATAAACTATAGATTTAACAGTTTAATAGTTATTTATGGGACTAGTGTGTTATGTTGAAAATAAGTCACACGAGAAGATTACATTATAAGTATAAATTCTAAAGTGACTTAGGAAACATAACACGCTAGTGGCATACAATGTTTTATCCAACAAGAAGAAGAAATTTGTTTTTATGAGATAATAATTAATAAGCTTTGTGATCAAATCAAAGCTACTTGCGTCTCAGTATCCTATAAATGTCAGAATGACTTTTTTACATTTTGGTTAAAGTAGATTGTTTGTTTGGTTGCCACGGGCAATAAATAAATAAATAAATAAATAGAATACTACTTTAAATATGAACGTGAGTTATAATCCATAACTCACTAGTGATTAATGCGATTTCTAAAAGACAAGGAACTCGAAGATGCGTACACGGAAGTGTCGAAATTGTGTGAATTAGTATCGACAATACCTGCCACGAGTTCATCGTGGAACGCAGTTTTTCAACGCTTCAGCGTATAAAAATTTTTGTGAGAAATTCAACAAGTTAGGAGAGACTTTCGCAAATATCGTCTTTGTCCGTTGAAAATAAATTTCTACAAAGCCTGTCAGAGTATTCACATTTTTATCATTGACGAATTTGCAAAAAATTATCGAAGAATCCAATTACATTACAAATAGGGTAAGTTTTTAAAAATTGCTTCCCTTACTTCGAATTTTATCGTACGCCGCTGCAAAACAGTAAAATTGAGCCTTGAAATATAAACTTAGATTATGTCAATAACGTGGGTACTGATAATACGCCGTTAATGTTAGGTTAAGTCAATGGCACTCCAACTTTGCTTGGAGAATTTTTAAATCATTCTGTAGATATTAAATTATCACTGCCATAGATTATATACCAAGAGCCATTGTTACACTGTTTCCTGTGGAAAACTTTAAAAGTGCAGCATTTTGTGGTTCCGGCTGGAAACTGTGTGAACAAAATTAGAGCAAGAGCATTGAATAGACGAGAATTCAAAAAGTTTTGTAAATAGTTAGATTTGGAAGATGGTGAACTTGTCCTTCGTTGTAAGGTGGGCTGGTCCTCTAAAGAACAGATTCTGAGTAAGTTTTGTAGGGCGAAAAATACCGTCCCTAATGTTTTAGAACAGGAAAATGAACTATCTGACGACGCGACGGAACGAGCTTTTTTTAGTTGATGTTATTAGTTATTTCAATCATCTAA
Source organism: Cryptocephalus moraei (assembly GCA_946251905.1). Classification (NCBI taxonomy): domain Eukaryota; kingdom Metazoa; phylum Arthropoda; class Insecta; order Coleoptera; family Chrysomelidae; genus Cryptocephalus; species Cryptocephalus moraei. Next base: position 31,171,166 of record OX276454.1, read on the forward strand.
ATCTAAACGGCAATAATAGCTCCTGTTTGACTAAACTAAAAGAACTTTCTAGCTTAGTCAAAATGAAATTCAAATTGATAATTTTCCAGTCGGAAAATGAGCATTACAGTCACATTTTCACGACATAGAACAAAATCACAAGTTCAAGAGATTATTTGACTATTGTAGATTGGTGCTTCAATTAACGCGTGCTACTTGAATTCATGTAAATTAATTACATTAATGGCACGGATGAGTTATTCCTTTTTCATCCCCTAAGAGAAGATCCTACCCCTACCCTTATTTTCTAACCTAACCGTAAATGTAAGACGGTAGAAAAGGTGTACGAGTTGTTTGCTTGATAACTTGACTCTTCCCTGCAAGTTTGTTGACCCCGGTCACAGCACAGACCTTAAAAGTTGATATGGTGACGTTTCCAATTTTTTCAAAAAAAAGTGGAATTAAAAACCATTAAGGAGACACCCATTTATTTGAGAGTAATTTTTTACTTTCCTATGTTGGTAGCTAATAGTGAAGTCACTGTAGTTGATTGCGTTAAGGAGTGCACCAAAACATTTATACTTTTGGCGAATACGCCAGAATATTTTGGCGTTTTCTACAAAATTAAGTTTTAAAATTGTTGAAATACGTCCCATTGGAGCAGCTCGAAATAAATGGACCTAACTGGGCGGACTGTTCAGTTCGCAATAGTTATATCTCAATAAGAAGTTTAGATATCGCCGGCGAGACGTACCCCATTGCTCTGTTACCAAAATTCCCTTACCTTACCATTACCCTCCTTTATAAGCAAAAACCACAATTCGCTTTCCCTGAACGTTAAGAGCTATATACCCAATGATACAACTTTTTTTTATAGTCCAGTCATCTTAGGTTGAATTAGGTGAATATCTCGGAAAATCGACACATCCAGTATATTAACACGTAAAAACTTATATTTTGGCATCCTAAATCTTTCCTTAAAATTCACATATAATTGGATGGCCGCAAGTTTTAAAGTCGGGGGTCAAAAGTCACAAAAATCGATTCTTTCTATATGTTTTGCAAATATCTCGTTTTCTATGGGTTTGCGCTATTTGTATTTATTACCAATATTGTACAGAATTAAATTCTCTACAACTTTTGTCTTTAATATTTCTTCATACCTCTAACTGTTTTTGAGATAGAGGGCGGAGAGCGCGCGATCAGAGAATCATGTGAGGTTATGGTAGTCCCGATCAAAAACTCGTAATATTAAGGTTATAAATTACTGCTAAATATTTAATTACCATTTATTATTACCTTTTACATTAAATTAATTTTTTTGGTTACTTGTCAATTTTCTATGAAGTGTCAATTAATTTAATAACACTTATACTTTAACCACTAGCAATTGGAACACTCAATAAAATCTGAATTTACCGAGGGCATTCGAAAAGAGCCCGTTGTCTCTATACAAAACCATGGGACTTATCTTTTCGCTTATTCAGAAACGCCCTGGTATTTTTAAAATCCAGGTGTTCAGTTGCCCAAGTGAAATCATATACTGCTTGTTTAAAATGTGATGAGGTTAAATTCCAAGAAAACGCGTAGCTACCTTTGTCGGTATCCGACAATCGACAGAGTATGAGCCGCGTTAGAAAGTCATTGACGTAGCACTTACCATATTAGCTTTTGCGTGCATTCGACATTGACAATAATGTCGAAATTTTTAAGGCACGCCTCTGTCGCGATATATTGTTACAGTAGTTCCGATAAGAAGGGGTTTATTGGCTTAGTAAGTTCTTGGAATTCTAACTCATCAGATATCGAACGGGCTGTATGTGAATGTATGGATATGTACAGATAAAGAACTAGAGGGTCCATTGGACCGCAAATTCTTTTTTACTGCGGCGGCATTTCGTTTGTTTCTTCATCTTCTTCTAAGGTACAGGTGTACAGTCGATCAGTGAAGTCGTGTACGAGGAAGTACGCGAGACTCTACGGATACCGGATGGTCCACTGGACAGCGGCCACGTGTGTTTTCCTTGTGATCTCTTTTTCGGCACTTATACTCCAGAAGCAGTGGTGTGTGAATCTGTGTGGCATTTGTTTGTGCGATTGCCAATTAAACAAGTAAATTCATTGTTAGAGTTATCCGTAATGATACGCTCATGGAGGACAAGGCGACATCGCTCTTCACTACTTAAAAAGCCATTATGTCGCAGGGGTCACTCTCGGAGAGACGGGGTGTAGGTTGTCGGGTAGCTCGAAGTAAAGAAGGGCACGTTAAAATCGTCTATTTAAACTGTAGAATAGTGCAAGGTTACATAAATATGTTCGAAACGTTGGCAGCCAAGCGACCCACACCTAGGGTGCTGCAGGGCGTAAATGCGTTCTAGGATTTGGCAGCCGAGAGACCCACACCTAGGGTGCTGCAGGGCGTGATGCGTTCTAGGGTTGGCAGCCGAGAGACCCACACCTAGGGTGCTCTGCAGGGCGTGAATGCGTTCTAGGGTTGGCAGCCGAGAGACCCACACCTAGGGTGCTCTGCAGGGCGTGAATGCGTTCTAGGGTTGGCAGCCGAGAGACCCACACCTAGGGTGCTCTGCAGGGCGTTGCCGTGAGTCGATCGAGGAGTCCTCAAGGCCTATCCTAATGATCCACACCTAGGATGCTGTTAGGAGGAGAGGTGAGCTCACGATTCGAACTGCCGTCCGGGTCCGATGTCGCGGGTAGTCATACCTCGGTCCCAGCGGGAGGCCGTCCCGAAGGGTGAAGTTGGCATGGTTCCTCGGTGGCGCAGATCGGTCGATTCAGGAGGGGGTGCTTGCTTCAACGGCCCTCTCGCGGAGTGGGAGGCCTCGGCGCACGCCGGTCGATCCGGGAGGGGATGCTTGGAGCAACGGCCGCGTCGCGGAGTGGGAAATCCCTGGAGGGGGTGCAAGTTCGCGCGCATCCCTGGCTTAGTCCGTGAGACGTCGCTTTGAACCGGTGGCGCCGTGAAGAGGGTAGTCGCGGGGCGTAGTGGAACTTCTCGGGCGCTTGGTTGCGAAGGTAACCTAACGTGAGGGTAGCTAACTATTTCTAAGAGGCGGGAGGTAGTGTGGGAGGTCGGAAGAGGGCGTCCTCTGTCCGAGCGGCGGGTCTGATCGGACGGGGCGTTACATCCTCCCCCTCAGAGTCCGGTGGGCCGTCTCGGCCAAGGGCTCTGGATCCTTTTGCTTCCGGGGCCTTCCTCGCTTCCGGAGTGGACGCACTGGTAGCGGCACGTCTTTCTCTCCTTCTGGGTGGCACGCAGGACGGTACGTAGTAAGTGCAGATACGTGGTAATCTCCCAGGGGAACCGTGGGAGCAGCTGGGCTGGCCACCTGGTACCTGCATGGTCCCATCTTCTTAATGACGAGATAGGGCCCATCTCGTCGAGGGGCGAGCTTCTGCGAAACCTGTTGGGCCTGACTGCTGAGGACGTGACTCGTTACCCAAACGTAGTCCCCAACTTGAAGGTCCGTCGCGGGGCGTCGATGCTGGTCGGCGTTCTTCTTGTGGCGGTCCTGTTCCTTTTCCCAGACCTCCTTAGCGGTCTGGTAGGTGTCGGTCATCTCCAGGAGCCGCGGTGTAGCGTTGGCAACGAAATTCTCCCCCTGGATGATGGCTCGGAGGTCGTGCGTCACGTCTAGTGGGTTGCGTGGTTCGGAGCCGAACACTAGCAGGGAAGGGCTGCATCCAGTAGACTGGCACCGGGCGGTATTCATAGCGAACCGGATAGCGGGCAGCTTGTTTGGCCAGGAGGTGTGGCTGGTACCGACGAGGATCGCGAGCTGTGTCTTGAGGTCGCGGTTCCGTCGTTCTACGGGGTTAGCTGCGGGATAATAAACAGGGGTAAAGTGGGACTCTATTCCTAGGCAGAATGTTACGTGTTGCATGACAGAGCTAATGAACTGAGGTCCATTATCGCTGATGAGGCGTCGAGGTACTCCGTATCTCAGACAGAATTCCTGCACTAGTGTCCAAGCACATTCTTCTGCGGTGGCTTCTTGTAGAGGGAAGAGTTCTATGTATCTGGTGGCTGTGTCTTCGATGACCAGGACCCATCGTTGTCCGTGTGGTCCGGCAGGAAGGGGTCCGAAAAGGTCGATAGCCACTACTTCAAACCGTTGGCGCATGATCGGTGTCTGTAGGAGGCCAGCAGGCATCAAGTTGCTGGGCTTATACCTCTGGCATTCGAGACAGTGACGTACATATTCTGTCACGGTTTTCCTGAGGCCCGGCCAGTAAAAATGTTGTCGGATCTTGGCGGCGGTCCGAGCTGCTCCGTAATGGCCGGCCTCGGGGGCGTCGTGGTAGTGCTGCAAAATAAACTCTCGCTCCTGTTCTGGGACTACCAACTGAGCTTCTTCCATCTCGTCGGACGCATCATATCTATATAGGACGCCTTGGCTCGTGATGTAGCCGCGCGACGTCCACTGTGTGGCCGCTTCGGGGGTCCCTTCTTCCAGGGCAGTGATGATCTTTTTGACCTCTGGATCTTGAAGTTGAGCCTCCCGTAAGTCTTTAGGAGGTCTACGTGGAAGGTCCACGGAGATCAGCAGGAGGGAAGTCAAGTCTTCCTGCTTCCCAGGAGGTCTGGAGAGGGTGTCTGCTACTACGTTAGCCTTTCCAGGTCCATAACGTATCTGAAGATCATACGGCTGTAATTGTAGGGCCCAACGGGCCAATCGGCCGCTGGGAGTCTTGAGGGACATCAGCCACTTTAGGGGCTGGTGGTCAGTCACTATGATGACGGAAGTTTCTTCTAAGTAGCCTCGGAACCTGGCGACACTCCAGACGATGGCCAGAGCTTCTCGCTCGGTGGTGGAGTAGTTCCGTTCTGCCGAAGTGAGCAGACGACTGGCGTACTCGACTGGTCTTTCGTCTGTCCCCTCCCCCTGCAGTAGAGCAGCGCCCAATGCGTAGGAGCTGGCATCGGTGCGTAGGGTAAAGGGTAGTGTGTGGTCTACCTGAGTAAGGACGGGGGCCGATGTCAGGGCTATCTTGAGAGCCTGGAAGGATTTGTCTTGCACCTGGGTCCAAGTCCAGGGAGTATCCTTCCTAGTCAACTGACTTAAGGGCTGCGCCACTTTTGAGAAGTTGGGTATAAACTTTCGATACCAACTACATGTCTGTAAAAATACCATGACCTGCTTCGGGTTGACGGGAGGCTTCATCTTGACTATGGCTTCTACCTTGATAGGGTCGGTCCGTATCCCTTGGCTCGAGACAAGATGACCGAGGTACTTAACCTCGCGGCGTCCGAAGTAGCATTTCGGGCGATTGAGCCTTAACCGAAAGCGGCCTAATTGCTGCATCACTTGCTGGAGATCTGCTAGATAGCTCTCCACGTCCGTAGATAACACGATGAGGTCATCGAGGAAGGCGAGTACTTGTAGCTGGGGAAGCTGGTTCCGAAAACGATCCATCAGTCTCTGGAACGTGGCTGGTGCGTTTCGTAATCCAAATGGCATCCTGGTGAACCGATAGGTTCCAAACGGAGTTATGAAACACGTTTTGTCTTTGTCCTCTGGCTTCAAAGGGACTTGGTAATAGCCTGCTCGTAGATCCAATGTCGAGATGCACCTTACCTTGCCGGTAGAGTGTAGCAAATCCTCTATCCGTGGTAATGGATAATGATCTGGCTTGGTGACTGCATTGAGTTTCCGGTAGTCGATGCAAAGTCGAATTCCTCCGTCTGCCTTTGGGACTAAGACGGTGGGTGAGGTCCATGCACTGTTGCACTCTTCCACTATACCATGGGCTAGTAGTTCGTCTACTTCCTGTCGTAGGGCCTGTTTCCGTCCCGGGGTCAGAGAATATGGTGCTGCACTGATAGGGGCTGCATCTCCGGTCTCAATATTATGCGTGGCTTGATCGGTGGGTGGTCCCGTGGCGTTGAAGAGGTGAGTATACGCCGTCAATAGGTCCTGGAGTTCCTTCCTCTGGCCGAGATCCATCTCCGCGCCTTCGTCACTTCTCAGGGCGACACCCACTGTGGCGAGGTCTGTCCACCTGAGGCCGGTGCTGGAGGAAGGGTCCTTCTGGGAACCTGTCGGGGGAACAGCGTCCCGGGGGAGTCGACCATCCTGAGGCATCTCTCGGTCGGATTCCTGGTCACTCTCCATGGGGGCGACCGGAGAAGTACCCCGCCGTAGGGGTGAAGGGGTGCTCTGGGGAATTTCTCCAGGATCTTCGGTCTCACGTTTTGTCTCTGGTTGGTCCTCCTTGCTTCGGAGTGACGATTGGTGCGATGACTTCTTGTGTAGCTCCTGGTCGGGCTCGGCGTGTCCTTCCTTTCGTAAGGCGACGTCCAATGTCGCGAACTCCGTCGAGAAAGGCGAAGGATTGGGGTCGTCCCAATAGGCATCGATGGCTTGTTCAGCGTCGGTCCACATATAGCCGGTGCGAGAGGAAGGGTTGGCCTGTACTGCGACTGGGAAGACTGGTGCTGACGGCGGTGGCCTGGTGCTTGGTAAGCTGGGTCCATAGTGTTCAGCGAGGCCGGATTCACGGTCGCAGTCCATTGTAATGTCCGGGATGGGGCTCAACAGTGGCGGCGGCGGAGTGACAGCTGGCAGGACTTCGTCGTATGGCTCCGGAGTCAGTTCCATGGCTTCCAGTCGTGGGGGTACCTGGTGGTACTCCTGCATCCTATGGAACGCCTCTTGTTCCTTGGACTCGCACGTGAGCGAAGCTGCTGCAGGTGCAACGGGGAGGTCCTTGGACCTAAAAGTTCGCCAGGTATGTGGCTGGTCGTGGAACCTCCACGTCTGCCGATGAAAGTCGAGGATCATTCCCACCTTTGAAATAAAATCAATCCCGAGCAATGACTGGGCGTTGGGCGTGTCGGGTATCGCGAGGAAGGTTGTTTGGGTCTTCCTACCGTGTAGCGTTGCTGTACAGTGGATGGCCTCCACACAGCGAGTCGTTGTGGTTCCATCTGCAAGCGTAACGTCCACAGTTTGCCACGAGCTTGGGCACTGCTTTTGGCGAAGTACAGCGGCTAAATCAGGGCTTGCTAGGCAATTCCGAGCTCCCGTGTCCAGGAACACGGTCCCACTCTGGTCTCCGATCCAGATCTCTACAGCAGGGCGAGCCGAAGCCCTAATCTCCACAAAGTTAAACGTCGTCGCTGGTCGTGTGGCTTCGCTGCAGGTAGGGCAGTTCCTCCTGATCACTCCGGGTCGTTGACAACCGTAGCACCGAAGCGTTGTTGCCGTGCCTGTCGCTCCAGACGGGGCAGCTGAAGGTCCACCGGGGGTTCGTTCAACTGCAGCTTTCTTGCGACACTCCTGGATGGTGTGGCCGCTGTTGTAGCAGAACTGGCAGCGTGAACGGTTCTTCCCTTTCCCTGTAGGGTCTTGTGTCCTAGGTGGTCGGTTTTCCTTACCGGCCTTACGTGGTTCCAGGTCCCGAGCCTTGGTCAGTAGATCAGTGAACGAGGTTATGGACTTTCGTGGGATACGATCCCTCAATGACGGGAGTAGTAGCCCATAGACCATGTCCAGCTGCAGGATGTCTGGTAGAGCAGGGTCCAGTTGAGCCAGGAGGGAGCGCTTCTGGGCCACAAACGAACCAATAGGTTCCTGCGGTTGCTGCTTACTCTCGAAGACATCCAAGAAGATCTGGTACCCAGGCGGCGTGGGGGCGAACTCGTCTCGGATGAGCTTCTTGGCGGCTTCCCACGTCGTGACGGTGGACTTGACGCCGGTCCACCAGGTGTTGGCTGGTCCTTCCAGCAGCAGTGCTAGTCCCAAGACTGCATTTTCATCTGTGATTCCTTCACTCTTCTTGAAGAAGTCGGTGCTCGTGAGGAAGTCTTCCGTGGCTTCACGAGAGTATTCCCCTCTGAAACGGGCAGGACAGTGGGTGAAATGTTTCACCGGTGTCCCTGGCGTAAGTGGTACTCGTTGTAGAAGTCCCTCTAAGGCTTCCAAGGTGATGGCCATGGCCGTCTTTGCACGTGTCACTGGAATGTTAGCTCAGATTTCACTTACACTACACTTTTAGTCCTTGTCCTTCTTGCACTATCCTGATGTACTGGTGATCGTAACGGCAGCTACTAGTAGATAGATCCACGGGTTGGGTGTCACTGTAGCAGTTTCTTACTTCGGGCTCCACAAGTTGGGCGCCAATGTCGCAGGGGTCACTCTCGGAGAGACGGGGTGTAGGTTGTCGGGTAGCTCGAAGTAAAGAAGGGCACGTTAAAATCGTCTATTTAAACTGTAGAATAGTGCAAGGTTACATAAATATGTTCGAAACGTTGGCAGCCAAGCGACCCACACCTAGGGTGCTGCAGGGCGTAAATGCGTTCTAGGATTTGGCAGCCGAGAGACCCACACCTAGGGTGCTGCAGGGCGTGATGCGTTCTAGGGTTGGCAGCCGAGAGACCCACACCTAGGGTGCTCTGCAGGGCGTGAATGCGTTCTAGGGTTGGCAGCCGAGAGACCCACACCTAGGGTGCTCTGCAGGGCGTGAATGCGTTCTAGGGTTGGCAGCCGAGAGACCCACACCTAGGGTGCTCTGCAGGGCGTTGCCGTGAGTCGATCGAGGAGTCCTCAAGGCCTATCCTAATGATCCACACCTAGGATGCTGTTAGGAGGAGAGGTGAGCTCACGATTCGAACTGCCGTCCGGGTCCGATGTCGCGGGTAGTCATACCTCGGTCCCAGCGGGAGGCCGTCCCGAAGGGTGAAGTTGGCATGGTTCCTCGGTGGCGCAGATCGGTCGATTCAGGAGAGGGTGCTTGCTTCAACGGCCCTCTCGCGGAGTGGGAGGCCTCGGCGCACGCCGGTCGATCCGGGAGGGGATGCTTGGAGCAACGGCCGCGTCGCGGAGTGGGAAATCCCTGGAGGGGGTGCAAGTTCGCGCGCATCCCTGGCTTAGTCCGTGAGACGTCGCTTTGAACCGGTGGCGCCGTGAAGAGGGTAGTCGCGGGGCGTAGTGGAACTTCTCGGGCGCTTGGTTGCGAAGGTAACCTAACGTGAGGGTAGCTAACTATTTCTAAGAGGCGGGAGGTAGTGTGGGAGGTCGGAAGAGGGCGTCCTCTGTCCGAGCGGCGGGTCTGATCGGACGGGGCGTTACAATTAAGTGTTGTTTTTGGTGTTCCAATTGCTACTGGTTAAAGTATATCTGGCTATGTAATTAAAAAATTTTTGAGGAAAATACTTACATTATATTTTAATTCTAATCTAATTTATACCAATGTAATGACTCTAAATAAATAAAGAAGAAAAGAAATAAATTATTAATTAATGTTTTTATTAAAAGTGTCATTTGAGAGATTTAATATTTAAGAGTTTACGGATTTTAAACAAGATGTACTTAATTATTCTTTACTTTAAATGCAATTAGTGTAAACGAGAATATAATTAAAATGTAATTAAAGTATGTCCCTTAATAATTTTTCAATTACAGAAAGAGATTGTGAGTGTTATTGAGTTGATAAATTTCAGAATTATTAGAAAGAAATATTGAATTTATGGTAAAATTTAATAATAAATGATAATTTATTAATATATTTAGCAATAATTTATAACCTAAATATTGCGAATTTTTGATCGGGACTACCATAACCTCACATGATTCTCTGATCGCGCGCTCTCCGCTCTCTATCTCAAAAACAGTTAGAGGTATGAAGAAATGTTAAAGACCAAAGTTGTAGAGAATTTAATTCTGTACAATATTGACAATAAATACAAATAGCGTAAAAACCCTTAGAAAACGAGATATTTGCAAAAAAATGTAGAAATAAATCGATTTTTGTGACTTTTGACCCCCGACTTTAAAACTTGCGGCCATCCAATTATATGTGAATTTTGAGGAAAGTTTTAGGATGCCAAAATAGAAGTTTTTACGTGTTAATATACTGGGTATGTCGATTTTCCTAGATGGACACCCTATAATGACTGGACTATTAATTAAAATAAAATAAAACAAAATGAGAAACTTGTGAAACTCCTATATAAATTTTTCATAATTTTTATACTACGCTGAAAATAATTAAATCTTTTGAAAGCCTGAACAACGCAAAGAAGTTTCATTTTAATTTTTTTGTAATTTAAAAAAGGAAAAATATTTAAGAGATTCCTAGAAGAACTGCCTAAGTAAAGGAAAATATTACTTTTCACAGCACGATTTTTTCTTGTTCACTTTTGAATTTCCATATTTTTCATGACGTTAAGGTGTTTAGTAGGTGGTTGACATCATAGCCAAGTTTTATGTCCTTTCAGTCCTAGTATTTAATGGCAACAAGCTGCGTTCACGGCATCCAATCTGGTGTCCAAAAATCGCTAAGTTGGTAAATAAAACAATAATTAGACCAATCAAAGGACTCACAGTTATGTAAGACTGATATCAAATTAATCAGGAAGAGAAGTAGTTTTAACAACAAAAATAAGTAAATCATTTTTCAGCCCCCAAATGTTCGATTCACAAGCAATTGTTTTTCTGTCATGTACAGAAATCAATTTGATATATGTCTCAATTTTTTTCTACTCTTGGTGACTTTTTTGACCTTTTAACATGATTCACAAAACGCACTTACCCTAGTGTTGTTTCGTTCTGCTTTTAGTTCCGATATTTCCTCTTCCCGTTCTAAGAGATGCTCCCTAGCCGCATTAAGTTCTTTGGTGAGCGTGGCAAATTCCTGAAACAGAAAAAAGAAAACCATTATGTCCTGTATACTGCCGTTCTTTATGTGCTATTTCCTATTACACACTTTTCTGTTTCCCTCTGAATAGTTATAAAACCGAGCGGAATACTTATTTTCTCCCTTTGCGTTATCGCCTCCGATATATCCAATTATACACATTTTATAACAGTTTCCTCGTGAAAATCCAATTGAAATAGTTACACCTACATTGCGCTTCTAAACATTTAACGGGAACGAAATTAAATTCTAGATTGGATTTTCCATTATGAGTTATAAAAATGGAACAGTCCGTTACTCTGTTATGTCGCTCCTAGAAAATTGGATCGTCTGGAACATCCGGGAAGAAAAGGGGAACGAGACGTAATAAACATCTTTTACTATGTATATTTGGAGGCTGTGTAAAAAAAGAGATCAATTGCAGGTATTTATAGACGGTAAAGTTTTTAGCATTATGTTTTTATCGAGGCAGTTAATAGTAAATCTCGACATTAAGAACTTTATTACTTTTTTATAGTTAGGTATAATTCAGTAGAATATTGCTGAAGTTGAGGAAAATACGTGAGGTGAATCACGAGGTGATAGTTATATTAATAAAAGGATCACTAAAATTCAGCCAACAATCTGATGCCCCTAAAAGAAAGCTTTTCACGAAAATTTTATAACTAACACAACTAAAATTATATCTAAATAGTTAAGTATTTTGTCGGTTTAAACGTCGATGTTTCTGGTAAAACTTATGAATACTACTCTAGTTACGTCATGTGTATGTTCAATAAAAACAGAGGCATTTCTGTGGCATTATAAGTTTTCGATAAGCAATGAAATATGAATTTCTTAATTTAGGCTTTTGCCGTGACATCTCCATTTTCAGAATGAAAGAAACCACAGGTTTGTCGAGGGTTTTAAGCAAGATTTGAAGTTTTCAGAAAACGAGGAAGTCTTAATTTCAAACTATAATAGTGCTTGTCGAGAAATTTTCGAAAGGCAAAGAAAACTCAGCTTCATTACTGTCTTTAGTGTTTATTTTGTGGCATTAATAGTTTTTGGAAAGCTACGGAACCTTCATTTTTTTTGAAGCATAGCTTTTTTGTGGCATTAATAGTTTTTGGAAAGCTACGGAACCTTCATTTTTTTTAAGCATAGCTTTCTTATGGCGGTTTATGGCCTTTATGGCCGCCTTCACTTGTTTGGATCGCGGTAGAAACGATTGGTAGTTAGCGTCACCACGGAGCAGGCAACTGACAATACAAAAACAATTGTAACACGAGTTGCTACTAAACAGTTAGCGCGGCGCGATAATTGACCGTGACGATCGTGACGGTTGTTCGGCGATTACACCTGTCAATGATTTAGCGCTTCGAGCGAAGCTCGCCCTAAGAAAGCTATGCTTCCAAAATATTCGAACAAATTTCAGCAAACTAGCAGTACACGTTTAAAAAGACATGCACAAGATATGTCCTTTTGAAAATAATAATAATAAATAAAGGATGGACCTGCGCACTGACAGATCATTGGCTGTAGTACCTTGACAGTACTAAGGTAGCTTAATCAATCTAATCATTATTATTAATTACGATAGCATTAAGTTCTTAGTTGGTCAATGGAAGGTCAAAGGTTTGGTGAAAAAATAACTCTCTTTTATATCAATAGAAATTTTATTTCAAGCACTTTACTTAATTAACGCATTTTATTAACACAAAACGACTTTTGTAATGTATATAAAGTTGGCAGACCACCCTCACAGGCCGACAAAACAAAATAGTGGAGATTTTGTGTCTTTTTTGTAGCTTTTTTGTAGCGAGAAAACGAATTTTGTAGCTTTTGAATAGCCGGAGCTACAAAAGGTGGGCTAACTTAATATTAAGTTAGCGGCCACCGCTATAACTCATACCCGGAATGTAATAGGATACTCTGGTTTGCGCAGGAATTTGTGTCTTTAGAAGTACTGTTTAGAAGTAAGTTTAGAATGTCACTGGGCCAAAAAAGTTTTTGGCCACATTTGGCCAATGTTGGCCAATGTTGGCCAAAAATGACAAGATGTTCAATCATCACTCGCGGTTCAATTCCATGATATAGTAGCGATCTTAAAAATCATTTGACATTGAAAACCTTCTGTTAATTGGCCGAAAAAGAGGGCAAAAATTGCTAGAAATGGCGAAAAATTCGAAAATTATTTATTTCTGCCAAAACATGGGAAATCCTGTATATACGTCGACAGGTCGAACAAGTGTTACACAGAGAGCTCAGAAAAACTAGCAGGGGGTGAATAAAAAATACCCAGAAATGGCCAAGAATTCTACAATAACTTGTTTCGGCCAAAACGTGCTAAATCCTGTATATACCTGAATTGTTCGAAAATGCGGGCCATGGGAATTCCAGCAACAATGTGGAGGATTTGGGAGACTCTGTCAGACACTAAAAGTCACTTTGCACAGCGGGCCTGTGGAGCTACAAATTCTAAAAGGACTTATTTCGGCCAAAACGTGATAACCCCTGTATATACTTCGACAGTTTTAAAATGTGGGCCCAGGAATTTTCACTGTCGAAGGATCCAATGGAGCCTTCTAGCAACTGGAATTCACCTGAAACTGCGGGCCTGTGGAGCTACAAATTCTAAAATTACTAATGTCGGCCAAAACGTGATAACTCCTGTATATTCTTCGACAGTTCTAGAATGTGGGCCCCGAAATTTTCAGACACACTGTCTAAGGATCCAGTGGATCCTTCCTTCCACTGGAATTCACCTGAGACTGCAGGCCTGTGGAGCTACAAATTCTAAAATGACATATTTCGGCCAAATCGTGATAACTCCTTTATATACTTCGACAGTTCTAAAATGTGGGCCCCGGAATTTTTAGACACACTGTCTAAGGATCCAATGGATCCTTCTTGCCACCGGAATTCACCTGAAACTGCGGGCCTGTGGAGCTACAAATTCTAAAATTTTTAGATTTGGCCAAAACGTGATAAATCCTGTATATACTTCGACAGTTCGAAAACGTCGGTCCCGGAATATTTAGACACACTGTCTAAGGATCCAATGGATCCTTCTAGCCACCGGAATTCACCTGAAACTGCGGGCCTGTGGAGCTACAAATTCTAAAATTACTAATGTCGGCGAAAACGTGATAAATCCTGTATATACTTCGACAGTTCAAAAACGTGGGCCCCGGAATGTTCAGACACACTGTCGAAGGATCCAATGGATCCTTCTAGCCACCGGAATTCACCTGAAACTGAGGGCCTGTGGAGCTACAAATTCTAAAATTACTAATTTCGGCCAAAACGTGATAAATCCTGTATATACTTCGACAGTTAGAAAAAGTGAGTCCCGGAATAATCAGACACACTGTCTAAGGATCCAATGGATCCTTCTAGCAACTGGAATTCACCTGAAACTGCGGGTCTGTGGAGCTACAAATTCTAAAAGGACTCATTTCGGCCAAAACGTGATAAATCTTGTATACTATACTTCGACAGTTCTAAAATGTGGGCCCCGGAATTTTCAGACACACAGTCTAAGGATTAGATCTAAGGCAATTATGTTCCAATATATGGAGCGACCGATTAGCTTTAAATGTAGTGTGTGATATAATAATAAAAATGATAACATAATAACATTCATAATAAAATAATAGAAATTTTATGACAGTATTTGTTGGCTTGGATTTTGGGGTTGCTGGACATTCTGTGTTCTATTTCATGGATCCAGCGACAGTGTTTCTAAAATTCCTACGTCCCACATTTTAGAACTGTCGAAGTATATACAGGAGTTATCACGTTTTGGCCGAAATATGTCATTTTAGAATTTGTAGCTCCACAGGCCCGCTGTGCAAAGTGACTTTTAGTGTCTAACCGAGTCTCCTAAATCCTCTACATTGTTGCTTAAATTCCCATTGCCCGCATTTTCGAACAATTCAGGTATATACAGGATTTAGCACGTTTTGGCCGAAATAAGTCATTTTAGAATTTTTGACCATTTCTGGGTATTTTTTATTGACCCCCTGCTAGCTTTTCTAAGCTCTCTGTGTACCACATGTTCGACCTGTCGACGTATATACAGGATTTCCCATGTTTTGGCAGAAATAAGTAATTTTCGAATTTTTGGCCATTTCTGGCAATTTTTGCCCGCTTTTTCGGTCAATTAACAGAAGGTTTTCAATGTCAAATGATTTTTAAGATCGCTACTATATCATGGAATTGAACCGCGAGTGATGATTGAACATCTTGTCATTTTTGGCCAAAATTGGCCAAATGTGGCCAAAAACTTTTTTGGTCCTGTGACTTTTAAGTACTTCTAAAGACACAAATTCCTGCGCAAAGTAGAGCATCCTATTACATTTCGTGTATGAGTTATAGCGGTGGCCGCTAACTTAATATTAAGTTAGCCCACTTTTTGTAGCTCCGGCTATTCAAAAGCTACAAAATTCGTTTTCTCGCTACAAAAAAGCTACAAAAAAGACTCCACTATTTTGTTTTGCCGGCCTGTGAGGGTGGTTCGCCAACTTTATATACATACTTTTGTAATTTTAATGAATGCATTTGATAATTTTTTAAAGGATATCTTGTACTTTCAAAAGTAGGTACATTCTATGATATAATAAAACATTTTTGTAGTTTCATTCTTTTCACAATCAGTTTTTGCAATTCTACAAAATTCTTTTTGTGGAAATAAATGCTTTATTTTTTTGGTTAAAAAATTTCCCCATTCTTTTGCACAAACGTACAGAGATGTGTAGTCTAAAGTCTAAAGTATCTTGTCTAAGTGTAATTAAAAATTATTTCCATATACTTAACCAACTAAGTTTTTAAATCAGAGCGTGTTAAGTATACCATTATCTTTAACGCAGTAGAAGGGAAAAATGCTGGTAAATATTTTCCGTCAAATGTTGTAGGTGTTCTTTACAGTTCGAATGGGATGAAACGGCGTTGTGCTGGAATTCCCTCGAGATCAAAAACTCCAAATGAGATATCGTCCAAGTTGGAGTGCATATCTGCATCGAAACGAGAATGTATTCCACATACATACGACGTCACATTTGCAGGGGAGAAGGTATGTATGTGTACACGTACAAAATACCGACTAAATTTGTATTCGAATAGGAAATTCGATTCGTTTTTTTCCCAAAAGATGGATGCAGAATCGCATATTAAATTTTATTGGGAAATTGGTGTTATCATGGAAAAGTACGGTCTAACGAAATAACTTCAGCCGTCAAAAAATGTATTTTAAAAGTAGGTATTGGATGAAATGTTATTATTAGTCATAAACATGTAAGGGGGTAATCTACTAAAATGTCTTACCTTAACTAAAAAATGTTAATTGTACAAGTTATACTAAAAACATTTAACTGTATAACGTAAATAAATATGCGGTGTGTCCGCGTTAGTGGAAAAATTACGAAAACAACATACTCGTCATAAAATATTTTGCTTTCTGAACAATTCAATTTACACTATAAAAAGTTGAAGTAGCATGTATAGGCTGGTCAAATAATTAAGTAATCGATAATTGACCTAAGTGAGAGGTACGCTTTATTATTATTTTAGAACAAGGTGGAATAAGAAAATCTTACTTAGAATGAAAGGTTATACATATCTAAGTTTAAATTCACTACCCTCTTTTGAAAAATAATATTAAAAACGTAAATGTCAAATTTATATGTTAATATATATTGTTTATATGTGTTCGTATAATTGTTTATATGTTATGTTTTTATAATTTTATATGTTATCATTAACGTCTTCTCATTTTTTCCCACACCAGAAAAATTATTAATCAATAATTAATAAAAATGTATGGGATGCAAAAAAACCAAGTGATGTATTGTATGGGATGCACGGTTTAAGTGAAACTTCTCAATCCTCATCGAGTTTCAATTTTTAATCTTCAAAATTTAAACAACAGTAAGAAAAACCCAATTTTGACCGTAGAAACCAAAATATATTCATACCTTAACACCAAGAGGTTTTGAACGACGCTTCGAATTTTGTGCTATTGTCACGCTTATGGCCTGAGGGGGGACTTAAGAGCGCGATAAATCAGAGGGTGGTGGATAGGAAGGGATTAGACTTAATACTCACAGACTCGAGATCAGCTCTCCCTTAAAATAAATTAGTGGTGCGTTATTTTACAAAGATAGAATAATTGAATCTTTTGTTTCACCAGAATTTAAAAAGTCGACGCTCTTTAAATTTCGTAAATACTGACTTGAAATTTGCATACTTTACTTACACACTGATTTCACAGAAATGATCACAAGACGAATGCTTTCTTTTATTTCTTCCTAATTTTCATTCTATGTCTGTCTTAGGCCTCTTCCAAATTCTGTTATGGTCCATGCTTTTCGGTCTATAGCTACTTTCATCCATTGCCTTACCACCACCTCGCGGACATCATCGATTCGTCTCTTCTGAGGATGTCCTATACTGCAAATTGTTGCTCTGTGCCCCCAAATGGTTATCATGTGTGAAATCGATGTTATGTAACCAATTTACTACCACTCCAAATTTGTTCCTCTCTATATGATATTTATTATTTTGGTTTTGCATCGTATCTCCCTTTTTTGTATTTTATCTTGAATGGTGACTCAAACATTTTGTATATGAGTCATTGTGCAACCCCTAGTCGTTTTGTTACATTTCTTGTGATTGCCATGGACTTCCAGCTTCTTAAGATACGGAGCAATTCGTAAGTACGAGAGACAACAAGGAATATGTGGTATTCCGTTGTCTCCATGGCCATTATTACCTAGTTTTTTAATTATTGCTTTGATATAGCAGTGTTCTGCGTCGTTACAGCACTCGTCTTGAGTCGTTACAGCACTCGTCAACCCAACACACATCGTTAATTTTGCTCACCATCTTAACTCAAAATCTGGTCTCAACATAAAGAATTTCTATGTTGAGCTACGTTGTGGTAGTTTTGTTTTTTGTTTTTGTTCCGATTGAGTTTGCCTGATTCCTGCGACTCCAATTGGTTGCACGAGGTGTCTCATTAATGTTCCTTCATCTAAAAAATATTGTTGTCTTGAAAATGTCCACAATCTATGGACGAAACGTCGACAAAAAAGCACTAACATCGCACTAAAATTTGGAAAAAAAACACGACGACATCCATTGGTGTTTTTTTTTATTCTTCTCCTGGATAATTTGGGGATATACAAGAGAGTTTCCTATATTGCTTTGATACTTCGAATAAGAAAAAAATCCAAAGTAATTGTGAAAATTGTAATGATATTCAAATTGGTCGTTCGTTGTAAATCAGGCTTCCTTCCCTTAACAAAACCATTTATTTTTCCAAAAACACTGGAATATTTTTTTGTTAATAACCTAAATAGTTGCACATTACACATAGACTTGTAAAAATATTTGCTTATTTGACGCTACAGCTATTTTTAAAATGTCCATAACTTATTCAACGTAAGGGGAAATGCTTTTTTCCAGTATTTGTTAATAACATCTCAAACATAGACAGATCCCAACGAATTCTGGAACTGAGCGTGGAAAACCCCCACTATTGACGGCTTGTTAATATTTTCGATGTTATGTGATCGTCTCTGGGGCTTTTCATTTTTCATCTGTTGGAGTGCATCATTATTTACTATCTTGTTGAAATATTTCTGGCACATCGCAGGAGCGTACGTTTAGCATGTGTTTAGAACGGAAGACAGGGTTGACTATATGAAGCGTATATGTTTTTAGGTAGAATTATTGCCTGTTATGGATGGATATTATTTTTAATAACCTCTTTTTGCGTATAATTATGGCCCCATATTTACTTAATAGTTTCATCATTTCTGTTTTCCTCACATTTGGATTGACTTTAGTATCCTGATATCTCCGTTATTTTTTCTTTGTGATATCTCAAGCCTTGTTCAATCCACAAATGTCAATATTCCATTGAATTATTTACGATTTCACATTACGGATGATCTCTGCTCAAATTAATTGTTTTTATCGACTTCACTGTTACAGAGTTTGATTTAGTTTGCGTTCTATTCGTTTACCTTACTGCAAATTTGCTTTGTAAGTGTATGTAATCATCTCTTTACGAAGGTAGAACGAAATACATTAAAACGTATTAAAATAATGTTATACAAATCAGTACCTGCCATGTACATGTATTTACGTATGCATATTTATTCATTATATCTGATAATTTTCTTATCATCATTATTATTATGGTAATACACAACTTCTTTTACAAATATATTTGCAGTTTTTGATGAACGGTATAATCAGTGTAAGTTAATTGTATTTGGGGTTTACATTTTATTACATAAAATAATAAAACAAGTAAAAAGCGAAAATTTCAAAACAAATTTCTTCAAGAAGTTTACGTGCGGCTTTTTCAATCTCTCCCCTACAGAAATCTTGGCACCAACTGTTGCTCGTGAAAGGGCCCGGAAGAAAAGAGAAAAAAGGGTTCGGAAATTATGTAAATTCCCAATTAAATGCCGCGCAACACTTTCCTTCCATGAAATCGAAAACTTTCCCCAGCTAATTCCGATTCCGAAAATAAACTTTTCTTCGGGAATTGCCCCGAATCCGGTCTCGCTGTCCTCTCCCTGTTCGGTCGCGGAAATTAATATTCACTTTATTCTGATAAGGCTCGAGAGAAAATCCAATATGCGATTCCGTGAGGCGAATAAAAAACCTAATATCAAATTCAATTACTATCTTTATGAATTTCGTATTGATTTTCGTCTACATGTTTAGCATTTTATTGAATACGGGAAAACTAGTTGAGAAAAAAAATACATAAAGGCGAGTCGAGTCGCCCTCCCTCTCTCGTCGTCTTATAAATGTCGGCATAACGATATCGAATTTATACCTTTTTTATTGTGTTCATCGTGGGTCGAATACAATCTGGCACTTCGATGCAACGTTCAACGTTAACAATGAAGGAACATCTCATTTATGCGTACGTAACAAATATTACTTTTGCGGAGCGAGATCCAATTTTTAGATATTAACAAGCAAACAGCTTTTAGAACTACCCGCTTGTACTTGCTTGCTACTCACTTTAACTGCATTGACCCTTGATCAGAGCTCTTTAACACAAAACACGTCGAACCAAAAATTTTGCGAAACATACACATATATATGGAACAAAATGGACAAAATTTTACATTTCAGTATTTATAAATGCGACTTTATACGATAGGTACTTTATAAATACGAATGTGAAATACAAATTGAAAGTAATTTCTGAGTGTTCTCATTCTTCATCCTTACTAAAACAGCCCAAAAAACATGTTAATATCCGCTTAAGCTTGTAAAGATGCGGCACTTGCAGCTACATAATATCTTGATGTTGTTTTACCACTGTAGTGACCCTACTCTAATACTCGACGCAGATATGCGAGTCTTATTGGCTATGCTTGTGGTGGTGACTACAACAGCTCGCACCAAATATACGAAGGTCGATATCACCGCAACCAAATACTCTGCTTTGGTATAGGGCAAGAACAACTTTTTGAATGCATTCGGTACATCTGCATTGTACTCTATGTCTTCAGTAACTTGGTAAAGAATTTCATGGGTCGACTAGTGAGTGCGAGAGAGAACTGAGGATTTGTGACGAGTGAAACGCAAAACGAAGCGTCTTGATAAAGCAATTCGGATTTTGCCAATGTGCAATACACAATACATATACAATTCATTTTGTTTCAATAAAATACAATGAACAGTGTGAGGTTAACAGGTTCAACAGAGTTCAACAAACAGCTCCAATGTGTGTGTAACAATTTTCTCACATTTCATATATTAATTTGTATTCTCAAATCCTACAAATTATTAGATCTATTCATCTTGAAATAAAAAAACAAGAGACTACGTGCAATCTCATAAAAAATATGCATTTGGCGCTAATGTACGCGAATTAGCTGGCAAGGCACTGGTGTCATTCACGTACCTACATGAAGTCTTCTTATGAACTTCAGGAGAGCAGAGTTAATATTTTGTATTATATTATTGCTCGAATATAGTATTCATTCTTATTGAAGGAGGACTTCAGAATTTAAGGACATCAGAAGAGATAACAGGCATCTCAGAACACTAAAGTAAGTTCCAACTATGAGACGGACCACTTATCGCGTGTCATAGTGTGGGACTCCGCATACTGCAGAGGTTAGTCCTGCCCAACACCCGTTAGGACTGAGTCGCTGACAATTCATCTAAAACAGTTTGTCTAAAACAGCTCATCTAAAACAGTACATCTAAGAGACGATTCATCTAACGGTGAATTCATCTAATGGCGAATTCATCTAAAATATAATTCATCTAAATACAACTCATCTAAAGAGCAATTCGTCTAAGCGGAAAGTTTGTCTAATCCTCAAAATTTAATATAAATGTCAATTCGACGGGTTCATATGGGATTGATGAATTGTCCAAACCTGCCAAATTGCAGGAGAGATATTGTGTTTCCTGAAGAATACCAAAGAACAGAAATGGGGGAAAGTTTCTTATTGTTTGATTCGGGCAAAGAGGATGACAGAGTAGTGATATTCTCCACAAGAAAAAATCTTATCTACCTTCAGAAGTGTTCTCACTGGTTTATGGATGGAACGTTCATTTGCATTAACTTTTCTGCCTATACATCATTTAATACATGCATTTGAACAGCTAGTGGATTCGGATTTTTTCCCGCAAGAATGTGAAAATGTTATAAACTACTTCAAAGATAACTGGATTGGTCGACCAACAAGGAACAATAGGCGAAAACTTCCAACTTTTGAAATTGAACTGTGGAACTGTAGTACAAGCACAAGGGACAAAATTCCTAAAACAACCAATGCCGTTGAAGGATGGCATCGAGGTTTCCAATTTCAAACTTCTTGTGCCCACCCTACAATTTGGAAATTTATACAAGCACTAAGAAGGGAATAATGTCTTTGTGAGCTTAATATGGAGCAAGCAATAGCAGCAGAAATTTTAACCCAACCAAAGAAGAAGTACTAAGATGTTACTGACCGTCTTGTAAGGTTGGTCGAACGCTTTACGAAAAACGAGGAAAATTTCGCGGAATATTTTTGAGGAATTGCACATAATATTCGAATTTAGAGTATGTGTTATTTTTTTATCCTTTATTTTTAATTGTGCATAGAATGTCTACATATTTCCAGTAATTAAAGGCCCTTTATGGAAAACCCGTCCCCACTTCGTCCTACTGAATGCCTGATGATGTAACGCAGCTACAACTAAGTCCAGACCTATATTAGTTTCAGGTTAAACTCAGTTTTAAATGTGTAACCACTCAACAAATGAAAAAAAAATTGTTACACCTATAGCATAAATGCATTCGTTTTATTCTATAGTGTCAACTTCTTGATTAGATTGAATAATCAGATCTTTAATACGTATATATGATAACTGATATGCTATTTAATGTAATACCTGCTCATTTGATAAGGTAGATACAAAACAAAATGAAAAAGAATGTAAAATAATTAATATGTTCAACAAAATCAGTATTAGATGAACTTGCCGTTTAGACTAATTGCTCTTTAGATGAATGGTATTTTAGATGAATTCGCCGTTCGATGAAGTGACCGTTAGATGAATCGTCTTTTAGATGAACTGTTTTAGACGAATTGTTTTAGACGAACTGTTTTAGATGAATTGTCCGGAACCGGTTAGGACTATCACGTAGTAACCGCCTAGCGATGAGGACGTTATTCCTATTAGGGCTGTTTCCATGTCTCCTATGATTGTCCTGTTCGATGTGTGAAGAAATTTTAATTTTTAACTGTTTTTGTCTGTTTTATCTGTGGCGTCTCACATATTGTTCAGCGGGAGCCCTAAAATGTTTTGTTATTACGAGCCTGATGATGACTACTAGTTAGTCGAAACCGGTCGCTCATTGAAAAATAAATTGGTGGTGAAGACTTGGTGTTTTCTTTTGGTTTAAGAGGACATTTTTGGAATATCTGTGCTGCTGATGTTAAGATCGATAGGGCGCCAGCAGATGAGATGGAGCGATGACATAAAGAAAACTGCCGGACTAAACTGATACCTAATAGTCCAAGACAGAAGTAGAATAAATGTTAGTAGTAGATAACACAGAAGAAATGGGGTACTGAGTCATACACCCAATAACTTCCAACGCTAGTTCCAACCAATTTTCACAGCGGGCGCATAGAATTTTCGACAAAAAATGAATCGTCGAAGTCTCCAACCGTATTGTTTCCTATGAGAATGGTCAAAGTTCTCTCGATACTGGTCCCTCCAAAACCTTTAAACATAGAGTTCTGCCTGGACGAGCTGTATAAGCTAGCTCAGCTTCGTTATATTGCAGATTCACCACAGACTATTTTGCAAGTGTCGATTTTGTAGCCAACATTTGTATTCAACCTGTGTTGTAGGATTGTCCTAGAACACAGGTACAGGTTTTGCAACTTCAGTAGCTTCCTACTAAGGAAGTAGTCTGGAAATGTAATGTTTTTTATCTAAGGGTACAAAACAAGTCGTACATGATACAATCAAAGTATCGCAGAATTAATTCGTTTCTTTATACCACGATTTATACATAAATGCTTATATTTGTTCAGTTGTGAGGAAGTGCAGCAAAGTTGAACGTTGCCGGGAAGAGTTCTCTTCTCTTATGCCCACGTCACACAACTACTTAATGATGAATAACTTTGTTATATTGTGAAATTATGCACGTTGTATTAAACATTAATTTTTATTTAGAAATACATATTTATAATAAGAGTTATAGGAATATTTGAAAAATTAAAAGTAAGGCTATTTCTCGAACTGAGTGTTCTGACCACTTAAATTGTTTGGGAGAGAATGTTTCACTGATATTGCATGGTGATTGGTTAGTTTATTACAGTGGGTGCTGACAAAATCAGGTACAATGCTTCAGAAGTTGATACATCATCTAATATGAAAGATCTCTCATAAACTGTTCATTTGCCGCCTAACGGCTAGAGAGCGAGTGAAACCTAATGACATTCAATCCTTATTATTTATTTATGCTAGTTGTAAAGCTATAATATATTGATCACAAAGGATAAATTTCGAACTGTTAAAAAAATTTAAATAATAGGAGAGCTATCGATGCATTTAGTACCACTACATAAAAGTTTACCGTTATAAAGGTTATTGAAATAGACAACCATACATGACAAAATGCAGCTAATAGTTAATTATGAAGAGGGAAAGCAAAATGCGTCAAAACAATAGTTGCCAATGATGATGGGGATTTAAGAGCGACTATTGACTGGATTTTGCCTTTTAATAATCATTCTCTTCACTTCATTTTTGTCCAATGTCAACCAATTTTTTCGTGATTTATATATACATCTTAAGCGATGTAAACTGAAAATCAGAACAAGAGTTTTACGTTTGTGTCATCAGATTTTAGAAATAAATCCGTAATAAATATTTAAGTAGACGATGGTAGTATGACAGATAAATGTCGATTGCAAATGTAAAATTTAACAACACGTGGATTTGGGGAGATCTCTGGCCCTTAACCGGAGATTCTTCCCGAGATGTAAAAGTCGATAAACTACCTTCAACCGATATGTGGCAAAATTTTACATTTTAAAATGTAATCGTTATTTATGTAAAATGCCGGTCATATTATGAAGAAGGAGAGCGAAGGAGGAGGAGGATGTTTCTAGAATTAAGAAATCCCAATTCTAATTAAGTGCAGGGTTTAAATTTAATTGTGTTGGTATTAAATGTTCCGAGTGCGCCGGTAGGTACAACCACAGAAATATAATAAATTCTAGAACGTCAATCAGTTCTCAATAACTTGGCGCTACATAGGGCAAATTGACCTACTTCTATAGTGCAATAAGTTGAATATTTCACTCTTTCACTGTGTCATCAGGGTAGGACGAAGGGTTTATAGTTTCTCGCTCGTGAATCTGATATGAATAAGTCGTCGATATGAACATTTGCTCGAACAACTCTTTGCTTTTATACATCCTCGCGACCATAGAAGGAAGAGTGTGTTTATTCAGTTTCACGTTTGCATTCTCGTTTGCCACAGCGGCGGGCCAATCAGGAGCCACGATTACATAGGCGAACTCCATTGCTCAAACTGTATCAAATTGGGGTATTTAAACTCAGAAAATATGTTAATTACGTAATGTAATGCTTTTTATTGAAATATGATTGAAAATGTCCTGTGGGTGCAATGATAAACGCAATTTTAAGTATGATTGCGGTGCCAGTTACGAAGATTCTTGTAATCGTCGGTAACATACGTTACATGAAAAGTTGTCACGAACGACAGTGCAGAAATCTAGGACGAGAACAGGCATTCTCAGCTAAACGTGAATTACCAAGAAATAACCTAGCCAAGGAATTTCCTAGCGAGGCATGTATGTTTAGTTAAACCGAGCAGCACAACGCGAAACATTAAAATATTTCACAAAATAAATGCCAAGCGAATTAAATGATCGAGATCAATTTTTGAACCGCTGTGTTGCCGGTCAAACTACGTGCGCGTCGCCCGTTTCGCTTGGGGAAGATGTTCTTCAAGACTCCGAGATCTCTGCACCTGCTACTCCTCCAGGCTCCCTGGGGACTCATATAAGCTATTTTTTCGCCATTCATAAACTTTGATATTTGATATTTAACTATTGTTTGTATTAACGTTTCACTTTGTGAAACCAAAAGAAAACACCAAGTCTTCACCACCAATTTATTTCAAATGAGCGACCGGTTTCGACTGTCTAGCAGTCATCATCAGGCTCGTAATAACAAAACATTTTAGGACTCGAGTCCAGCCCCACACCCGTTAGGACTATCATGTAGTAACCGCCTAGCGATGAGGACGTTATTCCTATTAGGGCTGTTTTCATGTCTCCTATGATTTTTCCTGTTCGACGTGTAAAGAAATTTTACTTTAAATGTTTATGTCTGTCTTATCTGTGACGTCTCACATATTGTTCAGCGGAAATCCAAAAACAAACGTCCCAAGGAAAACACGTTGTTTATAAAAATACACAAGAATTATTGAATGATTCTTTCGGAATACATTTATCACCCATCAAAGCCCCATTATCCAAAAGGATTCAGTGAAACTACTCTTAATTAAAAAAATATGAATGGATTCATAAGGAGGGTAAAATATCGAAGAAAGGCAAAGTTTGGGCAGATTTTCCAATATTCCAGAATAATAAAAAAAAGAAAAAAGTAACACGATATTATAACCACAGGTCCCTCCTTTCATATGAACTTTGAATCATGAAAAAATATTCATTTTTACCCAAGTTATGGGACAATTTGTCCGCCCGCTTATTCCTACATTCACGGAGCGTGCTTTCCGAGACGCGGCGGCGCAGCAGCTTGAAATCCAGGCTACGCTTGGGGCCGGTTATCTCGGAAACGGTTAAACTTTTGACAAAAATGATAAGGATCATCTTTGTAGATAATAAATTGTTCTTCTTTTATGTTCAAACACAAATTGCATCAGTGTCATATTTTGGCCAATATCGGGGAAAATAGTCGATTTTAACACCATGAAGACATTTTCCAGCCCCTTCCGCACATTTCCCGGTGGACATTTTTTCAGAAATTGATGTACCCATGTATATCTACAAGTTAAAAAAACAAAAGTCCGGGATCAATGTGATGTCCAGGTTGAGACCTTCGTTTACTGGACTATGACCCTTAAAAGCCGACTATATTCTTTTCATAACGCGCAGTATGCCTATTATTGTCAAGTGTGCTTCTGAGGCGATGTTGTAAAATTTACTGGATTTTCTCCAATTACTTGCCTTAGTCGTTTAGGATTTATTCTAAACTTCACTTGAAAAATACAAAAAAAAAACTAGCAACCGTTATGATCATGGTACCCGGCATATTGTTTCTATGGTTATATAGGTACAGTTATGTCCAAATTTCATGATCTGCACGTTATGTTAGTAGGATAGTAGTTTTTTTTTTGTAAAACCGTGAAAGTGAGATAAACTTGAATTTAGTGGTGCTAAGTGAATTTCAGAATGGCGAAAAAATGTTCCGCTCCTAGATGCAATTGTGGAAATTCCAGAAGGTATTTCAATAAATTAATATATGGGTATACTAACGAAGTGTACGTAGGTATGTGATTGCATATTTTTCTCCAATATGTTGTTAACTTAATTTTAAAGTATGTGACCCATGTTGAAATGGCAATCTGTATTCGCTAGTCGTTAAAATTAGAATTACACCTCAAAAGTTAAGAATTTTTCATTTTGTAAATCAACAAAGTTATGTTTAATTTTATGGGATATCATGTTAAAGTCGAACATTGATTTCTTAGAGAGAAACACCTAATTAACATCTTTTTAAATTATCAAATGTTTCTAATATACTAGGGATTGTGTTTTTGCATTTTTCCGGATGAATGATATAATAAACTATGTGTTGGTGACATGTGATATTAATGTGGATTATATACATTTTATTTTTATGTATGCTTCTGGCCAAATACATTTCTTAAGTAGAGGTCGTTCTTCACTGCTGCCATTACTTCCATTTCATGAACAGTAGCATGATCATAAACTGTCTATCTAACTACTAAACTTTCCGTTAGAAACATTTTTATCCAAATAAGCTTTGTAATTATCTCGAATACCATTCTTTTGATTGGTTAAGTTGGTTGATATCTATCATTTATATCTAGAATTCTTGAAGTAGGCACGTACCTATCTAGGATAAAAAGAGGTGTTTTGGAAAAATGGTTGTTATTAACAAATCTCAATAGTTCTTTTTCAGAATAACAGTTACTTTCAATGCATTATTTACCAAAAATGAAAAATTAAAATTATTAAATTGCACATTTTGAAAGTTTTTGTAGAAAGTGTACCACGTTTGAAAAATGATTTATTTTATTAAATAGTTTTCGAATTATTTATCCAGCAATCTCAGGCGACACTTTAAATGAGGGCATGTATTACAACAGCAGTCATCAACATTTTCACGTAATACCACTCTAGCTATCATGTTCGCTGAATAATATCTCCACTATATATTTCCAGTTACAACGTCAAATTTAACTGTTCATTTCCCAAATGATAGATCCCTCCGGAAATTTTAAAGTACTTTGTCGATGCCGATCCTCTGAACGTCTTCCCGAAGCGGTTCGATTCATTTACGGAACGCGCAATTGTAATGCGGGAAGAGAAATAGAGAAATGACAGGCGAATAATACAATTCCCGAAGGAATTCGATTCGAGCCCGGTTCGTTGCGTTCCTGTTGCCCGACAATTGATTATTAAATCCGGTTTTACGCGAGAGAAACGATCCAATTGCGACCGCAAAATGAGTCGATACCGTGGACCCTAAGAATTTGAATAGTCGTGTGGAAAAAATAAAGGAATAGCATCGGGAATTTGACCGGAATGATACTGTTTTCGATTTTTCCTTTTGAAGTGGTAATAATTGGGATTTTATATTTGGTGGAATGATAGTACAAGAGAAGAAGTGGAAAGAAACAAATTATTATACCTAAAAGAATATGTAAACCAGAGTGTCAGAATCAAAGAAAGAAACGTGGTATAGAAAATGTCAGGAAATAGAACAACATATTGGAGGAAGAAGATGTACAGAAGCTTGAAGATTTATTAATAGAGTAAAAAGGATGAAAGGCAAATACTAATTAACACGATACGTGAAAAGGAATGGGAACAATATTTTAAAGACTTACTTACGGAAAACAGACAGATGACAACAGAAAGAATACATAATGTATATGTAAGCAGAGAAAACCATGACATACCAGTCGAAAGAATCTCAAAACGCTGTTAGAGCGCTGAAAAATAGGAAAGCAAGTGGACCAGCGGAGGTATAACAGCAAAAATGATTAAAGATGGAACACCCAAACTTCAACGAATGGTAACTACCATCTTCAATAAATGTATGGACAGAGGAACAATACCTCTAGAATGGAAAATTGGATATTTAACACCTATACATAAAAACGGAGACAAGCGGATCCATGATAACTATCGAGGAATTACTGCAACACCAACATTTAGCAGATTATATGGCAGGGTAATAAGAGACAGGATAGAAGAAGAACACACTAATTATGAAGCGGAAGAACAATGTGATTTCGAACAGGAAGGTATTGCGTCGATAATTTATTCTGCCTAAAACAGATAATAGAAAAGAGGTTAGAAAGAGGAAAGGAGGTACATCTGCTATTCATAGATCTGGCTAAACCATATGATAATGTACCCGTTGAATAATTTTGGGAAGCTACGGAGAAAACAAACATGTAGTGCATTAATTAAAACTGTGAAGGAACTGTACAGAGACAACATAATTAAAATAAAAAACAGAATTTAAACCAACTAAAGGCCTTAAACCGGGATGCTGCTGTCAGTCACCTACACTTTCCGAAATAAACATCGAAGACGCATTAAATAAGTGGACAAGAAAATGTAAAAACATGGATGATCGTTTAAACAACACAATAATATACACCCTACAGTGTCTTAGGAAAAAAGGAACTTCGTTTTTCACAAGTTCGTTATTAAAATCGATAACACTTGATCGATAAATAGGATAACATAAAACAATGATTAATTTTCTTTGTATTTTACTTGTAATTTTGTTTTCCTTGTGTTTCCCTGGTCTTAATCATCAATTATTAAGTATTCAGTATTATTGCAAAGCCTTCCATACGTCTGCCAGATATGTCTAACTTAAATAACACAAAACAGGCAAAATTATTGTATTGCATGCTTGATGTATTTAAAGAACATTGCCCTTTGTACATAGTCATAAATATACTCTTCGATGCAATGTACAAAATGGTAAAATGTTATAGTGGATCCTATACAGATCTTTTCTACAGAGTCGCGGGATGGTATAAACATAAGAGCGAAAGAAAGGCCATATATTTCTCGTTGGCTAAACAGAGAAAGAACTTTTACGACGTTGCTAGCTCGCGGAACATCACAATCATCCCCACACTCTACCGGATCTTTCGCTTTATAGCCTCCGACGGTAATATTTGGAATGGGTTACGGATCGGCCGACCGGCAACGTTGCAAAACTTCCTTCTGTGTCATACTAACGAACTACTATTAGTTTCTCTTTTGATCTTGTTGATTTCGGACCCTGCATTTAAATAGAAAAGCTCCGTATATATATACATATATATACATATATCTTCTTCTTTTAACCTGTAGCCTGCTAAGGGACTATAGATGTTTGAGGTTCACCTGTTTTATTGTGTTTGATAGGGTGATCCACCGCATTTCATTCTCCAGCTTGCAAAGAAAATAAAATTAATTTAAATTCGTCCGCCAGAAGTAGTAGAAAAAGAAAATAGCTCTTACCACGGCAGGTGACAACATAACAAGACCACATTTTTCGTAACTAATTCGTTTCGAAATTATACACTTTTCTAATTTATCTTTGTGCCCCAACCGCCTTTTTTGTATAATTTCAGTACATACTTTATGTTGTGCGGGAATGAACACACCCTTTCTGGCACTACACATTTCTTGCAACACACTTTCATAAATTTCGAATATCTTATTTTCGAGATTTTCTCGAGCCGATACGAATAAAAAAGGAAAATCGTGTTGGTGCTTTTAAAATTTCAATTAATTATTAAGAGTAATCAAATCGTGACGGGGCTCTTTTGAAAATGGGTAGGTACAGGAATACTCTGCAAAGTTCAAAATATTTCCGTCGGGTGTTGCTTCTTGAATGTCTGAAACAAATCAATCATACTTTGTTATTCACAGATTTCCTCCTCTTTGAATGAGTTACCCTTTCGGAATCAGTAGCGGTACGGAGAGAAATTTCAAAATTACAATGAGGTACATGGGGTACTTGTCCGTTGTTAAGCCGCCACTGCTACAGACGAACCTTTTCCTTCCCGAGCATAATAGAGCACTCAATTTCTATCGAGAATCTATTCATTGCGCAGACAAGATTCATTAATCAAAGACGAAAATTTGAAAAATCGGATGTTTTTTTTAGGATTTCTATATATTTTTTGTCGCTCGAAGTTTGACGCGCCATACAATAACACTCCTTACGGATCGTGTCGGGAAATGAATAATGGTCCCTTCTCCGACCAGAGCGATAGTTCCGAGATTCCTGGCTGGGATATATATAAAGTAATTTATAAATTACAAAAGTGAAACGGTAGACGATACATCCTAAGCGATTATTTTTCATCTGAATCCTCCTTTTGATCGATTGCATCCATCTTCAAGAGCTACAACGGCCCATTAAGCTAAAAAATTAATGCATCTAGAGTATTACGAGATGTAAAGAGTATTAAGCGAACCCTGAAAGCGGCGAATGTTGCTGATACTACGCAGATTAATTAAAACTAATATTTTTGTTAGCGTTTATGGCAACAATTCTGTAAAAATAATTTAATTTATTTTATTTTATCATTAACTGTGGATTAGACAAAAATAAGGCTTCAGAACAACAGCCATCAAATTGGGATTTGTTGAGCGAATTTTTGGATTTGATGAATTTATGAGCTTTATGTTCTGAGGTTTACAATAAAATTTTACTTCAACATCATTTTCGGTATTGATTTGTTTAAAATGCAATTGACATTTTGAAAACAGTTCTAAAATGTTGAAAGCTATGTATAACCATATGTTAAGTCACAATCAATTTAATTTAATGCAACACTAGGTCAATAGCTGTTAAAGCAAGCAAATTCTGGATAAATTGGTAAATGATCAAGAGGTCAATAAGAGAAAGGCACTAAATTTTCCATCAAAACACTGCATTTTCTTGTTCACGGAAAAGCGACAGGTTTCGATCATCGGAATATCCCCATATCGCATAATGTTGCATATTCTCATAATACTCAAGAGGCTGAAAACAAATCTTTGAAATAACTTGCAGAGTAAATATCCTGAAAAACTGTAAATTTGGAATCTTTCTCCCATAACTTATTTATTACTCGAGCGGATGTTATAACATTCGGCAAGTTACATAAACCCAAATATTACAGTACGATAAAAGCTCTTCACATATATTTTGGCAGAATTTTATACTAAAGAAGATCAAAAACTCAACAACGTGAGATTACAATGAATTTATAATTAATATAAATATGTATAAACGAATCAAATATATGACCAACGGAAATTTCATTAAGGAAGCAATAAACGTTTTAAACTGGTTGGACTCTCCAACCTCGGAATATCTATGGCCTTATTTCTCATGTGTTCGTCTTGAGAACACGCCACATTTTAGTTATATAATATAAAACTGATATATAAATAGTTTCTAATGGAGACAATAAATAATGTGCTCCAAAACTACAATTTTCCCCAGTTCCTTTACCTTTATAAATTCTCTACCAAACATTAAAGAATTGGCTTAGATTACGAATCTAAATTTTCACTGATCTTACGACAAAGACACACTTCTTCTAGTGAAGAGTTACCCGACCCGAATCGATAGAGAGGAGGGGGGTTAGTTCGGGTAACCGCTGCGATGTGTGGAGTCTTAAACTAACCTATGCGATAAGCGATCCATGCCACGGATGGAATTTACTTTCTTACATAAAGGATTACCTTTTTAAGGAAATTTTACAGTAGTAGTTGTATTATTGACGATATAATTTCAAAAAATATGAAAATTGTCGCTACTGTGTTCATTGATTTGATATTTTTTTCAACTACTGCCATCGCTACCATAGAACGGTTCTACTTTGTTATCAACCTTTGCGGTGTCAACAAGTGTGTATAATCGTAATTTTGTGATGCATTCTATCTAAACGATTTTAAAGGAAGTACAATTTCATAATTTCCACAGTCGATGGTCTTTAATATATAGGTTTGTTAAACATATCATTTTTAAAAGTTGCCTGTAAGTTTCATTTTTTTTTAATAATTTCAGTAATGTATATGTTTTTGTGAATGTGTCAATTTTGCAATATATTTGTTGCTCCTGTGAGATATATGTTTTTTTATTACTACTTAGAAATGCATCTCAAGCCATTTTTATCTGTGAAATAAACTACACGTCTTGAATTGGTGTAAGGTATCGATCAATATTATTGATGAAAACAAAATATCGACAAATATATTAGAGTGTAATAATAGACTGACGTGTGTGGGGTTACATTACACCATTACACTACGTTACAGCTAGCTGGATATCCTAAGGATGTCAACCACGACAAATGGTTGTCCTAAGTTACTTGAACTTCTGAGAGACATATTTAGTCGCCTTGAAGGCGCCTTAGATTGGTTTGTTGAAAGTCTCATGCAGACCAAATTAAGACCATAACAGGACGTGTTTAAGACATCGTGAAAACTTGATAAGACCATTCTAAGGACTTTATTATTTCATTATCTGGTTGTAGTCAGTATGCTCCAGTCTTAGAAATCGAAGAAACCAAATATTTGTGATTATGTCATCAAATTTAGCTATTCATTCAAAAGTGGAAGCTTTAGGGGCGAGTTGAATGTAGAGACAGGAGAAGGGCATGTCAAAATATCGAATGCAACCAAGAGTTCTCTTGCATCTACAAAGTGCTCTTAACATATGAAGCCACTGTCACTTGAAATAAATTCTTATGTATCAGCACAGACAATTTATTACAGAATTGTCTGTGGTATCAGTTATTGTTACGAGAGTCGTCCCAGAAGTAGCCGACCCGATGGAAAGAATGACTAAGCAGATAGTAACAAGCTTATAAAGCTTAAGGTTGACGAAGTATGTTGCAGGTATATGTGTGGTAATACTCCTTAGTGATTTGTAGACAAGGAACAAATTGGTCGTGGTAATGTAATACAACGCTTTCATTTTTAGGGCTTCATAGTTTAACCAATATCAAAAGGAAGATTCTACTCTGACGGAGTCTGCACCTTCGATTACACCAGTAAAATTTTGGTCGGCAAATAATAAACAAGTACGTACGAACTATTAAGATAAACTTCGCAGCGGTGGGCTACGCCAAAAATGGTGATAAAAATCCATAAAATGGTAGTGGATGATCGTCAATTAAAAGTGCGCGAGCTATCAAATATGGTAGGTACTTCAAAAAGTAGTTACTGTAGATAGTGTAGATGGTATATTGTCTGAAAATTTTGAAATGACAAAAATGTGCGCAAGATAGGTGCCGCGAATATACCTACTCTTTATCAAAGACATAAGGTTGCCCAAGTTCTCGAAGTTGGCCATGGTCATGTGTATCCGAAGAAAAACACTGTCTTCGCCAAAAAATTTTACAACAACAAATTACTTGAGATACAAAGTAATACGTCGATGTACCAAGCGCATTCGAAAAGTGTATTTTACCCTGTACCGAACCACAATATTTATTCACGATGCTTCATACGACTATGCCTTGTATATTTGGTGTGAGGGATCTGCAGTCGTCAGCACAAGCATACTCAATACGAATCGCATATCTGCGTCGAATGTTGAAGTGGAGCCACTACAGTAGTAAAACTACGTAAGACTATAATGACACTTTATTGTGCAGCTGCAGGTGCGGCATCTTTTATAGGCTTGTGGTTACTAATGTTTCTATTTTTGACTGCCTTAAGCAAGAATGGAAGGAGAATGCTCACATGAGGCAAATGCAGAGTCGTGAGTGATGAATGCAGGAGTTCACCATTTTACACCTGAGGCAAAGGAATGGCCAAAAAAATGGACTGAAAGGAAAGAATCGAATTCTAAGAAGGCGAAGAGAATTTCATCAGCAGGCAACGTCATGGCGTCAATTCTTTGGAATGCGGGTAGATAATTTTTATTGATTATCTTTAGAAAGGTAACACAAGGACTTTTTGAGTGGAGCAATCCAGAAAAACGGCTGCATGTAGCGACAAAGCAAATTTTGTCTCATTAAGGCAATGCACCAGTTCATGTATCCAAAATGGCCAAAATCAATAAGTTAAACTTGGAATCGAGATATAACCCCCTAGGAAAAAAATTGTGCTCCCAAATTTGGAAAAAATCGCTCGGCGGTAAAACAATTCTAACACTAGAGAGAGGAGTCTGCGGTTGATGGCCATTTTGAGGAGCTCGATCATTCTTACCCTTCTATCAACAGGATATCGAAATCATTGAACATTATCGGAAATAGTATATGGAATTAGCATACGAGACTATATATAACGAAATAATCTTTTTTTCCATTTTTGGTTTGTTTTCGAAGTTAGGTAGGGTACTTTTGGGACTACACTTGTATTAACAACTAGTTTGTTCTATTTATATATTAACTTACATGTATGCGTAGAGTAAAGAATTTGCAAGGATGTAGAGACACACTCGATCAATTTATCGCCATTTAACATCATGACTCAATATCAAGTTGACTGCATCCCTGCAAGTTCTTTCCTGTAACTAGTCAATAACTTCGCTTATTAAAGATTATATGTAGTACATGTGTAGTAACAATGGCTTAGTCTCAAGTCACGCTCACATCTCATAGGATCTCTTAATTTTCCAACTTCAATTTATTTTCAAATTTATGAATGGAAGAATAAAAAACTGCCATTTGGTCATTTCTCAAGTAAACTAGAACGTTCGTTTCTTTTAAAGTGTAGTCTAAAGATAAGTCCAGGTAAAAACGGCTTGATCACTCCATTTTTCTATTGAGCTTTACATCAAAAACGGTCACTTACACCCCTTAGACCAAAATGACCGTGCTATTATTGTTTATTGCTGTCCGTTAGATATATTTATTTGCATAAAATTTTATGAAAACAGAGAAAACGTTTTGGGATTCAGATATCTTTTATCCCTCTCCATTGAAATGTTAAATGTGTTTTAAATCTAACATTTCAATTATAAACTCACTAGATTAAAACGTTGTAAATTAAGCCGCAAGACAATTTTATGCGAGTACAATTAAGAAATCACTACAGATACCCATTATACACTAAAAGAGCCAATAGAGAAAAAAGACTCATAAATCGACCCCCGCGTATAATTTCAATTAAAAGCTTCCGTAATCTTGTAAAACTGTCAGGAACCTTTCTTTTTCTCGTCAGACGTAACGCGTAAAAGCAGTTGTTAACTTTACTCCCTTTCCCTTCTTACCGTTTTATCGTTCCCGTCCGATCCTTTTTCAGATTAACGAAAGCCGAAATTGTCTGGTCTGGTGTCCTTGTTCTCCCCGAAACTTACTTAAATAATTAATCTACCTTAGCAACACGATTACTTCGTGAAAAATTCAAACGGTGCTCCACGAGTTTGTCACGTAATTAAGTTTCATTCAGTGTCGTGAATTCTTGCAGTTTACACCGAGTCGTACAGATGTAAAAGAACACGAGTTGAATTTTTTTTTATATCTTATAGCGTTATGAAATGTATTTGCTAAAATTTAGAATTCGCGTAAATGCGTTCTTAGATAAAAACGAAAATAGTGTCCAGAACCTCTTCTTTGTTATTATTTTAACTGAAGATGTCTTAAGGCGTAGGCCGAAGTGAGGGTTCTACCTAGTTTCCCTTGTTGCCCCTTGCCATTCGATCTTCTCTACCATTCTTCCATTCTTCAGACTACGTACCTACATTCTTTCTCGGTCATAGTTAATTTTGATTCCTTAATTATCTCTGGAGAATATAACTGATCAAAGATCACCGTCATTTCAAACAAAGACGCTAACTTATCAGTAGGGCGATTTTTCTTGACAAATACGTTTTCGAAAAAAAATTGTTGTTTTCCTGAAGAGACTTTCAGTGAACATTTAGCAGTAGTTTTTAATACCAATTTGGATGAAAATTCGTTAAAGTATTTAATTAGTTTCAAAGCAAATTGTTTGAGAAACTTTGTAGGCTGCCTCAAATAACTAATTAAATTTTGTCAAAATTCATTTAAAAACAGAGTACTTTTTTTACATGCAATTAATTTTTTATGTAGTTAGACTTTCTTTCAGACTACACGATTTCAATAAAAAACTAATTTCTTCTTAAATTTAGATTTCAAAATTGCTTTAATGGAAATTCCCCCGGCATAAGAAATCGACAACTCGACGCGCAAATAAAAACAGTTGAAATAAATTCAGTGTTGAAGTGTAAGGTGGGGATAAATTTAGGAACAGAATTAGTATACCAGTTATTTTTTAATCCACGAAAAACGTTACACTATTGTTACACAACCAAAGATATTGTATGTAAAATTGAATAACAAAACTATTTTCTATTCCGATATTTTTCTAGAAAATAAACAGTTGTTGAGTTACTTAAGAGTCCATCACCCGAGTCAATTTAAGGCGGTTTTAGAGGTTCGGGGGAAGTGTGATACCTCGGACATCATTTGAGATATTCTTTTCAAATGAAAACCACTCGAAGTGAAAAACTCAAATACACATCGGTCTAGTAACGGATTTTTGATATTTTCTTTTTGTCCTTTTAAAAACGCCCCTAAAGTTGCCCTATTTTACGTACTATTTTCAGATCAAAATTTGACCAAAAGAAGAGAAAACTCAAAATTCTGTTACTAGACCGATGTAGAATGATCCTTTATCTCTTCATTGAACCCTATTTCGTTTTGATAAGATACTACACTACCCTAGGATCATGTTTTCCCTAAACCCTTACAGTAGTATAAAAATCGCTGTAAAGTGCTGCCATCGTATATATTTGGGAATTTAAACTTAGTGGGACAATTAACTTAGTCCTGGCTAGTTAAAAAGTAGTGGAAGGGAGAATTAGAGTCACGCCTACCGCTACTTCTTCCTTGTCTCTTACCCCGCAACAACGTTAAATTCTCGCCGGGTGATGGACTCTTAAGGAAAGAAGAAAAAAAGGATGTTTTCTGAATTTTTCACGGTTATTAGCGATCATATAGGAAAGACCAAATATGACCACTTTAAAAGTACTAAAGGTACCGCCCAGGCCTTTCATCTATTTTTTTGTTTTAGTTTATTTTGTTCTTCCAAATTAAAAAAAAACACATTAAAACGCATTTAAACTAAAAGGAGGGGATTTTGTTTCATTTAACTTAACTTCTTCTAATAACCTTGGTATCAAAATCAAAAAATTCCCTCTTCGGTTGCGTCTACTGATATTATTGTTGTATTTCTCCTTTCGAGTTTAAGTCTTGTTATTAATGTGCGTTCGTTAACATATTCATAGCTTTTTATCTTATCCTCCCATTTTCTATGGAAAGGTTGTGCTCTTGCTTGCTCTTTCGGTCATGTTGACGCCATTATATTTATTATATTACATAATTAACATTACGTAGTCTCCTATGTACTGCGTGCCTTTTAGTTTTTTCTTCGTTTCGGTAACTGATGCAAAGTCTAATTTTTGTCTTTCAGTATTTTTTTTAATTCGATTTCTTTATGTGCCAAACCTCTCACGATGCAGGTTGGACATTGAATAGTATTGCCAATTCCTATTCGTTTTTCTTTTTCTTTGTATTTATCGTTAAATCTGTGCGTTTTCCGAGGCGACTTTGGGTACTGCAAGTAGGTATGTTTACATTTTTACAAGAGCAGGTTACTAGCCAACTGCGTAACCGCTTTTAACCCCTATTCTCTTCTCTCTTCTAACCTCCTAATTAATATTAGTAGGTTTGGGATTTTTCTGTAGGGCTTTTCTCCCTACAATCCTCCCTACTAATTTGTTTACTCTTTAAACACAAAATAAATGAGACTTTTGGTCTCATTTTGAATTTGAATCTCATCGTCAATTTGAAGTATTTGCAATTTGGAACTTATAATACGAATTATACCCTACTCTTTCACCATAAAGTAGTGAGAATTGGTAAATTTACGTTAGTATTACATCATAAATTTAATTCTACACTTGTGAACCATGCAGCTCCGTCCTTATTGTTAGCTCAACAAATCCCGACTTGAATTTGAATAGATATGCTTTACTACACTTTTTTTTTTGAAAAAGCAAATTGACAAAGATTTAAATCCGCAATGGTATACGGACATTTACTAAAAATTTCCGCTAGACCGCAAAAAACAATCAAGCATTCTGCTTTGTAGTGTATTTTAACGGTGCGACTAATCATTGTGGCATTGTTTCGATGTAACGATGATTTCACGACAATGCACATCATCCGTTGTTTGCCGTTTTGTTTGTCTATCTGTCAAACAATATGACAATAATGAACAAATTAAACGAATTGTACGTTTGGTTGGACCGCCACCACCTGAACGAACACTTACAATTTCGTTATCAGTATAACCATCACATCGATTCGACTTGATAATGGCAGTCCGTTAGTGTTAAATTTTTAAAATATAACTGGTCGTTCGGGATATAGAATTGTAAATAGTTGATGTTTTCGATAAACCTTCGGTGACATTAAAACCGGGCGCGGATTAATTAAATTTTCACAGACAGCTCCGAGCGACGGGAAATGTAAAGTAGCTAATTGGTACAAATAGGTCCGCGTTTCAAATTTTCAGAAACTAAACAAAATATTCATATACAAAACGATAACGTTTTAATAAACAGGAAATGTGTCAGGAAATATCACGATCGGACTTGGCCACAACGCTTCAAACATTACATTCCGTAGTTCCTCGACAGAAAATTTTAAGCCTAAAACAAGCCTTAAAATTCTTCGATAATTAAAACGCCCAATAGATTCAAAATAGAGCAATAAAACAGAAACAATATTGCCATCTTGTATAATGTTATTTTAATCACAATTTCTCTGAAATGTTTCGGTAAAACTCAATCCAATTTAACAGATACGAAAAAGCGCCAACCAACCCAATTTACTATTAAACGATTTCCATGTTTAATTATAGAGGAAATTTATCAGAGTAGACAATAAAAGTGTTATTAATTAAGCGACACCGAACTAAATATAATTTCTGTAACGTCCACACTAGTCTCGGTTTAAAATAGAGCAACACATTCGGTTCTAAGTTTCCTACTCTAATAACGACGATTGTATAGCGACTACGTCGAGATTTCGGTGCATCTAGGAAGTGAAAAGATCGTAAATTAGCAAGAATAACTCTGGAACAGTTTCAGCATTCGTTCGATTTCATTGAAGTCCCATGCAATAACTCATGTCAATTACATTAAATAGACAGGTTAAAGTAGTTGTCGGATTTCATTGGATGTATTTTGAATATCTGTTTTCGGTTCAAATTGTGTCACTTTCACTTTAGTTCTAGCATCGTTTTCTTCGGTTGTGTATTTGCTTACCTAATTTCGTTAATGATGAAATCCGTAATTGACTATAATCATTAGGCAAAATGATAATGACGAACGTGTATTATGTGAGGGTACATACAGGCACAATATGCAACTCAGTTCATTATTTAGTTAGAACTAAAATTTTGCTTCAACCCTTGAGGGGTTGATGGTCCCTCATAGGGCGCCTCCCTAGGTGGCGGATAAGGGAATGCATCCCAGATATGGGTGGTACCGAGGAAATCACTTACTCGGGGCGGACCAAAACCATCACTGTGGCGCCTGACTCAGAATGAGCGGCTACAAACAGCGTCTGACCCAGAATGGGCGGCTGATAACCTTACTCGCCAACACGCTCGGCAAGTGTGGCGTTTTACATGCCAGAAACCCCTTTCAAATGAATTTATGCTGAAATGTCAAATTTGAAAAAATACCCCAGGTGAGTAGTGCTAAACGCGTGGAATCTCACACTGATGGAAAATCAGTCTGCCTCATTTCGGATTCTGGGGGAGGCAAAAATTCGATTTATCGGAGTAAACCACACGAATCACAAAATATCACAAAGATCTACTTGGCTACATACAATATCAGAACAATGAGGGATCCAGAACATCTCATCAAGCTAGAAGAAAAACTTAAACATATAAAATAGGATATCCTCGGTCTCTGCGAGACTCGACTACCAGATGAGGAAACCACGTACTTTATCAGAACAATGGCACTAGACAAAAAGGCCAAGGAGGAGTGGCGTTTCTCATCAACAGAAAGCTGAAACATCTCATAACCGAGATGAAATCAATCTCTGACAGAGTCATTTACATAGTGCTCAAACTCAACGGGCGGTACAGTGTACAGTTCATCCACGGATATGCACTAACAAGTAAAGCAGAGGATGAGGAAATGGAGACTTCTCTTGAGGACCTATCCAAAGCGATTGACGCATGCAAAACCCACTACACGGTCATAAGTGGCGACTTCAACTGCAAGATCGGGCAAAAAAGCACAACTGACTCTGATAACATCGGAACTTTTGGTTTGGGTACGAGAAATCACAGAGGAGAAATGTTAGTTGACTTCTTAAATAAGGAACGTTTATACTGCCTTAACACTCATTTCAAAACACCTCTACAGAGGAAGTGGACTTGGAAAAGCCCCGACTGCAAAACGAAAAACGAGATCGATTACATCCTCGCAAACAACCAAAAAATATGCACAGACGTCTCAGTGCTAAACCGGTTTGACACCGGCAGCGATCACAGGCTGGTAAGGGCAATTCTTAGGTTCATGCTGAAAATCGAACGGAACAAGCTTATACATAGAGGTAAATCTTCTGCAGCAGAAGAACTTGAACAGAGAAAGGAGGAATAACAGACGGAGCTGGCAAGGAGGTTGGGATCAGTCAATACCTATGATCAAATGGATATAAACGAACTGAATCACAAAATAACGAATGACATTTTCTCCTCGGTCGGAAAGATTTGCTCGAGACCAAAGAAAAAGAGTGATCTCAAGCTGAGCTCCGACACTTTGAAGCTTATGGAACAAAGAAGAAACACATCCAGGAGTACACCGGACTATAATGAATTGAACAAAAGGATACATAAAGAGGTTAGAAAAGACATCACATCCGAGCATATAACACCAAAATCATCGACGA
This sequence comes from Cryptocephalus moraei, assembly GCA_946251905.1. Taxonomy (NCBI): domain Eukaryota; kingdom Metazoa; phylum Arthropoda; class Insecta; order Coleoptera; family Chrysomelidae; genus Cryptocephalus; species Cryptocephalus moraei. The sequence continues at coordinate 31,212,540 of OX276454.1, forward strand.
CACTATTAAGAATAACGCAAATATGAGAGTTTTAAGATCCAAATTATCCTCAGGCAGTCGCAAGATCACGAAAATGAATGATCAACATGGTAACATAGAGTTTTTTAGGTTTTTCGATCATTTTCGGCATCTTTCACTGATTTTTACAAGGTTTATTCCATTTCGCATGAAACAAGTTTTTCACCAAACTTTACTTAAAAAATCACTCATTACAATTTTTATCGTTTTTGAAAAACATACGTAGGTAATAAGTGTTTCAGGCGGTAATCGCATTATTAAATGCATTTATCGCATATTAAAAACCAGTATTTTCCATAAAACATCCCTATGTAACGAGTCACAGATTTCTTTTAGATTTCGGTAAAAATATAGGTAGTTTCAAAGTGGAGCGCAATTCTGCAGTAATTTAACAGCATAGGGTAAAATACACATCAGTCAAATCATACGCTTACTACCTTGTTAAAATGAAGGGATTTAATATGTATATGAAATTTATACATTGTAGTCACCAATAAAGTGATATATTTGTCCACCACATATTTTCATTCATGCAATTTTTGATATCTGATCGATAATAGACAGAATCAATTATTCAATGCTCTGGCAATAGAGAATTACAACAAAATTTTTAATACAAGTTTCGTAGTTTTCTCTCATAATTTTAACATAAAGGTTTACACCACATTGACACCGGCGATCACTTTAATGTGCCACAAACAATATTTTCTGTCTCATTGTGAAACAGACATATTCTACCAATGAAATTGTAAATTATAGGCTAGAAACAAACGTTTCCACTCGCATTCCAGGCCGCACCCAGCAACTCTGTCGATGTCAAAGTCATACGTTTGTTACAATTGGTAGACCTTAAACCCCTTTACGCATTTTGCATAACGGCCAACTGAAATGTTTGATGAATTTCAGTTGACAAGTTGTTACCCAGAGATGAGATATTTTCGGTAAATATTACCATAACAGACGTTTAAGCAGGCCCTTAAGCCAGTGATAGATCGAATGAGGCTGTTAGTAGTTTTTCTGTCACTTCCGTTGGTTCATTCACAGCAACAGCACTTCCCACATAAAATCTTTTCCCCCTTTTTTCAAATAGCTTTAATTCCGCAGGTGCGAACGTCCCTCGCATAGAAATCCTCCTTTTAAAAAAGAAAAAATCTTCCCCTCGCGCATCTGAAATTAATTTCCCTGCCGTACTCGCCCCCTTTCCCTGGGGGGTCCGCAAAGAAGCGCGAGACGACTACTAAGAAGGTGCGAACACACGCATTAGCATACGGATATGTTCATAGTAAAGAGGGTCAGAGTCAATTACGAGTTTGACATCGCCAATAGAATTGGATGGAGATTAGGGGGATATACGGGGGAGGGGGGATAAACTGAAAGGGTACGATACCTATAGCCGATTTACATAATAATCAAGTGGCCCCTTAAGGGTAGTCTCCACGGACGGCCGGCCGGACGGAATTTAAGTACCCCCCCCCTCCGAATATGTATGCATGTATATGTATGTCGGGGAGTTCCAGGAATTTAATCTCAACAATTTATTCCGGAATGTAATCTGTTTCAAAATGTAAGAGAATGGCAATTATTGTAAACTCAACGGTTACAGTTACGGGTTTGTTCTGAATACATTCGTTTTGTTACTATAGAGAAATTAGTAAAACTTGCGGTGCCGTCATCAATGACGTCACATTTATTGCCAATTGCCGTTGGTGTAAGATAAAAATTTGCTTTAAACAGAGCGCACTGTTATCCCAGTTAAAAAGAGATAGCACACTGTCGGATGTTAGCCGATAAAATATAAGTTGGTAGCCGTGTACACTGTTGCCGAACGATTCACGTATTGGCACGAAACTTTTGTTATGATTTTGAGGTTATACTTCGAAATATTTGCTCGCTTCGGTAAATTGTAAATTAAATACGTGTTTGGGTGTTTTCGAGTGTAAGGAATTGCAATAAGATGCCTAAACCATTGAACAGTCGATGTCAGCAGCTGGTCTCGTCTCTAATCAGTTACTTTGAACTGGAACGAAATAATGGGGGCCCCTTACTCCCGTTAAACTGCGTTAGAGAGGTAAAGTATTGATACTATTGGTTATTAAGCTTCTATGGCCCTTATTGGAAATATTTTTAGCGTGTTTCAGCTGCACTGAAGATCAGTGTGTGTACTGTGAGTAGAATCTCGCAAAAAGTGAAGAGTGATGTGGTCTTAAAGTCGCCGAAGAAAAACCGTCCACATGTGAAGGGAGTCACGAATCAAGATCACCTTGATATTGGTTCTATTCGCAATCAAATTTACGAACTGTATAAAAGAAGTAAGAAAGTTTTTTTACATTGTATCCTTGATTGTATTCACCATATACAATATACTAAAATGAGTGATAATTTAATGTAATTATTTCAGAGAAAACTGTTACTCTTGAAAGTATTCATCAAAAACTTGAGAATATGAAGCTCTTTGAGGGATGTAAATCATCACTTCGTATCCTTTTAAGCGATATTGGTTTCAAATGGAGTAAGGATAATCCACGGAGGGGGCTAATGGAACTTCCAGATATTACATTTAAAAGAATACAATTTTTGAGAATGTATCAACAAATTAAAGAGGAATCCACATTCAATTTTGTTTATTTGGATGAAACTTGGATATTCCAAAATGGAACATTGGCTCACTCGTGGCAAGATGATAACAGAAAGAGTGTAAAGACCACAAAAGTTGATGGGAAAAGGTAAACGTTAGAATGCCATTTGATTAGGTTTTGTTAAAGTCATATTATTTGTTAGTAACTCATCGCAGAATTGCTATGAAAGATTTAAGTATTAATTAATAGTGATTTATTATTGCAGACATATCATTCTTCATGCTGGTAACAAGAATGGTTTTATTCCTGGGGCTGAATTAGTGTTTTCCTCTAAATCCAAAGGTGACTATCATGGGGAAATGAACCAAAACAACTTTTTGCTGTGGTTTGAGAATCAACTTTTGAAAAACTTGGAGGAACCGTCAGTTATTATTATGGACAACGCACCGTACCACAGTACATTGGCAAATAAGGCTCCGACAAGTGGATCGACAAAGCCTGTTATAAAGGATTGGCTTACAAAACATAACTTTCAATTTGAACATACAATGTTAAAGAGTGAACTACTTCAAATTGTTAATCAGTAAGTAGAAATGAAATATAAACATTTGTGTTTGTTTATTTTTTTTTTCTAGAAATAAACCAGAAAAGATATACCTAACGGATCAGATGGCTGAACAATATGGCCATAGAGTGTTACGTCTTCCTCCCTATCATTGTATATTCAATCCAATCGAGTTGATATGGGGCGTGGCGAAAAATTATTATAACCAACACGTAGGTCGAGATGGAAATGCAAACGATAACTGTTTGGACATGTGGAAAGAAGCATTGTCTACCATTACACCTGTGGTCTGGATGAACTCCATCAAGCATACAGAACAAGTAATTGAGAAATGGTGGAATCGTGAACGAATGTTTGATAGAATGGAAGTTAACAACTTAGTGATTGACTTGAACAGTGACTCAGAGAGTGATAGTGATTTTTAGGAAATATTTAACATCTACACGAACATGTCATCTGTAGTGACTGTGAATCTAAAATCGAGCCTGATATGTCTGGTATCGCACTTTTACCTATATCAGATTCAGACTAAAGTAAATACATCTTACTCTAGGTATGTGCACATAATGTATTATTAGAATATTATTATATTGTAACTGTAGTGCATGAATATTTATATAGTAAAACTTTTTTTAGGTAAACATAAAATGAAGGCTCGATGGACACATGTAAAGCTGCCAATAGAGAGTTGATAAGAGACAGCACTTTCGACGGGTTGACCGGGGTGTGTTTCTTTCCGCGACTTTCATAACTACAATATTCTGCTTGAATTCCAGATTCTAGGCCGTTGGACATGCACCTCCCTACAATGTCTCTACGCTCCTCGATCCAATTACACCTGCCAATTTAGTGTACACTTTCTTGATCCAAATGTTGCAGATCAGTTATTATATCACACTTGTAGTTTGTAGCTTATCTTCAGAGCAGTGTTTCCATTTCATTTTCATAGGTGTAAATATTTCTTTTCTGTTTTGGATTTGTCATCTATTAATGTTATTTGTTTTCTTCTATTTTCTACTGTATTCCTTAATATTTTTGGCTCTATACTTATAGTTTTCACAACAATGTCAGTACCGACCTCCATACTTCTCTATTTATTATAAAGAAAAATGCACCTTTAATCCCGAAATATATATTCTTTATAAAAAATCACTGAGATGTTAAACTGAGTTCAGGTGAGAGAAGTTAGGGGTGTAATTCAATGTCGGTAGGGGTATTTGCCCTCGAAGTAGTTGTTTCCTCTAATTGCTCAAAAGTTCAGTTATATTTGAAATTTCTCTATTTATTCTTTTTTAATTGTAGGCTTAATTTGGGTTTCTTTGTTTCAATTGATGGCCACATATATTCTGGCAGCAGATACTTTACTTATTTATTGTTGTTTGTTTCTCACATATTAATTTGTTCTGTGTTGCCCTCTATTCTTTCTCATCTGTATTTGTATTACCTAATATTACATTGTAGGTCATTTTGGTCAACAATTCAATTTCAATCTTGTATTTTCTGTGCTGTGCCAAGTCCATTCTCTACTCGGTTTCACTTTATATGAAAGTGTACACTTCCTGTTCCACTCCTTTCCTGGCAAAGGATACTCACACCTCCCTGTGGTCTTTGCTGGACAGTGAGTTTTTATAACACAGTAATGCATTAAGTCAAAGCACTTGCAGATATGTAATTCAATTAACAAGAATGCATAATGGCAAATTAGAAAAACTTATAAAATGACACTGACTAAGTGAGTAAATTCCATATACCTTACTCATCCTAGAACACATGATCCTACATGAATTGTAATTAGTGTATATAAATGTGTTTGTAATTAAGAATTTCATAATTTCTAATATAATTAATATATTAATATCTATTTTGTTTGTAAATAATAATTGTATAATAGCATTATAGTGTGTAATGTAATATGTATAGGTAATGTAAATGTATGATAATACTAATAAAATCACACTGACTAAATGAGTAAATTCCATGTACCTACTAACTCATCCTAACACATTATGATTTTATTTCATTTCTAATTATTGGTATATACTAATATCTATATATTTTTGATTATTTAAGAATTTCACAATAACCTCAGAGCTAAATTCATGAAAGACGAAGAAAATGTATACTTTTCAGTTATAAATTTACTATCCAAACCAACAGTCATGTCAAGTAAAAAAAATTGCTGTGGCAACATGGCGACGTGGTGACGTCATAAATTTTGATGACGTGCACCGCAAGTTTCGCTAATTTCTCTATAGAGAAATTCTTTTGGATTTCAAATTTTTTCAAGATGGAATTTTTTCAAAACATTTTATTTTCTAATTTAAAATATATACTGGCGCATAATGTGTCTTAACAGTAGTCAGTCGCATGGAATTTAGTTCAGGGAGTTTATAAAAATGAAAAGTGGAAAAACCTTGATACTCGATTTTATCACATTATCGACTTAATACTGTGAAGCTGTGGATTGAGTTAAACGTTTGAAACATTAAATAGTGATGCACACGAGGTCGAGACAAGTCTCGGTCTCGTCTTGTCTCCTTTAGAAATTCTAGACAAGATATATATATATATATATATATATATATATATATATATATATATATATATATATATCAGTGAAATTCGTGACAGTTGGCTTTAGCTGGCCTCCGCGTCACAGACGGATTGTTACCTTCGAATGGAAGGTCTTTCCTAAGTTAGGCGCAAATGTGCTTTGCTGCCTGCTGTTCGCGTTCTTTGTGAGTTGTAAAAATTTTTTTTTCCAAGTGTCAAACATCGTTTTCAATCAAAAACTTGGTTATACCACCCTGACGAAGCTAACAAGCAGAAACACGTGTCGGTGGTTACCCTTTCATAACGGGATTAGACGGGTAAGTCGTGAATTTCCTTTATATATATATATGAGGCAAAACTTCGAAATTCTAAAATCCAGTTTTAGTTTTACTGCTTATATTGGTGGGTAAACCTTGGAGTAAATGTACTAACAATTTTAAAACAAATTTTTCTGACTAACCACTGTACAACATAAAATGAAAATTATCAGATATTAAATTAGACTTTTTACAAATTGAAATTAATTAAGTGTTCCATAATATTCCGAAATATAAATATAGGGTTGTAATATTTTGTCTTAGTAATGTCTCCTTCTGTAATAAGTGAAAATTACCACTATTTCTTTTCTAAATTGGAATTATTAGTTTTCTCATAATTTCATAAATATTACACAATTTCAATATCCTTTAAATTGTTATAATGTCACGCTTAGGGACCTAATAGTTCTCCAAGTGTGCTCGGATTGGGAGTCGTAGCTAAGGTAAAATAGGTTAAACAAACCAATGACATCTATTATAAACCAACTAACAACAAATGGATTACAGGGAGGATTAAGCTCTGCGGCCTGCGATTGTGGTGCTGAGAAACAGACAATCAAACTCATAGTGCAAGAACGTCCGCTAAGGCGATACATAGGTAACCACCAGGATTTCCTGATGGCAACCCAGGAGTCAATTGAATATATATCTAGTCTAGACATTTGTTTGTAACTTTATTTGTGTTCGACTATATACAACTTAGTGTTTGATACGTCCACATATGTAATCGTACACATTGTATCGTACAATTGTTTTAACGAGTTCTTAAATCCTGTTTTCATTCACATGTATTTTATCTTTCACCTTTTAATTATTTGGTCCATATACTATTCATGTTCGTCACAATATTAGTTAATTTATTTTAATTCGTATTAATTTCTCTAAAAGTTAAAATCTAAATTTAGATTAAGTTAATGTTCATTATCAATTTTTCCTCTTCATTATTCCAACTAATCTTGTTTTAAATTAATTTTGCTTCCTGTCTATTGTTGAAATGTTGTTATTGAAATAAATATTTGGTTTGATTTTGTGATCTTGTAAAAATGTGTATTAGTTTGTCACTAAGATAACAATTTTATTCAGTCCTAACTTGAATTTACTTAAACACACTGTAGATTGTGCTTATGAATTATTATAATCTTACAAAAAAAACCTGGCGAGGTTATTACCCAGACCAATTTAAGTAATCCCACCAAATTAATATTCTGTAAGTTTACAACAAAATTATTTGTAAAATTAAGCGAAATTTAAGAAACTGCAAAAAAATGTTTAAAATTACAAAATATTCTTAGTGCAAATACAAGATGTGTTTAGAAAATTACAAAATACACTCAAAGATAGAGACGATAGATAATTACGTTAGCAAATACTTTTGTGATATTACAGAATACGTTTTGTGACATTACAAAATACTTTTTGTTAATTTACAACGTATCAAAACCTTAACAAATGGGTAGGTAAGTTTAGGTAACAAATAGGTAGGTTTACAAATCGTATATGGTTAGTTATTTGGTTAGTAATAAACGCAATAAGTTTCGATTAAAAATTTATAATCAATGCGAATTTGTAGGGGATTTTACAAAACATTTCGCAAAAATGTATAAGGTGTGAAATCACACCGATTTCACAGGGCAATTATTAAGTAAATTCAAACCTAATCTAAGTAAGCTCTAAATCGTTTTGTATCTTTTAATAAAGATAACTTAAAATAAAGTAGCGAGTTGCACTGTGGAGCCGAATTTAATGTGAAAACACCTCAAAGGCTGTCCCTATACAAGTTAGCTCTCTAAATGTACTCGTTACAGTGTGAATTACGCGAAAAATTCGCAATTTAATTTTCGAGCAGACAGTATTACTTATTTCAACAGAAATCCTAAATTTTTGTTACTAATGAATTTTTTTGTTTTGACTATCGATCAAACTTAGTATTGGGAATTTAATCATTTCATTTAGTATTGATCCCGAGGTCATTACCGTTTTCAGAATAATCCCCAAAATGAACTAACATTACATATCTCCTCCGATAAAACAAAATATGAGTGAGAAACGTCTTCTTTTCGAACGTGTGCTATCTGAGCAGGGACGATCGTAATATGTGTCGAATAATAAACCGTCTCGAGGAAAAAAGGTTCGAGAGGATGTTTCTAGTCACCGCTTTTGAGGTGACGCTTTCTCTCGAGGGTCATTCGCTCAGTCGAGTTTGCTTTTTGAAATATCGTTCGGTGAGGAAAATGTGCTTAGCTCTGTCAATTAACTGATACCTGAGATGCATCCTCCATAAGCTAACACGAGCGAATATAATGAGAGATATTTTCGATTAATACTCTCATCAAGTTAGGCTTGTAAATTGATGACGTTTCCTTTTTTATTACTACCTTGTATCAAGTTTATTTCAAATCAGAGAACACGATTTTACCTTGGAACTATAGAGATGAGTGCCAAATTGAGCTATCTCGATTATCGAGAATTCTTGCTTCGACTGAGAAGGTCTTGCAGAAGAGAAGATGCAGGTAGATGCAATGCGTCACACATAACCTGTCTGCTCAAAAGGATTTCATTATTAACCGAGCACCCTACTGGAAAACAGACTAGTCGTTGTTGGCTTTCACTATATTGTGCTAGCGGGTTACGAGGTATTGCGAGTAGACTTGGATGTACTTTGTCCAGTCAGAGTTGGAACGGCAAAAAAAAAAACACAATGGCTTTTTAAGTGGTGAAAAGCCATGCCGCCCGGTCGTCCATGGGCGTATCATTACGGATAATAACTCTAACAATGAATTCACTTCCAAATCGCACAAACAAATGGCACACACATTCACACACCACTGCTTTCTCGAGTATAAGTGCCGAAGAAGACATCACAAGGAAAGCACACGTGGCCGCTGTGTGATGGTCCAGTGGACCATCCAGTAACTGTAGAGTCTCGCGTACTTCCTCGTACACGATTTCACTGATCGACTGTACACCTGCACCTTAGAAGAAGAAGAAGAAGAAGAAGAAGAAGAAGAAGAAGATACAAACGAAGTGCCGCTGTCGTAAAAAAAATTGCGGTCTAATGAACCCTGTAGTTCTTTATCTGTACATATCCATACATTCATATATATGATTTCACTTGGGCAACTAAACACCTGCATTTTAAAAATACCAGGGCGTTTCTGAATAAGCAAAAATATAAGTCCCATGGTTTTGTATAGAGACAACGGGCTCTTTTCGAATGTCCTCGGTAAATTCAGATTTTATTGAGTGTTCCAATTGCTACTGGTATCTTCAGCCATAAGAAATTTGCAATACGGACAAAAACAACCCTATATGAAGGCCTGGCACATAAGAAAATTCGTAATTAGGAAATTACGTTTTCAAAATAAATAATACGGATCTCGAATTACCTACTATAAAACAAGTGGGAATTCACAAACTACGCGACATTGTGGTGCGTTACGCACGCATCATCACTTCCCAATACAATTCGACACGTTCACGACTTTCCCACGAGAACGGCAACGTCGCCTCTTTCCGATCGATCTTACAGCTTTATGTCTTTAACATCGATGACGGTAACGTCGTGCTCGGGGTCAACGTGGAACTGATAACCGGCTGTCGAATCACCGTGGCGTATCCAGAAAACTAGAGAAAGAGGGAGGGGGAGACAGAGGGAGAATGGGAGAACTTATATTCCCTCCCCTCCATGCTCGCAATCGTATGTATTATATTATAGGTATATCTGGTATATACAGAGCACGTATATGTATACCATACTATATAATATAGCTATGGCATTACACGTTTTCGTGACGGTTGCTCCAGCATTTTACTCTACAGAAAACATAACGCTAATATAGGAGCTTCGCTTCAAAAATAGTGTAACGGTCATGTTTTGGAGTTCATTAAAGAGGAACGAAAATAAACAGTTAACATTTCGTTAGAGAATAAATTGTTGAATATTTGATCGTCTCCGCCCGAGTGTTGTCGTCGACAATGTACTTTATACGCCAATTAGATGTTTTGCACTTACCACTACTAGACTTCTGGTGGGTTAGAAACTCTCTATCACCCAAATTTCAAGTGAGACGACTGGTTGTAGCAGGTTGGTCAATTGACACTCCTCTTTGGATAAATCTGTCAATCGTGTAATGCAACGTGTTTTTTCATCATACTTTGCAATTGTTTCAACAAAACACCTTTAGACTTCATTCATATACTGCTAATGGGACAGATTGGTTATAAAACAAAACGCTACTGGGCATAGCGTTTTCTTTACTAATATCTGAGTGGCCGTTACATAACCAAACAAAAAATACACTGAGATTATTTTTTTAATTGATAAATGGCTTGCTGACGCATCAAAGTTCAATGCAAGATTGGGATGAAATTTAACCCTTAAATTTTTAAGCATATAGGGATCACTTAGGGAATTATGGAAAACAACTACTTCGACAGTTAATATCTCTACCGACATTGAATTCCCCCTTCACTGTACTACCGTGGTGATTTTTTGGGGTTAAGGGTGCATTTCATTTATATAATAACCTTAAGCTAAGTAAGCGATACATAAAAATGCAATGTTTTCCCGCAAACTACGAGAATGTTTTTAAATGAAAACCTCCTGTGCCCATCGTTCGTGTATGACTTTTATGAGTTGAAATGTATAGGTGTCCATATTGAATAACGCGAAGCGCGAATCCCCCGAATAGCCCTCGGGAATAATAAGTAATACTTTCCGCTACATATTTCGTCTTCATTAGGAACGACAGCATAGAATTGACCTTCCTCCCTTTTTACAAATTCAACGTCCGTTTTCCCCCGCAAAACATATATTTCAATTTTGCCTCTTTTTTCAGAGTACCGACACCTAAAAAACTACCTACATATGTATATCCATCTCTCTCTTTTCTCCCTCTATTTCTTTTGCTCGGTTATAAAAGCAATAAAACCGCTAACAAGGAAAGTGGGAACGCAGAAGGAATCGAAGGGAAATAGAGGAAATATGAGCGCGTTGCCGGATTTATTGAAATTCCCTTTTCCCCCGCTATAAAGTCAAATTACGTAGTATTTATCGGTTCCGCGCTGCTTGCGATAAAACGAAAAGAAACGACGCTTTAAAAATTTAAAATATAGGAAACTGTAAAGATTCCTTAAAGGGGATTGCGTGAGTATGCGGTTTATTTCTGTAATCGATCAACGCCATTGATACATTCCCCGTGACAACTTCAATTTAAACTTTGTTACGTGTGAAAGACATCAATTTGTTTCGCTATTAAGCAGACAACATTGGCTCGTGGTTAAAATATTGATGGAAAACACTCTGGGGAACGCGTCGTTTGAAGCCGTCCCCCAAGTTTAGAGATTAATTAAAGGTAAACATATTATAATACATAATTATAAAAATACACGGAAGAAATTAGAAATATTTTTTTCAATAACTAAGTCGCGCTCATCTATTTTTTTTAGAGAAAAAAAATCTGGGCATTAAAATTATCGTGTCTAAAACCAAACTAGTTTGTGACAGAGTCCAAGTTAAATTTCATGTTTAACAGCGAATTAAGTTAAACTGGCGTTATGAAGCTAACTTATTTATTAATTAATTATAATTAATAAACTCCTGGACAAAATTAACGCACCACACAATTAAACTTGTATAATTATAATACGGAAATCAATATTGCAATAACATTTTTATAAAAGCTTATAGTTGAGTACTGTCTAGTAGCTAGTAAATGAAATTAGCAAATCAGGGCGTTATCTCTAATAATTTTTTATTAAAGAATATTTTTCCTTGGAATCAGTGCAAACTTGCAAACAGAAAACAAACGAAAACAATAGAATTTTCAGACTTAGAGCTGTTCTAATATCGTGTATGTCCTCCTCTACTCCTAATTACTGCTTCCGTGCGTCTTGGCATACTGGAGATCAAATTTTGAACGACTTCTTGAGGAATATTTTCCCATTCCTGCATTGCTGCATCTACCAGTTGATTGCGGTTGGCAGGTGGAGGTGTACGACGTCGAATCCTTTTTTTAATATCGTCCCATAGATATTGGGTTCATGTCGGGACTCATCGCTGGCCATTCCATGAACGGAATAGCTATAGCATTTTGGTAGCGAATAACCTGCCCAGCCACACGAAGACGAGCATTGTCCTGCATAAACAAGAAATTTGGTCCCACAAGAGGAGCATGGTCAACAACAATATGTTCCAGATAATAATTCGCATACCTACCACGTATGGGGGCCAATTCTGTAAAGGCCTTCGAAACAGACGCCTCCCCAAAACATTACAGAGCCACCACCAAACGGAACTCTTGGAGATATATTGCAACTGGCAAATCTCTCTCCTGGCCTTCTCTAGACACGCTCACGTCCATCAGAAGATTTAAGGCTGATTCTCGTTTCATCTGAGAATAAAACCCTCTTTCAATCATTACGAGTCTAATCTTGATGTTGTCTCGCAAAACGCAACCTTTGAATTTTGTGCTCTCTGTTGAGCAGGACTTTCTTGGCCGGTTTTCTGCTGTCTAATCCAGCTTCACTTAAGCGCATTCTAATCGTTCGGGAAGATACAAGAAGATTGCGAGCAGCTACGAGTTTATTTTGTAGGATGGTACTAGTCGTTGTCCTGTTTCTTAGGGCGGCTTGTCTAAGAAAACGTTCATCTATTGGATTAGTACACCGTTTTCGCCCTTGTCCCGGCCTTCGTAAATGAGAACCTGTCTCGTTAAATCGTCTAACCATGCGACTTATGCTGGAATGGTTTCTTCCTATCACATTAGCAACATGATGCATCGAATATCCCTCATTCAGCAAAGTTGATGCTCTTACTGCTTCTTCCACTGACAAATTTGTTCTGCGATTCATTATTAAACTGGAGAACACTCGCACTTACACTATCAATAACAAAAAACCTTGGTGGCTCAAAACAATTAGTCTTAATAAGCAACAATTTCTGATCAGATTTTAAATCAATTTTCATCGAAAATGCTTTTATTTGCTATTACATTTTTAAATCAAAACTCATGTTGACAACATTTACTTGAACTGTCGAAGTATATCCAGAGCCTACTTGTAAGATTGCTAAACAACTGAAAATCATCATTATTTTGGAATAATACAAAATATATGTGGTGGTGGTTTAATTTTGTCCAGGAGTTTATTACTTGCTATATCCAATAGTACAGCTTTAATATTCTAGTGTACACCTTTTGTTTCATATACACTTAGTTCAATGCTGATATGGGCAGATATATGAAGTACGTATTTATTGCTGTTATTTCCTCAAAGCAGATTTTGTAACTTCGAAAGTGAGAATTTCGTTAACATTCTACAATAACTGTGATAACTTTAATTTCGTTACCGTTTCGTTACAACCAAAGACACCAGTTTTAAATAAGACCAAAAAAATAGTGACGTTAAATGCGGCACAAGATTTTTTGATACTACAATAAATGGGACGCAGCAAAGAAAAAACAGAGCTTCTTATCGATTTCCGTTTACCCAAAACAAAAAACATATTTGGGCTTATATCTGAATTTTGAAAAACAAATAAATTACTCAAAAGAACATCACAACTATATTTTAAATATATTATGTAAGCAAATTGTTGTCTTGACAAACATACGAATGGAATTTCTATTCACACGAGGAACTGATGAGTACGAGGGAGAACATAGGTGCGACCTCTCCTTTTACCTTTATGTAATACACACTACATTCACATTTTAATCACATTTGGTTCCAATATGTCAATTACGGTTCAGTTACAAGGTTCAACAGCATTTCAATATGCCATAAAAGTTTCATTCAATTTGGATAACACGAACACGTGAGGGTTAATAATTTGACTACAACTGAAAATGTTTACCCTTAATTTCTTCAAATTGTTACACAGTCTTAGATTTATGGGTTATAGGAAAGTAGGTCCAAAAATTTGGAAAACCAATATGTTTGATTCCTCCAAGTCATTATATGAATTTATAAATTTATAGATTTCAGGAAAATAGTCGAGACCATTTTTACGCTCTATTCCTCCCAATTTCTACACGAAGCTTTAAATTTATGCATTTCTTTAATATAGGACTAACAATTTGGAAAAAAATAAATTATTACACCTTAAATGTTATCTAATGAGGGGTAAAATGTTTATGGCAGATTGCAGCATAGAAAAAACAACAATATTTCTGAATTCGAAATTTATACCGAAAAGACCACCACCAATATCGTCATTTCGTTTAATTTTTACCACCTATGATCTCATTAGCTCACTTTCTTTCATTAGTTCTTCCACAGATTCTCTACCATTATTACCTATTAACTGAGAAAGCCTTTGTGAAATAAATGAATATAATCGTACAATTAGCCGTGAATAAATTGTTTCGATATTTCAATACGTTCAACCTTTCATTTCACAACAGCAATTTCTAATTATAAAAGTTTGCGCCGAAAGCTGGCGAGTTTATTTAGACGATTTCGTGTTAAAATTCCATTTGGGTCATAATATTTTAAGATCTTGTTTAGTCAAAACAAAAGAGAGCTTTGTTAATTCAATAACTTAATAAAAGACCCTTTATTTAAATTAAGGCTGAATAATATTATGATGTAAATTGGGAGACAATTTTTGATAAAGATAAAAGAATATATATCGTAAAAAAATGTTTGATTTAGAAGTCGGTTTCATTCTAATGTGGGACGACAACATCACCCCACATATTATTGTTTAATGATTACGAATTGCATTCGTTCCTTGTTAAATAATGTATAATTAAATAATGGTAAAAACTTTGATATTTGACTACTGAAATTGAATATGCAGATCGCACTTCCGACGGTATAAAGATGTTAACAATGAGTACGAAACAATAAAGCGTGTGTGAAGTGCTTTTAGTTAATCTTACAATGGTCATATGTAGAATATTTACTTTTCGTTATATGTTATGGAAAAATAAAATAATGAATTTCGGAAATCTTAAAGGGGTCGAGATGACTTCTGGAAATTAAAATATGAACAAAATAGAAGACCGCCAAAATGCTACTTCATGACAAATGGAAGTCACACGACTTCATGCGTGATTCATCTGACGAGAATCAGATGAATGAAACAGATAAACACAAACTTAAAAAAGTATTCATGTGACCACTACTATTTCAATAATTTTGGTTGAAAGAAAATTACTTATCAGTGAAACTCTTCATTTATTCTAAGTAGCATTTATTTTGGGTAGATTTCCACTTTCTGTTTTCACAATTCCTTAGATTAAATACAATAAATAATTTGATAATGAATCACACTACATGATAATGAAAACAAATGCCAATGATCGACAACAAAAACGTGAAATCACGAGGCTGTTTGTCGCAAAACTCATTGAATATGAAAACCCTCCCCTGTTTACAGGCATGTGACGTCACCAGAGGCGTAACCAATTTCAGAGCGTTTTCGATCACGTGACCTAAAATCAAATTTTAGAGAATTCAAGAAATTTTAAATACAAATAATAGATATGTTTCGGAAAATTTATGGAATATATTATTAAATTCCTTAATGTGATAGAACAGGTGGAACCATATTTTTAATACAGTCAAATGCCCTATAATGGTATGATTCAGAGGATTGGGGGTTGTTTGTGGATGAAATTATCTAGATTCCTCATTAATTATGTTTGTCGCACATAGTTCCTTACCTCGCCATCTAATGTAGAACATTCAATGGAATGTAATTAAGAAGAGAGCTCTAAATGTAGACAATTGATCTCGAAGTTAAGTTCTGATAGCTTCTAGCAATGACGACGAATTTCACATTTTACCCACGTCATCCTACTTACTTCTAAAACCTTCGCGGAAACTGTTTTTTTTTTAGATATCTAGAAATGCCTAATTGGACGCAAAATTTTTTTACGATGCATTTGATATTTAATACCTACAACATGGCACATGATCGACAGTTCTATTGATACGGTTGTTATTTATCAATAAAAAAAACTCAACAATTCGCTTATAGAACAGTCCAGAAATGTGTGATGTTCCACATCGAATTAGTTGGAAACAAACTCTTTATTGATATCATTCATTTTTGAAATTTTCATAAAAAATTTGGATTTTTTAAATTGGATTTAAACTTACAGAACTTTAATTACCGCTTTGTCGTAAAATTCAGATAGTTTTCGTATCGCTTGTCTTGGTCTCAATTTTCCTATATGTACTGTCTTATACTCTAACCCAGAGGTTCCCAAACTTTTTTTGGTCATAGACACCTTTCAAAATTTATCTGGTTCCGGTGGACCCCCTGCAGCTACATTTCTACCATGTTTCCAAAACTCGACAAAAAATGCGAAGATTGGATCTAACTCTGGAAATTTGAGTTGCGGCTGAGTTCTAACTACGAATTAATAGTTTACAGAAAACAAAGTGCGAATTTATTGGTAAATTAATTAATCGATTGTGCTGTGAGTGGATGTCAAAAAAGTAAAGTTGGCCAATCAAAAAAGTGATTCCATCCAACTTTAATATTTTGACGTCTACTCACAGCACAAGGAACCAACCAATTCTCACTTATTTCATTTAGAAAACACCCAATTTGGAGTGGTACAAATAAAAATAAAAATACTACAAAAATAAATAGTCAATAAAATGCAAGTTTTTACTACAGTAAATTAAATACAGCAAATTTTTTTTACGGCAGCGGCACTTCCTTTGTATCTTCTTCTTCTTCTAAGGTGCAGGTGTACAGTCGATCGGTGAAATCGTGTACGAGGAAGTACGCGAGACTCTACAGATACTGGATGGCCCACTGGATCATAACACAGCGGCCACGTGTGCTTTCCTTGTGATGTCTTCTTCCGCACTTATACTCGAGAAAGCAGTGGTGTGTGAATGTGTGTGCCATTTGTTTGTGCGATTTGGAAGTGAATTCATTGTTAGAGTTATTATCCGTAATGATACGCCCATGGAGGACAAAGCGGCATCGCTCTTCACTACTTAAAAAGCCATTAGGTGTTTTTTTTTTCGTGTTCCAATTGTGACTGGACATAGTATACAAACTCATACAAATACGTACTTTAATTTTTAATTTCCAATTACATGAATTTCACTTTTCGCGGCCCTTAGGGTTTATTAAAGCGGAAATCACCGATACAGCCAATTTCGAGTTTTCCCCTCAATACCAATTTAGTTAAACTGCCCACTCATTAACTTTCAAAACGGGGGGAGTAAGCCGATTACGCCGAATGATTTCTTCTCAATCCTGTTCCGAAATACGATTAGTTAAGAGGGGAAACAGTTACGGAAAAATTAGCACTAAATGTGATTAACAATCTTAATCAACAAACAATTTTTTTTATGGGAACGGTGCAGCAGTTGTGGAAAACGGAAAAGATACTCACTTCCTCCAACCCTTTGTGTTAAAAGCCTTGTCAGATTTTCACGTAATCCAATAAATACATGATTTTCTTTGTCTGCCCCATGCAAATGTCTCGGCTAATCAGTAAACACGTTACTTGTTATTAAATATCTTCGGAAGCTAATCCCGTTTCCACGATACATATTGTAACCCCTAGGGCGGGACATCCCCAATATTGCACGACTAATATGACCCCTCATGCGCCCCGAGCTTTATCAGGCCCAATTATCATAGAAACAGCCTACAGGAGGTGGTATTCGATTATTGAGGAAACCAGGAGGGATTGGCCACGTTAGGATTCTTTTTGAAATAAAATCGAAAGAGTTTGGGAACACCCACCATAAATCGAGACGCAGTTCAATTTGTAAAAATTCACAAAATAATATTATTCAGTGCACTGGAGCAACATAATTCAAATTAATCGCTCTAATCTCTATAGAAACCTCAGAACTTGCAGAGTCACCCAAAAAGCCTGAAATATTTTAATCATTCGCGATTGAAGCGCTAATTATTCGAAAACACCACAAAACTAATTATCAACACTCTCATTAATTATTCTTTTAGAAAGAGAATTAAATAAATTCAACGCCGGTTTTCCGCGAGAACAACTCGGTCGACTGCTCCTAACTCAAAGTTTAAAATTCCCGCGCATAAATCTTTAGAAAAAGGTCTCTGGACGTTCTCTTCCGCGAACAAAAAAATATATCGGAAGGATTATTGCGTGAAAAACCCGGAGACGGTCTATCCATCCCCTGTGAACAGCGGGAAAGGGTTGAGAACAGCATTAGGGGTTATTTATAGCGGGGTAAAAAGTTTCTGTGATAAAAAATTACGGTAATTAAAATTACCGTATACGTGAATTATTAACCGCAGGTTTAAAGCTTTTTCCCCCGAACTTTTTTCGAAACTAAATTAATTTATGCGCGAAGATAGAAAAGTTTGTTACAAGATTTACATGTTAGTTTGGTAGAATATAGACAACACAAATTAATTTATTACTTAATTAATGGCGCGTTTATTAAGAACTTTAACACAAAGTTTTGAAGTAGTGGTTTTACTGGTCGAATGTTTTTCTAGTCATTTATGATGTGTTAATAATAGACAACCTTATAACATTCATTATAATAAAATTTTAATAACCCTACACTGAATTTAACGGAAAACTATTATTGGATTTAATAATACATCACAGTTCTATGTTGATGAGTGATGACAAATTCTACATTGTGTGTATTTTATGCTTCGAAGTACAATTCATATTACTAAATAAACTCCTGGACAAAATTAACGCACCACCACATATATTTTGTGTTATTCCAAAATAATGATGATTTTCAGTTGTTTAGCAATCTTACATGTAGGCTCTGGATATACTTCGACAGTTCAAGTAAATGTTGTCAACATGGGTTTTGATTTAAAAGTGTAATCGCAAAGAAAAGCATTTTTGATGAAAATTGATTTAAAATCTGATCAGAAATTGTTGCTTATTAAGATAATTGTTTTGAGCCACCAAGGTTTTTTGTTATTGATAGTGTAAGTGCAAGTGTTCTCCAGTTTAATAATGAATCGCAGAACAAATTTGTCAGTGGAAGAAGCAGTAGAAGCATTAACTTTGCTGGAGTATTCGATGGGTCATGTTGCTAATGTGATAGGAAGAAACCATTCCAGCATAACTCGCATGGTTAGACGATTTAACGAAACAGGTTCTCATTTACGAAGGCAGGGACAAGGGCGAAAACGGTGTACTAATCCAATAGATGAACGTTTTCTTAGACAATCCTCTCTAAGAAACAGGACAACGACTAGTATCATCCTACAAAATGAACTCGTAGCTGCCCGCAATTTTCTTGTATCTTCCCGAACGATTAGAAGGCGCTTAAATGAAGCTGGATTAGACAGCAGAAAACCGGCCAAGAAACTCCTGCTCACCAGAGAGCACAAAATTCAAAGGTTGCGTTTTGCGAGACAACATTAAGATTGGACTCGTAATGATTGGAAGAGGGTTTTATTCTCAGATGAAACGAGAATCAGCCTTAAATCTTCTGATGGACGTGAGTGTGTCTGGAGAAGGCCAGGAGAGAGATTTGCAAGTTGCAACATATCTCCAAGAGTTCCGTTAGGTGGTGGCTCTGTAGTGTTTTGGAGAGGCATCTGTTTCGATGGCCGCACAGAATTGGTCCCCATACGTGGTAGGTCAATGAATGCGGATTATTATCTGGAACATATTGTTGTTGACCATGTTATGCCATTTGCTCCTATTGTGGGACCGAATTTCTTGTTTATTCGGGACAATGCTCGTCCTCATGTGGCTGGGCAGGTTTTTCGCTACTTAAATGCTATAGCTATTCCGTTCATGGAATGGCCAGCCAAGAATGGTCCCGACATGAACCCAATAGAGCATCTATGGGACGATATTAAAAAAAAGGATTCGACGTCGTACACCTCTCCACCTGCCAACCGCAATCAACTGGTCGATGCAGCAATGCAGGAATGAGAAAATATTCCTCAAGAAGTCGTTCAAAATTTGATCTCCAGTATGCCAAGACGCATGGAAGCAGTAATTAGGAGTAGAGGAGGACATACACGATATTAGAACAGCTCTAAGTCTGAAAATTCTATTGTTTTCGTTTGTTTTCTGTTTGCAAATTTGCATTGTTTCCAAGGAAAAAAATTCTTTAATAAAAAATTATTAGAGATAACGCCCTGATTTGCTAATTTCATTTACTAGCTACTAGACAGTACCTAACTATAAGCTTTTTTAAAAATGTTATTGCAATTATAATTTCGGTATTGTAATTATACAAGCTTAATTGTGTGGTGCGTTAATTTTGTCCAGCAGTATATATTGATATTGGTAAATATATCAATTGAGACACTTATCTATAGCCTTGTAATAGATCTGAAATGTTTGGTTACGGATACTCCTTCTTTGTGACATTATTTTAACTTATGTAACCTATACCCATTCTGATACATTTCCTCCCGCGAGTGACGTTTTCGTAACCAGTTTATATATGTATCATAAACTGTGCTACCTGAGCAGACTAGGGGCTGGCTGAGGGCGGGATAATCCCTACATCCCTTAACCAATTTATCTTTCTCCAAAACATACCTTTGCCTATGCGGTATCCTATAAGGGGCTTTACAGATAGGTTGGGCTTCCTGGTCCAGTGTTACATTGTTTCACTTGGCTCGCGCTGGTAATCCTGCAGTTCGCGAAGATTGGTATTTATAAGGATATGATCTGCGAATCTGAGATGGTTGAGGTATTCACAGTCTATATTCATTCGAAAAACGCATTCGAGAGCGGATGTTAATAGTTTGGACAAAGGCATATTCCATATTATATTTATACTATCGGGCTGTTTCCAGAGTAGTACGTGCATCGTTGCTTTGGCGTAGATATTCTCGATAAGTTTGGTGTATCTACTATCAACTCGACATACATTTAAGGAATTGAGGACTGCCTAGGTCTCTATGGTATCGAAAGTTTTCTGATAGTCAATAAAAGCCAAGTATATTTCCATATTGTATTCGATGCACCTTTCCATTTAGCTTTTTACTAAATGCAGGTGATCAAACGTGTTATCCTGACCTGAAGCTTGCCTGCTCTCGAGGTTGTAGCTGATCTAACATTCATGTTAGCATATTTGTGAGGATCCTGGTGACTAGTGTGTACAGTTAGGAGAGGAGACTGAAAGGCCTATAATTGTCCAGTTTCTTATGTCTCACTTCTTGTGGATAAGAATAATTTCTGTTTCTAGCCATGCCTTGGGAATTCGGTTCTGTTCCAAGCATTTCTTAAAAAGTTGTCCTATTTGGTAAGTCTGTTCAGCTACTCCTACTTTGAGCATCTCTGGGATTATTCCGTCAGGTCCGGCAGCTTTATTGTTCTTCGTGGTCTAACCGCCGTAACAATTTTGTCATCTGTGATTTCCGGTATTTTCTCAGAGCCGACGTTTCGTATGATCTTTATGCTCTCTTGCAGCTGTTGCACGCTTGGTTTTGTTTTGCTCTAGTATAAATCTGAGTGATATTTTTTAACTTCTTTAAGCGTGTTTTCTCTCTCTGTGAGTATGTATTTTACTCTTGTCAATGTCACTTTGAATTTCGAATATCTTACGGACCTTCCGTTCTAAATGGTTTCTATTATGGTTTTAGTATTATACTTTCTGACGTCCCTTTGTATCTCTTTCCGGATCAGTTTGTCCAATTCTGTCCACTCTGAGATTTCTGTTGCTATTCACCTTCATTCTCCTTCTCTTGTCTAGTAGCTTTTTTTGTCTGGCGTTAGTTTCTTGGGACTTTTTTGTGGTTTCCTTTTAAACTCTTGAGCACTTTAAGTAATGATATCAGTTAAAGTGTGCATGTGTCTCTACATCGTCATCTCTCTTTGGTTGTTTGTCTAGGATCCCTTCTTCAATTTTGACCTGGTATTCTTCTGCATTGTTGGTGATGTTTTCAGGATTGATTTTTCTTGGGGCATGTGGTGGCCTTTTTTTAGTTGTTAACAACTTTATTTTTGATTTAATCATTCGGTGGTCACTGCCTATATTTACTTTGTTATGACTGTAACATCTTGTACTGTTTTTGGACTGTTGGACTGTTAGAGATTACAAAGTCGATTTTGTCTTTATACTTGAAGTTTGGGCTCCTCCATGTCCACTCGATTGTTGCCTTTTTGGAGAAACTTTTCATCGCATATAGGTTATTTGCATCCATGAAGTTTACTAACCTATAGTTAGTTCAGTAAATTAAAGTTAACTAACCTCGTTCATTCCTTTGCCCATTACATACATAATCAATTGATATTTTAAATTTGAGTGCAAACATAAAAATGAATTTTGTCCATAAAATTAAAAGTCAACTTGAGTCAATTTGCAGGAAAGACACGCTGCGAAGTACTTTAAAATTTTCATATTGAATGTGAAAGGTTAAAGAATCTATGAACTTTCTCTCCAAGAAGTTCTTGTCAACCTATCTAGAATGAGGAAGCTCACTCCTTTAGGGCTGTATCCATGTCCTGAAAGAATTATATGTAGTTAACATTCTCGTTCGATGTGTGTTAATTGTTATTTATTTTTAACTGTGTATGTCGACGTAATTGTTTTATATGTGTGACGCCGCACATTTCGAGCAACAGGAACCCTAAAAATAACTTATTTGCGAGCCTGAGGATGACTTCCATGAAGCCGAAACCGGTCGCTCATCTTTAAATAAAGCAGTTGGTTAAGACTTGGTGTCTTCCTTTGGTTTAAATTGCCAATGGCCAACTTAGAGAAGCTGAACAACCTTCGGTCGTTAAGTTCTTGCCAATTTCGGAGGGAGAGAACTGTGTTAAGGCAGCTGAAAGTTATTTTCGAAGTATATGACGAAGTATCAAGTCAGAATAGCAACATTTGGCTTGATTATCGGATATCCGAGTATCCGGTTACTCCATACAGTTTATCACATTTGGCATTATTAAATTGGGTTTGTTTGGAAAGTAAACTGTATCCATTTTGGTTCAAGCCTTAGAACCTGTCACAAATAAAAAAGTATAAATTTAAAAAACAATTCGTATAAGTTACAGACCATCAGACTCAAGAAAATTTAAAACAACGAAGTTCTGTTGCAACGTTTTTGGCCGACAATTTCAGCTCCAAAAGCCGAGAATCAACGAAAATCCCCTTAAAAGACGGGAAACTCCCTTTCGAGGGTTTTTATTCCCCGGAATCCGATCTCGCACTAGTTCGTTTAACATCTCACTAATTTGTAAATTACTCCGTTCCGAGGCATTTTCGTTTTAACCATACTGTTCTGGCGTGTTCGAATTTAACGATCTCATTAAGTAACAACTAAAATGTTAACTGAAACAAAAAAAGGATTTATTTTTATTCAAATGGCTCGGTTTTTGGCCCGGAATTTAAAGTGGACGATGCACACATATTAAGGAAAAATAGGAGAGAGTATTGAAGAAATTAACTGCAGTGCAGCGGAGCGACTTTAGGACGAATTGTAAAATTTGTTCCTTGGAATATTCACTACGTATCTTTTATGAGGGATTAAAAACAGCCAACCAAGTGCATTTGCCATGCTTTAGAGAAAATTAAAGACGATAAAAGTACACTCGCAAAAGCATCTTTCATAATATAACTCTCATGATACAACTGTTCGTCGATTTCAGAATATATTTTTTAATGCTGATATGACAAAATTAGTATCACGGGGTAAGGATATTAGGGTAACGGTAATATTTTCGTAATTAATTAAAATATATCTTTTCGGACCAGAAGAATGAAAATACTTTACTTCAAAACAATTAGGATAGCATGAGACAGACGCTAAGCCAAATTCATTTAAATTTGTAGTTTTCTACTATACATCTAGTGAATTTCGTGAAACGACTGAATTCATTTTTACATTTCATTAGCTTCCTTTTGAACAATTTCACCAAACTAATTTGTTTCTTAAAATCAATCAACCGTAGCTTTTGCAGTTCAAGAATTAAAATAATCTTCAATTTTTTGTGTTTATGAAAGCTCTATCTATATTTAGTCCGCAAACGTGTCACTGAAGAGAGTATTAAAACCGTTCCTACTTTCAAATCGTCTAAATCTACATGGTTAGGGTTGAAACCGCATGCAGTCCACTCCGATTGTAGTAAGCGTTCATAATTCAAACGAGTTTTAGTTTAAATATATAGCAGCTAAGCGGAAAAGTAGTTTAAAGCACATAATTAACTTTAGCTAACGACCGTATAGGTTTATATGCATGTGTGGGTGTGTTGTTGGCAGGCGAAATATAGTTTCATCTAGTAATAATTCCGGAACAGGAAGACGTGACCGTGCATCCTTATTTCCCCGGGATTTATTCCCGAGACGTAACCGAAAGACAAAGAGAGCTGGAGAGAAGGTCGCAATTAGGTCGTCAACTACATTTGCATCAATTGTTTTCGCCGAGAGAAAGTTACTGCCATTGTTGTCTTTTTGGTTTAAGTTCTGCACAACTAATACTAAGCTATTGCAATAAAACGTCGCAGTATTTCACTTAGAATTCAGTATATGGATATTTTTAAAGATCATTCAGAACCTTTTAAAATTACTATGGTATTGTTTCACGTTATCATATACCGTTGTAGTATACCATACCGATTGAGACATTTTTCACTACTCTGAGTAATCGACAATAAATATTATTATATAGCTTACACATCTAAATTAAATAATAATATAATATAATATAATAACATCTAGTGGATAAAAAACCGGGCACAGTAATCGGTACTGTAGAACAGTGCGAAACTTCTTATCATATACCTTCGATCGCGGCAACGTCGTTCTCGGGGTCAACGTGGAGCTGATAACCGGCTGTCGAATCACCGTGGCATACCCAGAAAACGAGACAAAGAGAGAGTGAGAGAACTTATATTCCCCTCCATGCTTGGAATCGTATGTATTACACAGAGTATGTACTATACAATACTATATGTAGTTACAGCATTACGCATTTTCGCGACGCTCGCTCCAGCATTTTCCTCTAGAGAAAACATAGTAATACGAGTATATCGCCACTATAGAAGCTTCGCTTCAAAAATAATCTGTGTCCTATACATTTTTATGGATATTTAGCCACACGCATGTTTTTAAGTAACGTCGTCATATATTTTGCAAATGAAAGCGCCATTTTTTCCTTAATTTACATTTATCACTGAATTATCTATGTCGCCATAAAAATTAGTTTTATATAGGAAAAACTTAAAAATAAATGTTTGTTTGTTTAGACCTCTTTAGGGAAAACTCTTGATTATGCCCTTAATACATAAATAACTTAAATATTTCTGAAATGAAGGCGTGCCAGAATATTTTGAAGCGAAGCCTCTATACTGGCGTTATATTATGTTTTCTATAGAGTAAAATGCTGCAGCGAGCGTGACGAAAATGTGTAACGCTGTTGCTATATATAGTATTGTATATTATGCTCTGTATATACCAGATATACTTATAATGTAATACATACAAATCCGAGCGTAGAGGGAAAGAATATAAGTTCTCTTTCTCTCGTTTTATGGATATCTCACGGTGATTCGACAGCCGGTTATCAGCTCCACATTGACCCCAAGCACGACGTTGCCGCCATCGATGTTAAAGACGTAAAGCTGTAAAACGGGTCGTAAAGAGACGACGTTGCCGTTCTCGTGGGAAAGTCGTATGAGCGTCGAATGGTGTTGAGAAGTGAAGATGCGTGCATATCGCACCACAATGTCGCATAGTTTGTGAATCCCATTTGTTTTATCGTGGTTAATTTGAGTTCCGTATTATTTATTGTAAAAACGTTATTTCCTAATGAAGAACGTAATTTCCCAATGAAGAAAATAAAATAGTAAGGAACTTCGCACTGTTCTACAGTACCCACTCCTGTACCCGTTCCTTTGTGTCGTGCCGCATCGTGAGAATAAGGCCTAAATCTACAAAATTACATTTATTTTGAAAACCGTGCGAATATCAAATTACGTCTTGCTTTAAATTCAAATTGAATCACCGATAATTTAGTTTCGTCTACTTGAAATTTCATTACGATACAAGGGCTAAATGAAACGTCATTAATTACTTAAAAGAAGTCACGCGTGGACGCGGGAAGACAATATTTGGATGGTATTTCACGGATCGCTCTGATAATAAAACAAGAAATGTTTATTATGATGTCGTCAATCCAATACATTAGCAAAGCGTAATCCAACATATTCAAGAAGTTTAAAAAAACGATATACCTTTTCCAATAACCTGTTTATTAACCGTTCATCTATCTCGTTATAACTTTTCTCCCTTCGAGATACATACGTTAACCTTCCGAGTTCCTCGGGAAAAACTTCGCTAATATTTCTTTGAAAATGCAACTTTCGCGAGGAATTATATTACTAGTTAAAGCTTGGCACAAATTTGTAATTTAAAATACTTTTCGGGATAAAGTTCTTAACGGATATAATGCGATAAATTCGCCCCGAGTGTAAATCTCGACGTCCTACAGGGTGAATGAATGGCTGGGAGAGATTCCGGGAAAGTTTACATCGGTAATATGAAAGTTTGCAAAAAGGCAACATTTCAAGCCTGCGTATTAACTATTTATATTGATGATGCACCAAAAACAAATCGAGTGAAGTTCTTGTTTTGTTATTTGAAACTTGTCATTGAGGAGTAACTTGTGTATTTTAATGTTAGGCTACCAGTCAGCAATCTTGGATCTCAACGGAAAAGATGAAGATGAATATCAATCGATCGAAAAGCTACAACAAATTTAAAAAAAAGTATGGTAAGCTTGTTATGCCAACAATGATTTTTAGGAAGAAAAGTGTCTACTCTGACCAATGATTAATGGCTAAAATGGGGATCAAAACAAGACCTTCCTTTAGAGTCCACTCGTATCCCCCGGGAATGAGCAAATGTGGGAAAATATGTTGATTTTTGTAAAATAAGTTCCAAATGATATTATCAACAACAACCCAAATTGCACCGTTTGAGAACCCGATGATAAACTCGCGAAAAATACGAGAGTGCAACATTGACGCCATTTTCTGCTCTAAACAAGAATATCAAGTAAGAAAGCTAAAAAATATATAGAAAATGAATTTTTACTCCGAAAAACCTGTTATCGAATTATGTTGGTTCGAGTGAAAATTCATTTTTACGTCATTTGCAATGGAAAATTCGCATGTCTGTGAACTTGCTCTAGTCATCTGCAATTTCAAATTTCAATTAATTTGTGTTTTATTCTGTCCAGCATGTGCTACATTGTGTCGTTGTAAGAATTTCGATCTGACATACATCTAGCCAAGGATTTTTTCATTTTGAAAAAGATTTGTTGGAGCCGTGTTATGTTACATTGCGCCCTGGAACAAAATTGATTCTCAACACATAAGAAATATCATTATAAACGCAATTCACCTGTACAGAACAATTATTCTTATGTCTAGTAAAAGTATCGTTGGCAAAATTGTTGAAAAATTATATTTTCTAAAAAACAGAATTGGAGGGTGGAACCCCGGGGGTGACCGATGTGAGGAAGCTGCTTTATCAATGAATGTTTCCACGAGATGTTCAAGGAAAATATAAGTACAAAACGCATTTTGTAGAAACGCAAAATACTTTGTGAATTTTGAAATTAATAATAATGAAATGCAATTATTTATATAAATCAATAAAAACGTCTGGAAAAATTAGTATTTTAAAAAGTATACATAGTCATATTTAAATCGCCAACTAATGCTTTTTTTAACTTAGTTTTGTGTTGCGCCCTTGTTACTTTTGTTTATATGATAATGATGATAATAAATAATAAACAAAATAAAAATTTCTGTTATTAAAACATTTAACAACAATATTTCATAATAAGGCCATAACAACTTTGCTAGTTTATGTAGTAAATAATATTGTTTTGTGTGAGCAAAGTTGTAATTGAAGGTTGAAAGTTTGTAAGGTTTTCTGGTATGCCCACGTCGCATGTCAACGTTAATGTTCGAAGTCCAGGTAAAGTCAACGTCCGGAAGTTCGACACATTATTTTTTATAAAATCACACAGGTATGAATTTACCTATCTTGGGAAGTATACCGGTACGAGTTGACCTGTTTCGGTAAGGGTAAATTTCAGGTAAAGATTAAACCATACGAGATGATGCGTGCCCCTTAAATTATTGGGAGTTCTCGGAGCTAACCATTTAACAAGCCCATTACGGATTGAAAGGGAAAAATTCAATTTTAAAAATTTAGATAAGCACTTAGTTGTATACTGTTTGTTTTTTCAGTAAGAAAATCATAAAATGTCTTATTATTTTCTACATTTAACCGAGTTAAGAATTTACGCTGAAATATTACTATAAATTTATATTACACAGGTTATTTCACCATATATTAAGTGGTGCCACTTTTCACACCAAATTTATATAAAGCAATAGTATTGGCGACTTCTATCAAGGTATTAGGTGGTCGATGACCTAAGAGGTGCAGTCCCACGTCGAAATTATGTTCAAACTATGTCATATTCGGGTAATTACAGTAGTAATAAGATATAAAGCATAAATAATGCAGGTGCTTTTATGTCTTTTTGGCAGTCCAACTGAGTTTGGAAGAGGAATACACTCACGTAATTAAATAAATTACGTCATTTATTCAAATTATCATTTTTTCAAATTAAATTAAATAAATTAGATCAACTTTAGAACAACCTCGTAAATTCATATACGAAAGAAAATTTATTGCTAAACATTAGAACTGTACTTTTAAAAATAGCAAAGCGTCTTAAAACTAATTGTAGTTACGGAAAATTGCTTAAATATTTTATCAGGTGTACCTAATATATAATAGTTATGGCACTTTAATGCTTCGATATATCGTTTATATTGAACATCACTGTGTTAAATATGTCGTGGGTAATAAAATGAAGGAACTTTGACCACTTGGTCACAATGTAATGTGTTAGATTACACCTATTAGGACAATATATATATATATATATATATATATATATATATATATATATATATATATAGATCACTTAATTGGAAAAATGAATATGAATATGAATATTGTAATACAATGGGACCTATTAGGTGAATCGTGGTGATTTACGCATTTCACCTATTACGACCTATTATGGGGCCGTCCATAAATCACGTGATGCTCCGAGGGGGGGGAGGGGGTTACCTTTTTATCACGGTTTATCACGGAGGGGGGGGTGGGGGTGTGTAGTCGTATCACGTGATATTCAAAAATTGCCGGTATTTTTTCCAATACTAACTACCAACCTTAAAGGAGAAATTTTGTTTATAATCCCTACTGAATTCTCAAATGGACGTCGTTTAAATATCATTGCCTTTAAACTAAGGACTATTTACGTTGTAAAATATAAATACCTATAAGTTCCAAATATCGAATAGTTTATACCTTCTTTATTTCGTTTATTATTTATAAATCCCAACCAATTTTAAATTTAATACTACAATTAATTTTTCTCCTCTGTAATATAGAATAAATTATATAAATTTCTTTTATCAAACAGAATAAAATTGGTATAATTTATTTTAAATTGGGGGGGGGGGGGTGTCAACAATTATCACGTGATTCTTAGGGGGATATTACGGCATATCACGGTTTATCACGGTGGGGGGGGGGGGGAGGGGGTTTAAAAAAGGCAAATTTAGCGTCACGTGATTTATGGACGGCCCCTTATGTGATATAAGCTATGTGGTACCATGGGCTCTGTTCTACCCACAGAGTTATAAGAATAACAGGGATGATTATTTACATTTTTCGTGTAGCCAACATTGAATGTTTAAAGATGGCTGAAAATGGGGATAAACAATAATGTTGCCAGTGTTACACAAAGTATAGTTTTTTTATGGAAAATGAGATCTATGTCCACAGTGTAAGGAGGAGATATACCTGTTTCTTACATACAGTGCTATTCCATCGATACAAACATGTTAATGTGAAAATAAATTTGGTATGTTTTGTTTTATAAAACTTTCCTAAAATACATGTAGACGGATACAGATCGTTAGATCGAATATATTCGAAAATAAAACCGGCAACATGGTTTCAACCGTGCAAACCAGTCCAAGGTCAATTTTACTACGATTTATTTACTGCACACAATCGGTACTTCCCGCCTTTATAAAAACAGTTAATAGAAATGGTTAAAATCTGTGAAGTTTGCGGAAAACAGGATTATAAGAATCCTAACCTATCTTCTATCTTAGTAGAAGTTGGTTATGTTTATACCCATTCCTATCTCCACTCCTACCTCACGTCTTTCCCCACTATATGTTTACATCACCGCGTCGCTCCATATCAATGCTGGCGACAAGAAAATGCGTATTTATGAAAGGTTTGTCAGCTCTGTGTATCTCATAACTCTGTGGTTCTTTCTATTTACAAATTATATTCTTGTGTGACCTTCAGAATAATATTGCGACTGATTAGTAATCCCTTTTTTTCATTTTTCACTATATTTTTAAGGCATATATTTGGTTACCTAGAACGACCTCACTTAATTCACTGAAATATACACATATTTTTAAATAAATAGGTAAAATGGTCGCTTTGGTGAACAACACCTAAATGGTTAGCTGGGAAATGTAATAAATACTTCCAATAAATTATTAGGTGTATGGAAAGTAAGGGTATTGCTATGTCCTGGATTCCAGCACCCTCACTCTAATTAATAATGACCTTATTAATTATTAGCGCAGGCGGAGCTGTTCAATAATCTCACGAACAAGAGTGCCGAGGGAAGTAATACAGCGATCTGATTGTCTAAATTAAAAAATACCTCAAGGTAATAGGTTTTTTGTTCTCGATGTGAAAACATATATTGGCGTGTTGAGTAGTTATTTCCAGCGTTGCATGCTATCGACAATTACAGGAATCTTCGAAACCGAACCACATAAAATTGCACATATCGTTACATCCACATGACTTTTCCAAAACTTATCCAAGAGCGTAGGATTTCACGGCCGGAGTCAAATGTGCAAATGCGTTTTTCCGGGCTATTTGGCCGTGGTCCAGAAAGGTTTAAGTAACCTGACGTTTCGTCTGCTTCTGCGGCAAACTATCGAAAACTACCACATGGCCTCTGAGGATGTTTGCCGCAGAAGCAGACGAAACGTCAGGTTACTTAAACCTTTCTGGACCACGGCCAAATAGCCCGGAAAAACGCATTTACACATTTTCCAAAACTATTTCCCAAAAAAACATCACATTACATAATTAACACATTTTTACGTTTAAATACCCAAATCTAATGCAATCGTAACAATGGAACTCGCCTATGAAATTGTGGCCTCTGATTGGCCGCCGCTGTGGCTAACTTCATGTCGAATCTCATAAAGGTTGCAGCGACATGAAGATAGATCTCATTTGGGAAAACTTTGGAAAAAAGTTGCTTTTCCACACACACCAGTTTGTGGCATTGTGTGGTGATTTAGTGTGAAACAAAGGAGGATTAAATGGAGGAAATGATGGTTTCTTTAGAGAGAGGTATGTAAGGTTAGTCTGATGGAAGCCATTACGATTTTGTTATTTGTTGTTTATATAGATTTTGTTATTTGAAGGGAATTCTCAGTATCTTTGGCAGTATATTACACACTTCATGCTTTATGACCACTATTATTACACCAGGTAATTTGTCTATTATACAGGGTGTTTATTAAACTGATTTATTCGTAAACTGACAATTACGCCTTTTGATCTGAAAGCATCTAATGGCGCACCTAGTAATTTAAAATGTACTATTTCATTATTAAATAGTACACATTTTCCATTCGATGTAGCATAAAGGCACCACGCGACGACTCACTTTCTGTTTACTAATTCAACTCTCTTGTTGTACTTACACTCTTTCACCATCTAATTTTTGAAGTACCAGTTGTGTGTATCATTTCGTGTTTGCTTTATGCGAAAAATAAACGTACCTTTTGTTAACTCTTTCCTTAGTTACCATAAATTACCTCTCGCGCACCTTCAGGGACATTATAAGGAGATTGTATAAATAAAAAATAAATAGGTTGTAGGTACAGGAATGAGAGTACTTGGGGGAAACAAATATGAAGGGAAATACGTAAGTGAATATCTTCGTGCATATTCCGCAATTATCTTGCTGCATATTGCGTCTATATTGTGATAAATTTTTATTGAATATTTTTCTAGTATTACTAGTAAGATTAGCAAAAGAAATTTCTAGCGACACTTTTGACATCCACCCCTTGCAAACAGTACCTGCGGTTAAAAAAACGCGAGATTTTTTTACAGCCTGAGAAGCAAAAACTGGCCTGGCTCTCCCCCAGCTTTCGCTCCCTCTCGTTTCCTTCCTTCCCTCCCTCTCCGTTTTTTTCACGACTCAAGAAATTTTAAAGACTTCCTCCCTTGTGATACACACGATGTTTTTCCCTTAATTAAGGTATCCCTCATTTCCGCTTCCCTTCCTTCCGGGAGCCCAGAAGCGCCCCCTTTTTGTCGCGCTCCCTTACTCGCCTAAACGAAATTTTCCGCGATTTTCACACCACAATAAGCGGATATCGAACACGCTCGCAGATTACATTCGGAGCTATTTCCCATGTATAAGTTGCCTTTGATCTGTTCTCCCTTTTACGGTCTGATAAGCTATAGGTCAGTGTGAGAGAAAGAGAGAGGGAGAGACAGAGACTGGAAATTTATGGGGATAAAAATGTCGATATGGCCGCATTGATTTCGAATATGAGATAACTTGATTTAAATGGCCAGCGGAAACAGAGTTTTTTGATTAACCGACTTTAAAGTACGGGAATTGTGTTGAAAAAATGCCGTTTAATAGTCGTCTAGACAGCTTCCGTAAAAAGGTACACTGAGAAAAACGGTAGTTTTTTTTATATTTGATTAAACCTTTTTTACACGACAGCTAAAAATCATTGTATATATTTTCAGAGTTAGGATATCTTTGTATTTATCTAAGTAGTGCGTTTCCATCATAACTTTGACTCTACCGAATTCTATGTACCAAAGACACTACAGATTACAAAAGAAAATTCTGACGTACCGAGCGCATTCAAAAAGTGCATTTTGCCCTATATTAAAGCACAGTATATTTGTAGGACACTCCGTTTGACCGACCCTCGTACAATTTGGTGCAAATGTACACAGTCGCTTACACAAAGCATAAGCAAGAAGAAACAGAGCTGTGTTCACTATTGCAGTTGGGCCATTACAGTCGTAAAACGATACAGCGCAAAGGATGCAGATGCACGTTCGGGGGTTTTTAGAGGTTAAAACGTTTTTTTTTGTCAGTTCCAACTGAGTATGAAAGAATACAATTATTCGTTCTATTGCTTTCTTCATCGGTAGTGTTACAGGCTACATATCACCGGAAGTTCACTTGCGATTCTGACTGGAGTGAATATAACAGCTTTGATGTACAACGGCTCGTTGAATTGCTTACTTCATCAAAAGTATCATAGACTATATATCACCGGAGGTTCACCTGGAATCCTAATCAAAAGTGAATGTTCCAAGCGAACGGCTTAGCCGATTTTGTTGTAGAACAAATAGTCGTAGTCCTTACAATGTCGCAATTTCGTGGGCTACATAATCACATATCAGGAAGCGGACCTCAACCTCTAAATAATAATATCTGTGTTTTCGTCTCTTTAAAACGATATACCGACAAGAAACTAGACAATAAAATAGCAAGAAACCAATTGGGATTCAGAGAAGGCTCTGGCACTAGAGACGAATTATTTACCATGCAAATACTATAGAATGATGTCGAGATGTCAACTCAGACCTATGTCCAGTCGACTTTTACAAGGAATTTTAGAACATACTACACAGAAGGCTGATAAACTATTCAATATGATTCAATATGATTCAATAGGCGCACGTTATGTTGGTTCACTTTAAGAGTTTAATTAGATGTCAACTAATATTAGGTTTTATAAAATTTGGGATATTTGTGAATACTTAAACAGACTATGGGTACACTGTTCTTTTATCTGTCTCTGCGGAACGGAGTTCGCGATATCTTACATTACCATAAAAATCTACTTATCGATAGAGTCAACACCCTATTCTCGTCTATTATTATAAGAAGTTAAGTCTACAAGCCTAAGTCTATAGAAATAAAAGTTTGTGAAGAATAGGTTAAATTACCGGTAAGCGTATGCCTATGTTTATCTTGATTGTCGTAAACGAAGAAAAATGCAGCAAGTGATAATAAAAAAAATTCTAAGTCCTTATTTAGTCACTAACTGTGCTGTTATTGATGTAAGGTTCATAATACACATAAGCTAGTTTAGTAACATATCGAAAGCGGTCTACATAGCTTCTAAGCTTTTTCCCCTTTGGCTTTATAGTTATTTAAGTCACAAGGAATGTAAAGACATTTTACCATTCGAGGCAAGTGTGTACGAGCCGAGGCTTGTCACTTGCCGAGAATGTTAACAGTCGATACATTCCGTGTGGCTTATTAGATTTTTCACACTGCCGTTGAAAATTTCCTTATAATTCTTCAAAAAATGAAATGTTTCATTTAGTTTGGACGTACGTTACTCTGGCATAAGTTGACTGACATACGTCAGACTTACATATGTCAGTGCGTAACTAGGGATAAATCAACTTGATTTACTCTTTTGATATTCCTAGGAATGTAAATGACAGTATTTACATTCCGTCGTCAAGGAAAAATAATACACGAATGTTATTTGCCATTTTCATGCCACGTATCTATGCATAAAAGAGTGATTTACGATAGCGGCAGCGTGAAAGATATATTAGATTCTTCTAGAATACCTACTCCAGTTTTCCGATACCGTCCTCATGGATATAATTTTATTACCTCTGACTGTTTCTAACGTTGACTGCTGTATTGTCCCTTAAGGATATTTTACTCCAGTTTGTCATGCTTTTGTTTTTGAACTACAACTACTGCGCTTTATACAAACATTTTAGTTTTCATTTGTTTTGTACATTTGGTAAGATGACCCTTTTTCTAAATTGCCTAGTTTGAATGATTGTTCTCATCCACAGCGCTGATTGAAGATGGACACTACCTTGTCCGAAACATATTAGCAAAATATAAAAACATGTTTGATCTTGTCCCGTTAAATGGGCGACGTCTCTCTGGTAATCTGAATTCCAATCTTTAAGGGTGGACTTCTTCCAAAAGACAGTCTAGCTTTGTTGAGTAAAGTGACGGTTTTATAAATTTGTTGCGCGTACCAAAAGTATAACAAACTCTCCGTTGTTCTCAAATGAGAAAATCGTAATGCGTAGCCCATGATGCTGTAGAACATTTAAATTCAATAAGCGCTATTGATAAAAACTTTGAAATGTGTTCGACGCTGATGTGGCGAATCCCACGATACACCGA
This sequence comes from Cryptocephalus moraei, assembly GCA_946251905.1. Lineage (NCBI taxonomy): Eukaryota > Metazoa > Arthropoda > Insecta > Coleoptera > Chrysomelidae > Cryptocephalus > Cryptocephalus moraei. Next base: position 31,247,826 of record OX276454.1, read on the forward strand.
CTTCTAAAAGACCGACGATATATGTATGATATATGACAGTAAATACAAGTGATGCAAATATCCAGAAGTCGGTTCGAGGAAGCCTCTTGACGAGGACATCAAGAATATTATGCGGAGGACCGCATATTGATTTTTCCCATCGTAAACAAAATTCTTGGTATATTGGAAGAAGTTTCTGATTTACTACAGACCAAAAGCACAACCCATGGAAAGTTAACAAAGAAATCGATTTCCAGTACGAACATCTAAAGAGAAATTCGGTAATGTCAACAGAGACGAAATCATGTTCATTTTTATTAATATCTATTGCTAGTAACTGAATGTACATACAGGTCAACGGGATTAGAAAAAAAATTGGACTTATTTCGCGACTTATAGCCACATGGTATAATTGGCATCGTACCCCTGAATTAATCCCATATTAAAAATTGAGAACGATATTTAAATGCGCAAAAATCGTGCAAAATGTTATATTTTGAAATAATTCTAAGACTATCTAAAATACAAAGTTCTATTGTGTGGGTAAGAGAAGAACGGTTAATTTAGGACTTTGTTGATGGAAATTGAATAACTAATTGTTTATATAACGAAAAAATAAAGTTAAAATTTTCAAAACATTAAAATAATTTTTAAAAGTTCCTACATCTTTGCAACTTCTAAAAAATGTTTCATATAATCCTAAAGTTACCATAAATTTTTTATCATTTATCGGTTAATGAGAAAATCAATTTGTTTACTAAAAACACTATAAATGTTTAATTCGTTGTTACAATGTTAATTAACACTAACTCCAACTATTTCAAAAATATCTCGATTTTTTTGTAAATAAACTTAAAAACAAAGTTCAATTGTTATGTCGGTAATTAATAGTTATTTAAGTCACAAGGAATGTAAAGACGTGTTTACATTCGAGGTAAGCGTGTATATTTTTCACGATGCCGTTGAAAATTGCCTCATAATTCTTCACAAAATGAAATGTTTGCTTTAGTTTGGACGTACCTCACTGTGACATAAGTTGACTGACATATGCGTAACTAGGGTTACCCGATGCGGCAAATCTAAACAAAAGACTGTTAACATCCTCTGCAAGATAATAAATCAACTTGATTTACTCTTTTGATTTTCTTGGGAATGTAAATGACAGTATTTACATTCCGTCGTCAAGGAAAAATAATACACGAATGTTATGTGCCATTTTCATGCTACCTATCTATGCATGTAAGAGCTATGTACGATAGCGGCAGCGTGAAAAGTGTATTTTCTATTTCTTCTTCTTCTTCTTCGCTAGAATTATTATTAGAAGTATATTAGAAGAAATATATATTATTAGAATATTATATTAGAAGTATTAGGTATATTGCCTGTTACGATACCGTGGTCGTCCCATGCTTCTTCTCACTTTACATTTGTATTTGAGGGCATTTCTTGGCAATCTATTATCGCCCATACTGTGAAGATAGTCCATCCAGTTCTTCCAATATTGCCTTATCAGATCATTAACATTCCGTTTTGTCCTTAATTTACTAAAAATTCAATCGTATTCTAAACTCAGTATTAACCGACTTAATTCGAACTACAATTTTGACATTAATTTTCCTATTTTGAGATTAGGAACTATAAGTAAAGTCAATTATAATAACCGGTGCACAATTATATTCGAGGCCGACTGTACTTCTCGTGTATGAGTGCTTCATATGAGAAAGTAAAAACAATGTCGAAAAAACAGGATAAGCCGTTTTACCGGTAATTTAAAACCTCTGGGACTGAAGTATTAGCTTAGGGCGTCTTTCGTACTTTCGGCCTATGTGTAACGTTCTGGCGATATCTTCGGGGGCCAATTTTACACGCTTATCCCGTTATGGCCTTTCCCGTTTATTGCTTTCAGTAATATTTTTTTGTAAAAAAATGCTGTATATATAACATATATGTAAAAGAAAATTAAAACAATGTTGCAAGATTTTGTTGATTAATTGAATAAAACAATTAAATAATTACCTACGTATAAAAGAGTATATTGCGGCTAGTTAGAAGACCGAGTAAAAATTTAGTTTTGATAACGACTATGTTGCCCGTTAACTGAAAGTGAGAGTGCAATAAAAATTTCAATTTGTTTCAACAACTTAACTAACAAGATCAAAACGACATAACTTACTACAACTTGAATAATGGCCGAAATGAAGTATATAATATGTATGTATACGATAAGAGCCGAGAAACATACAAAATAATGCGTTTTAAATACGCAATGTCCAGCATTTATATAGCTACAACAAAGTGAAATAAAACGTGTCTATGAATGAATACACATTTACGTGTACATTGTGCAATTTTTATAGTAGGTACATATCGCTTGCATACTCGGACACTTCTTTAGGGCCTAGTTGTCACTACACATATAAATACTCATAATAATCCATTAAATCGTAAGTCTAAACTTTCCACCCATCAATGAGATACCGCATTTGTATCCTGTAAATTCAAAACCGAATCGTCTTAAACTTTTTCTTTGCACCCGGAAAACTTCCCCTTTAATAAATCTCGATTTTCCGAGCTTCCTGCACCATCGGCCTATCGGGCGCGTTACTTCTCTTATGATGAATTTCTCGTTTCTGCGGATATTTCTCGGGGTTTTTATTTTGTGCCACGAACGTTTTTCGGCAAGGGAGAACGTTATTAGTATGCGTCCCGCGAAATTGCTGATTTTCTTTTGAAACACTGCGCCATGGAATTATGGATTTTTTCCCTCCCGGGTTCAGTACGAGAGAGGACCGACCATGAGAGAAATTAAAAGAGGAGAAAATGAGACGTGAAAAGAGAGATTCCACTCCCAGGAGAAGAGAACGGAGGTTCTGAGTACAAATCGAGTCGAGATGATTGATTATGAGTTTCTTGGAGGTTTCCAGTTGCTACTCACCAAAGCGTGTCAAACGACAGTATGCATACCTGAAACAAAAAAACTTAATATTAGATGGTCGTTCAGTATGCAAATTTATTATAAATTGTCGAAATAAAAATTTTACGGTGGTGTACCAGAGTCCGATAAATTGTTCTTATCGAGACGGTACGCCAACAGCCTTCCACGCTATTGATTCGAAACATTAAACGATCCAGGTATAAATCGCATAAACTGCATATCGAAAAATTTACCAACGTCACCACAATTCAAGTGATACTTAACGAAGGATAATAAAAAAATACATTGGCCCGGATAAAATTTATAGGACCATGAAATATGACGAAAAACATTTCTGATAGGATTCATTCTGGATCGATAGGTATTTAAAATGAGGATTGGAGGAACGAAGCCATATACGTTCCAAATATCTATCGCGTTTCGGATTTTCACGATTATAGACGTATATAGTTTTAGAAAATCAAGTTTTATCGGACAGTAAGCGTGGTAGGTAGGTAAAAATTAAGTAAAAAACTAGGTCTAATCCAGAAACAAATTGTTACGCTTGCTATGATTGATACGTAACACTCATAAGCAGAGACTGGAAAATATGCACTAAAAAAGATGTAAAATATGCATGCAATATGCACCAAAAACACCAAAATATGCAGCTAAATATGCATTTATTTACAAAAAATTAACACTAAAAATCAAATATGGCAATCAAAACAATCAATATAAACTTATAATACATTAATATTTTTATCGTCAACATTATTATTATTTTTATTACTATTATTATAGTATATCACAATATATTTTTCCAAATTCTCCATTTTGAAATTTAATCTGCCGGCCTTTAAATAGTGTTTATACATCGAAAAATATCTTTCTACATCACCAAAAGTGACTGGAGCAAACTTATAATTAACTAATACTGCTGGATCCAAAACTGATCTCGTCGCAGTTTTCGTTATTAAGGATTTTATTAATATGTTGTAGTTTACAAAATCATTTTTCGTTAGTACTTGATTTAATTTAAGGTTGACTTTGTCAGCAACGAAACCATAATTTGAGTTTAATATTTTTTTGGACTTCAGGAACGGTTTTAATGCTATCGTACAACGACACCGAATTACGCTATAATTTTCTGATATAAACTGATAGAGAACCAAAATTAGAGTCTTAAGAGAATAATTTGGAAATGTTAATGTTTCACAGAAATCGTAATGGTAATATATGGACTCCCCTTCGAAAATATGACTAATATTTTAGGGTATAAATAGTAAATCTTCAATAAGACATAAAATTTGTAAAATATTCATATCCTGCAATAAATGTTACATGTAAATCCACCCCTTTCACAAAATATTGTAAATTATAGCGAAAATATGCATCATCACTAGATTTTACGTAAAATATGCGGTAACCAGTCAGAATGCGCTAAATATGCAAAGGCATATGCCAATATGCAAAAGCATATAATCCAGTCTCTGCTTATAAGTAAAGAAAGGCATTTATGTAATGTAAACTTCATATTCGGAGTATAGTTATTTGCGTTTTTTCCCAAAAACTGCATATAATGCATACAATGGAGAAAAACGTATTTCTTCAATAACTTAAGCTTTCCGGGCTACTACGTAAAAACCTAGAAAACCGTAATTCATACACCGTACTCTGTTTTGCAAGTTAAGAATTTACTAGTAAACTATTTTTAACAGCATTTATTTAATCCAAATATTTAAATTTATTGATAACTTAGTCAGAATCATTTAACTTGTCACTTTCAGAAAGCAAAAAAATAAGAATTGGATGTGAATCAGCTTTTAAAAGTGCTGATGATTTTTGACCGTTTTTGAGAAAAAAAAAGTTATTTATTATATTCTGTAAAATCCACAAAAATCTTTAAAACTGTTGTAAAAATTAATAAAAATAATGTATGTTTCTGTCTAAAGTGAATGTGATGAAAATGAACATCGTAACTTCCATTTTCACTTCACACTTTCAGTGTCCATCTAATGATGGACACTGAAATTCTGTAGACTAAAAAATTTTTTTAAATTCACATAATTACAATTTTGTGCATTTAATTGGGAAAAAAAGGTTTAATGATTTCCTCAGTGGCCCTAACTTGTGAATAATAATAATTACAATAATAAAACAATAATTATAATATTCAAGAAAAGTAACTCCAAATAAAATCCCCATTCAAATAAAAGAAGTAAATTTACGATCTATTAAATGTATACCTACATGTTTCGGGTTTAGGGTTGACTATCATTAGTCAACCCTAATGATATGACCGATGATGTTGTAAAATGGAGATCAAAATGTCTCCATTTTTGAGTTATGGACTTTCTCTTCAAGATAAAAAAAAATATAATATTATTTGTGTTCCAATTTACAATAAACATGCTGCTTTTAATTGCTTATTTTGAACTGTTATTGCATATATTTGTTAAATTTCATGCATAAATATATTCCTAGTTTTGATATATCTTCATGTAGATTTGTCTTCCCACACTCATAGGAATGAAGTTTTCTGTCACGTTTTATGTTGTAAGTTATAACTTTTAAACATCAGATCGCCTTGGTTATCAAATCTTTTGTTTGCATGCAGTTTACATACTAAATTGATGGAATGAAAACAAAGGAAAAGGGGAAGGAATAGTACTTGAACCGAAATCCATTTTATTAAAATCCCGTCAAAATAATTGAAAAATCAATAAAAGTGAGGTCATGTATATGCTATATCTATACAATACTTAGAATGTATAGTACAAGAGAAAGCAATCAGTATTCACGCGCGTTACATGGCAGAAAGATAGAAAACCAAATAGTCACTACCTTGCTCCAAACGTAGTTGCCTAGCATGTGCGTGCATTGAAGAAAGAGGCAGAAGGTCAGAGCTAGGTAGTGCTAGCTATTCTCTCTCTCTCTCTCTCTCTCTCTCTCTCTCTCTCTCTCTCTCTCTCTCTCTCTCTCTCTCTCTGTGGATCCGCCTGCTTCATGCTTCCCTACCTACCTTCCCGCCACTTTCTCTATGTGAAGAGTAACTTGTGCGAAGCACTGAATGCTCCCACTATTTAGTGAATCCTCCAGGATCTAGTCGGACAAATGGCATATGTTCTGTTTTGCCATTTGACAGATAACAACTGTTATGAATATAACGTAAATTGTTGACCCACTTCAATTCGGTTTAGATGACAATTTCATTTCGTTGTTACAGATTACAAATTTTGTGTTGTGCTGCATCAAAATCCGGCTCGAAGGACCAGGGTTCTCGGGAGATTTGTATGTTCCAATTAATTGTAGTACCATTCATTGGTTCAGCTCAACTAATCAGTTTATTGTGGTTCTGGTCCAGAGGCCCATGACAATGTGTTTGTACTTAGATACGATCTATATCTCTTCGTACAAAATTTAGGGCAAAAGAAAAATTCGGAGCCACTTAACAATGTATGCTCCATGTAACGTCGCGTACGTATCAGAGATTTCGATTGTCTTAGATCGTTATAAGTGACCGTACACTTCACGCGCCAACTTAATATTGCGTGAACAGTTGGGAAATAATAACACGTAATTGTAACATCGGATTTACTAAACTATTTAAATGCAACAACTTAAAATACAACGGAATAGGTGAAGATAGATAATGATTCTCTCGCAGTTAGACAAAGAGTCTCCTTCAAATTAAAATTTCCTTAAAAATTAAGAGACGGGAAACGCGATCTCCGCTTATTGGTCAGATTGATTTCATCCCCTTTACTCGTCGCTTATTGGTTGAAAATCACCCCGGTAAAGAGTAAAGGGCGTGCTGACCATCGCTGAAGATCGCATGTTTCATCTCATATACAGATGGTAAGCACATGTTTTAGAAATCGCGACGTACCCTACTTCTTCGAAATGTGGTCAAAAACTTTCATAATCGATGACTTTCCCGGAGGGCCTTTATTACCCTTACGGTTAAATTGTTGACTTGACTTGTGATTTATAGGAAATAAATTTTGAAGAAGTATCGGGTACTCGAGGATGACAGCAATATCGACCACTGTAAATCAACATCGGTGCAACGATAAATTAAAAATGTCACTTATCTGAGACGAAACACTCCATTTGATGAGGGTCGCAAGTTGCTTTCGAATTCATTTGTATATTGCATAATTGTACCACAGTATATATATCATTCTGACTTGTTTGATGTCTAGGAAAAAGCCGACGTTTTTTGCGAGAGGTCGTAAAGTAATAAAAACCGGCAAGTTCGTAGACTGAGGGAGTTGAGACGACGAGAGGTGGGCCCGCTCGGTGGGCAAGTTTGTAGACCGAGGGGGTGCGACGACAAGAGGATGACAGGGCAAGGGACGCGCGAGGACAGGAGGGGACGATTTTAGTCGCTGGCGAGAGTTACCGGACTTATTAGAATATCTATGGACGATGATTGTACTGTAGTGTATACACGCACGAATTTACTTTCACAAAACTATGATTCAAATAGATTAATATTTGCCTTCGAAATTTTACAAATGTTATGGTTGTTATAATCGTAGCAATCTACTTACGTAATACGAATGATAACAATTGTTATGAAGTGGTGCTTACAGAATACACCTGAAAAAACTTGATAGCTTATTGCAATTCAGTAGATGTACAAATGGCTACAAAATACAATTTTCAAGGATATCATTTGTAGTTGTTAGGTTTTAATAACAAAAAACGTAACAAGCATTGCACAGGCATTTAAATGTGTTTTTCTCGTTTCAATAAAACTTCCCTATTGAATCTAAAGAGCATGCATATCCGAAGTACATTAAGAATCTTAAACATAATCTACTTAGAGGGTAAAAATCTCAGCTCTTCCCATCGCACTCAATAAATTTTGATTCTAAACCGAACTCCATTAAACTAGCAGGTTTGACGATATTTCATTTACATTAAGTAATTGGTAAAAGCGCCACTTCCTCCGTAACCAACCATTTCTCATTTACATTTTATTACTTACTTTCATGAAATATTAAATCAAATGATGATTAAAGTAGAAATGAAAAATCACACCTCTAGTAGCGCCAAAAGTTATTAATTTAAAAGCTCGGGATATGACTTTGTAAAGTTACCCCACAGAAGATATATCCGTTTTCACATTTATACTAGCGAAACTCGTTAAACTTATATTTCCCTATTAATATTAATGAGGTGTTAAAAGCATTTCCGGTGAAATTATTAAAAATGGTGAGGACACATAGTTTTCAGACAGAAAGGCCGAAGTCGATACAATTTATAGTAATATTAAATCGGTTAGTGTTAACCAGGAAATGAACCAAAATGAATGCAATAGTTATTAAATAAATAATTTACTATTTATCAGTTGCAATTAGTATTTATATTTCAATTTGTGGGTTAAATTTGAATACATTGAATAATATTTCCATGTAAATTCTATTAGTTAGCCACGCCTTGTTTTTCTCATGATTTATTTTGATGGAAGACACTTTCTGTTTCGTAAATGCCGGAAAATAGCCCGAGAACCCGGCGAAAATGGAAAACACCTTATGGACCACACCTGCGCCATTACTTTATCCAACAAGCTTACGGTCATTTAAATTTCCGAGGCTAAAAGCAAAGGGGATTTTTTACATTTCACGGTGAAAACTTCGGTAGTTCGTCCTCAACCAGAAGGGAGATCAGGAGAAATAATTATTAGGGGAGGAGGTATCGAAGAGTTCTGAATGTCTATATGTATTATGCAAGAGCCGGAAAAATTTCAAAGCGCATTATTCTGCATTTTCCGGTGATTCCTTGGAATAAATGCATTTTTCGTTATAACGTATATTTTTGCATATTTTATGGAAATGAATTCAAGTCGCTACCAAAAATATATCGCTAACAATCTTTCACCGCAGGCAAGAAAATAACAAGTAACTTTCAGGTAATTTAGTTCAGCCAACTGCTTGCTTTTGGGTAAATTCATTAGCGTTACTGTTACTTAAACTCAGTCAGTGTTTAAAGTTCTATTATGCTGATTTGTTTCAAAATTTTTCAAAATATATTTCAAGCACTTTGTCATGTTTTTTTTTGTCAAATAATGAGAGGGATTCAATAGATAAACATACCTGCATCTATTTTAGGGTTAAGTAGCAAAAAGGTAGAAGATTTGGTTTAAATAACTAGACCAGTTGTTCTTTTCATTATCTATGATGATACAGATTGTTACTATTAAACAAAACATATTTTGTAGTTTCACAAAAGTAGTTTTTTCATTAATTCTACAAAATTTATTTTGTAAATCGATAGAATTTTAGTATTTTTTGGAGTGAAGTGTGTCCTACGTATTTTACGTATGATTAAATCGATGAAGTGTGGTGAAAAACACAATTTTTGTGCATATTAGATTAAATTTGAAAGTATATCTAACTTTTTACAACTGAAATAGATGTAAGTATAGTATACAATGCCATTCACGGTCGATGGTAGGTTAGAATGATATATATAGGATTATTCGAAAATTTGTTTTTTTTTTGGGTAGTTGTTTCAGCCCTATCCATCTAACAGTTATTTAAGTCACTAGGAATGTAAAGACGTTTACATTCGAGGCAAGTTCTCTCTCTCTCTCTCTTTATTTCTCAGGTTTCCTGGATACGCCACGGTGATTCGACAGTCGGTTATCAGCCCCACGTTGAGCCCGAGCACAACGTTGCCGCCATCGATGTTAAAGACGTAAAGTTGTATGGTCGGTCGTAAAGAGGCGACATTGCCATTCTCGTGGGAAAGTCGTGAAAGTGTCGAATTCTGTTGGGAAGTGAAGATGCGTGAGTAACGCACCACAGTGTCGCGTAATTTGTAAATTCCCACTTGTTTTAATGTGGTTAATTCGAGCTCCGTATTATTTATTGTAAAAATGTAATTCCCCAATGAAGAAAAAAATAGTAAGAAGCTTCGCACTGTTCTACAGTACCGACTACTGTACTCTTTTTTAAATACTTACGTTCATTCATGACACATTTACAATAAAGCGGAAAAATTTAGAAAGCAACAAAAAAGTTCAAATAGTATTTGTAAATGTACCCACAAAACCATTACAGAAGCGCGTTAATTTGCATTGATGTCGCTCAATTTAATAACCATCCCTACCACCGAAACACTAATTAGTAGGAATACATCGAACATATCAATTGTATTGCGTACATTAACGGTTATCGTAAAGTTCCCGGTGATATTCGTTAATTTCCATTACCGTTGATGAAATTACGTCCGTATTCGACAGCGAGAAATTACAATAAGGGATTGATGGAACGATAAAGTCAACAAGAGCCCCTCCTTGTATATTAAAAGATAATCCTTAATTCATGGCAATTATTATTGTATCCATTGTTGAAGTCACGCATCTATTTTATTCCTTTATTTGAAGAAAATTTACGATCATTCCAGGTACTTTTACGTTTGTGGTCGATTAAACCAGTATCAACCAGTATTAAAGAGGTAATTTACGATTATCACCGTTTTAAGATTACATGGATATTTGATTAAGGGGCCTGCATAGCTGAACGAATCTTATTTCCAACTTTGCTCCGTTAATAATAGACCGATATGCATGCGGTTTTCACTATTAGGATTGAAATAACGTGTAGAATTGAGGACGCTAAAGAAAAAATAATTGTTCATCAATAAACTGACGTTTTCATGCTAATTAGAGTCGGGTTGATGAGGCACCTCGGTCAGAGGTAACATATAGTGTCCATATATAAAGTTTTGTAAGAAATAAATGCCCAACAGAAGTATAGGCATTGGAAATAAAAAATGCATTATATTTTATCCGATAGCTATTTCCCTCTAGCGGCTTGTCCGTCGGAATCCCACAACTGCAGCAGCGCATAGAGAACGGCGTGACGGTGATTTTCGTACGGGGTCGCAGAGTTCCACTCGAGCGTTATCGTTCTCATTTTGCTTTCTCGAGAGATAAAGAATTTTTACTGACCAAATTTGAGTACAAATTATTTCGTTGACTAATTAAACTACGCGGTCGATTATTATAAAATTTCATACGAACGTTCGGAAGTTAATGTAAAGGAGCACTAAAACGAATTTTCCAAAAAAAATTCTCACTTTTTGAACTTTAATGTAATTTTTTGTCCCAAGGGCGTTCGAACAGGTGAACTTTATTTTCGCTTTTTAATTGTGTTTTCATTAGATATTACTTCCGTTAAGGTCTTCCAATTAAGGGTGGAGCCCCCCTCTCCCGGAAATAGTTTATATCTCAGAGTTTTCTGGATACTTGATATATGCACTCTTTGTTTAAAATAAACGAATATGCTTTTTTCTGTGTTCTTCGATATTCGATAACGAATATTGTTTCACGGTTTTTTCGTATACGAACTGGAAGGTGGAAAAATGAGTAGTACCTAGTATAGTTAGGTGGGATTTACAAAAATGAAACAAAATTTCAAGCACGAAAACAGGTAAGAAAATAAATGCTTGTGAAAAAGTCCTCTTTAGTTCGCTAGTTCCTGATATCAAGTTGGTGTTACAAACAAAAAATCACGTTGGCAAGCCAAACGTAATGGTAGATTTATAGTGTAGGAATTTGTTATAACACGAAATATATGTCGTTTTTTAGTTAATTGCTCCATAGGAAAACTAGGTAAAATCTTACATAAGAAGGGGGAGGGGAGTCCAAAAAATGTTATGTCCTTACATGGAGGTGGGAAGAGATCGAAAACGGACAAAATCGTCCTTAGGTAATTAACGAATGGAATAGACCCAAAGTGCAGAGATTATTTTTATCAAGAAACCGATTAATAATAACTGGAGTTGAAGAACTTCCAATTTTTCATAATTCTATAAATAAAACCTATATAGGAATGATCCTCACTCGTGGACCCCAGATTTACAAAGGGCATGCCAATAAGAGATGTTGTTTGGAGATGATGTTCAACATATTTATTGCTTGCTAACTGTTGTTTCACCTGTCGAGTTGGATCTATTTAGTTATTAAAACTCCTGGTTCAATATTTATTTTTATTCATCTGTTTTCAAAAACTGTTAGGCATAAATATGTGTTTTTATTTATTGCTAATAATAGTAATAATGATAATGCAGAAATTCATTTTCAGCACAATACTGCAACATTAAATTTTCTTTGTGATTACTCCCTGAGATCACCAACGTTTCTTATAATTTCAGTAACAGGTATTTGATATCAATATAAAATTAAAATAAAATAATTACCCACAAAGATTCATTAGGTACTTATATTAAAACCTTAAAGTCTTAAAAATATTAAGGTATATTGCATCGTTCATATTCTTTTAGTTGTTACAGGTCAATAAAAATTGTCCCAATTTTTTCGTAATAACAGTCAATGGCTAGGTTAGAAAATGTTATTCCTTTACAATGGGATATATAATGTAGTTAATTTTTTTCCAAATTCGACTTCGTAAAACTCTAAAGTAAAAAAAAATTATTTACAAACTGTACAAGTAACCAATTCGTCATCAATTATTATGCATTTATTTCACATTAAAATACATTGTTTTACATTTGCACATTGGTTACCATAAAAAATTCAGTTGCTTTTTATCAACAACTGATAGCTTTACAATAAAAATACTCTAATTATTTATATTGAAAAGTATTGAAGAAATTAAAAAAAAATAAAATTTTTCTAAATAAAATTATTTAGTATTACTAATAATTTTCAACATTACTTTATTAATTCAGTTCTCTTTCCGATGACTTTATTTATTTGGATTTCATTAAAATATTGAAAAATTGTATTTACAATTCCGCGCGTTATATACCGTGTAAACCGCGGTTCAATCGAATCTGTTAGAATTAAATTAAATGATTGTATGAGTGTTTATTAAAATAAGTGTAAACGCCATGCTACGTACGGTTTTGTTAGGCCCCTGTAGGATGCATTGTATTTATAATTTTTTTTGGTATTTGTTCATGTATGCGATTTTGTATTACTTTTATTAATAATATGTAAAAAGGCAAATAAATAATAATAATAATAATAATAATAATAATAATATTTTTGATAAGGAAATCAGAAACCGGTATTTTGGATCCAAAACACATTTAAATCTTGTAAAATGTTTCGAGCAAAAACGCCTTTACATGTCCGCTTCCTCTATTTCTCCACTTTTTCTAATATGCCGACATACATACATCCTTATACATGTCATGTTGTCATGTAGTAAGTATTCAAAAATTCGATTGACGGAACGGTTATAAAACCAAATGAAAGTCGAAATAAATTTATCCGTATTTTTGCGAAAATGGTTCAATGCTTTTCAAAACGTGGTATAGAGTGTATCATAAAGAAACTAACTACCTACCGAATCCCAATAAATCACTGCGAAAAAACTGAATCTATATGCAGACAAATAGAGCTTGAATTGTTTGTTAGTTTCTTTATCTCAATTCTCTCCTAATAGACCAGTGTCGATAATTTTGAAAATGGTAAAAAGTGAAAAAAAATTATAGTAGGATGAAACCCATTGGAAAAGGTAGAGAATATTACAAAAATGAAAGGAAAAATAAATTACGGGCGATCTGAGGTCGGGAAGGGGACGGGGGTGAGTATTTAAGGGTAAAAAACGGTTTATCTCGATTTCCGGCAAAACTGCAATTCCTATGAAAAAAAGTTAAATGGCAAAGTTTGTAGGTAATAAAAATCTACAACTTTTCTATCGACACATTTTGCACATAACCTTAAAATTTGTGTGAAAAATACAAATAACCAAGTTTTTGGTTTTTTATTTTTATCTTTTGCAAAAAAATTTATTGCTTTTGCAAAAATATCTAATTTTTTAAAACAGTCGGTGTGTTTTTTGTTCGTTCAAACCTCTACTTTCTGATGATATAAAAAAATATACATTACTATGGTAAATATTCTCAGAAAATGCAAATAATGAAAAAAACTCGAATCCGATATTTTTTTAATCATTATGTATCATTTTCAGCTGTTTATTAAAATTTACACTTTAATCACTCGAAAAACGTAAGATTTCATGTTACATTCATAAACAAAAAAAATTACAAATCCATAAAACATCAAGATTGCAAAAAACATGCGAAAATAGTTGTTCTAAATATTAAAAATAGGATTTAAAGGGGATTTCATCTAAAAAATGTGACTGCTGCAATGTTTTCAGTAATAAAGTTGATTTATTAAATCCTCATTATTTATTTATTTCACAGAAAATCTCAAAATATATAAATATACATGTAAACCGTATTATTGAATTTAAATACTTTATACTGATTACGTTATTCATTATAATATTTTTAAATACAATAATTTAGTTATTTATAAATACCTCATCTTGTATTCTAACCAGTTCTCCATTACTTTTTGTCTCTTTGATGGCATTTCTTCATCGTTAGATTCGACAAACCTTCCCGATTCTAGTGGATCTTCGAAATCTTCAAGACCATCACCGTCTTCGTCTCCAAGATTATTTGCGGTCTGCATTAGTTCTTCATCCACAATTTCATCTGAATCATCAACTTCCTCGTAGGTTTCTCCTTTCACATTGGAGCATGTTTCAGAACCATGATAATTTGAGCATAAATTTGTACATTTTAAACCATGTTTTCGGCAGCCACATTTTAAACTGTTACATCCAGTTTCACAGCTGCAGCAAATAGTTTTGAGCAATATTTCCGGAATTAATTCCTTCTCTGTAAATTTGGGCATAATGCCACGTTGATGTTGCTTCCAGCCCCAACCTGTTGGTGTCAGTTCGTTACCCAGCCAAGTCTGAAGCTGATTATATGCCCTGTAACAATGTTGCTGCTGCACCTTCTGTGGGTGGGAGATTTGCCAATGTGATAGAAGATTTAATTCTTGTCAATTGATATTTTTGAAATCTTAATTGATTCAGTGTTATATTATCATTTTTACATTTATAAATAGATCTTTTCTTTTCGAAATGTTTGTTTGACCGCAATTGAATTGTAAATTATGTAAAAGTAATCAATATGATCATAATTTTTTTAAAGTATTTTGCTGCTCAATGTTAGTTTATTACTTAGTAGATGTTGTACGACTAAAGTGAAAGTTAAATATTAGCATTAGAGAACTTGGCGAATACCTACTGGTATATATATAGTCCCAGAGAATTAGAGCCAAAACCTACCAGATGTGGCTGTGTCTTTACGTAACTTAGATACTCTCAAAATTGGTCGAAAATGATGTATATAATCATATTATAAGTATGTGCTAGCTAAAAAAGGTGTGCTATTTGCAAGAAATATCGAGAAGTGCAAAAATGCACGAAAATACCGCATTTCGTATCACTATTTTAAATTTAACTCTGTATATATGCAGTTTAGAGAAAAAATTATATCTTGTGAATTTGTTCGTTATGAAATTTCCTACAAAAGAGAATTAGCTAAAGCTCCACTTTGTTATATTGTCGCTGCTAGATCGCAATAAAGCGGGAAAAAAGTGATGAAAATCGAGGTAATTTTGAGGCGTTTAATAAACAGGTAAGAAATTACACAATTCGAGTATAAATAGAGATTTAAGTACTTTAAAGTATTACAAAATGAAATCCGAAAACCAGATCCAAATCTGCTTGTTATTTTTTGCACTGTACATTTGTTAACTAATTCGAGCTAAAAAAAAACGTCATTTGTTTGCGTCGCTGCTGGGGTCGAAATTAGGCATTTTCATTGCCGCTGATTTTTTTACATATTCCTTGGCCCGTTAGCTATCATATAGAGTCGATATAAAATCCATTTTCCATTTTTTGACAACTTTTGGGACGATTTTAAAAGTTTGTAAAATTGTGACTATAAATAAATACTATCGTGAAGCAGTTTTGCAGTGTGAAAAATATATCAAAGTACTAAAAAAATAGTTTTGTCTACCTTCTATCTTGTAGGAAATTTCATAGCGAACAAATTCATAAGTTATCATTTTTCCTCTAGACTGCATATATACAGAGTTATATTGAGAATAGTGATACAAAATGCGGTATTTTCGTGCATTTTTGCACTTCTCCATTTTTCTTGCAAATAGCACCCTTTTTTAAGCTAGCGCATACTTATAATATGATTATATACATCATTTTCGACCAATTCTGAGAATATCTAAGTTACGTAAAGACACAGCCATGTCAAACTGTAGTGCTCCTGGACTAATAATGGTAATTACAAATTATAAAATATGTACTTACAAGTTGCAAGATATTTGTATATATATACTAAACACTTTATTTATTTGTTTTGTACTTGTGGCTTAACACTAATTTAGAATACATGAGTGTCACAAGAAAAACTGAGAATGTGCGAAAAGGGTCAAACGCATTGGAATGATATGACGCTCTTCGCTCTTACGCAGTACACAATACACATTAATACCATAACACTAATAATAACATTAAGTATATTAACAATTTGATAATATTTGATCTCAAAGGGACGGTTACGTTTCCACCTAATAGTGGCAGGGTTCAACAGTACCACTATCTATCAGGATCTATCCGAATTGAAAACTGTTAAAAGTGCAACTATGATAGAACTCTAAGCTTCAGTTTGTCACTCGAATAATTTCACAAGGTTGACAAGAAGGTTCTCTGGGAGTAAGCATATACTACTTTACAATTTTTCGATACATTTCGGTAAAACGCCGTACGTTCTTATATTCAAGTCTTATCATAAAATGTCGAAAGTATCGAGTGAATAGGTAAACAAATATCAGAGTTACAACCTATTTGACCAGGTCGATAACAGTGAAGTACAGCACATATTTCACAAGTTATAAGATGTTTATCTGAAGATAAACACAATTTTTAAATTTCATTTTCAATTAAATCAAATGAATTTGAAATTTAGTTGGTTAGACTTTGTGGTTGTCTTCATATATCTCATATAGCCAACTCTAGAGCTTGGATAACCTTTCATTATAGGAAGTTTACTGAAACTCCAATACGGATGAAACGCCATGCCATCATAACACAGTCGATGTAGAAAGATTTAAGTTATTAGAAAAACTTTGTGAGTTACGGCCTAAAGTTCGACCAGATCGTCATATGTGAAGTATGTATTTCACAACTCACATAACTTCTTGGGAATTGACTAAGTTATTTAACATAAATTTCAGTGTAAGAGATGTGAAAAGTTTCAAGTGATTACGTTTAATAATTTTCACAGTTATGACCTCACGTTTGACTAGAATGATATTAGTAAATAAAGCACCAGTTTCACAAATTGTAGAAAAATTGCCTAGACTCCAATTTGCAGAAAAGGCTTGATATAAAATGTGCACAGATTCAAGAGATTGTAACCATGACTTTTAACGTTATGAGCTTGTTTGACTAAAAAACGCAGCTCGTGCAGTAAAGCAATTATCACAAACTCTAAAATTTGTTCTGGGATTATATTGACAATGGAAGCGTTGAAATCAAATACTTATGATTAAATTGTATGTATAACGTGAATTGCATCTAGCGAAACACGAGAGATATATTTCTAATGCGTTTGACCAATGTCTCACGTAGTCTTGTTTTCTGAAAAGTCTAGTAAAGTTTTCTGTAGAGAGCAGTATGGTGACACATTTGAATAGAGTATTAATTTTCTTAAAAGGAATAAGAAAGTATCCACCTCTGGCTAACATTTTTCAAACATATAAATCATCCATGTTTTTGTGGTCAGGCCCTCGTATTAAATGAAAGCAGCTCTCAAACACTCTACCATTGCACTCAAAGCATTTGATTTCATTAGTTGCCTCTGGCATTATTTCTTTTTGGAAGTGGCAACTTTTTGATCCTTCGCCCGTCTCTTTGAAGACTCTTTAGTCCACGAGTTTATTTCATAAACTCTCCCCGTTTCCACTTTAATATTCCGTTTCTTTTTTGAAAGCGGGTTACCGCAAAGAGTTCCCTATAAGCTATTGAATTTTTCACTCGATGGGCAACATAAATGAATCTTCGCTTGTAACATAAATCCACGTCGGAAAGGAAGGAGGCAAAAATTCCAATAAGGTTCCTTAATTAAATTTCGTGAAGAAAGAAAGTACCTAATCGAGACGGACAAGAAGTGAGAATTTCGTGATCGGCGAAACTTCAAAGTACCGGATTAGAGAATACTTAAAAATTTAATTGTTAAAGTCGCACGTGTCGGTAATAAATTTCAATGGGTCGGCCATTAAAATCTTTAAAATACGTATGGTAATACGTAAAATTGTTGAAATGAGGCTGATAGTTCAAGGGGTAACACTTGATGAAATCCAAGAAGTAAATAAAATCTAAAAAGGTACTTAAAAAGGTTGTGACATTTCAAGCGAATAAGTAAATTACTTATTTTCAACAATTAGATAACTAAATTTGAAAGAAAAAATCTCCACGCCAAAATTAACAGATACAATATTAGTGTTCTATTAAACCAGTATCCTTATATCCATCACCTAAATATATGTTACTTTCAGCACATTTTTGCGATTTCGGTACAAAATTGCAGACGTTTAGGAGTTTTGGCACATTTTTGGATACTCTTCAACTGTTTTGGCAATTTTGTCACAAGTAATGGATGGAGTAATAATGGCGCAACAAATATTGTATTACAAGGTTATACTATTTAGAAGTCCAAATTAAATTCAACAATTTGGAAATATTTGTTTAAATTTTTACTCAATTTTGAAACACTTTTAGTACACATCGCGAACGTTTTTGATGAATTTAGCAAATGTGATACTACAAGTATGGTAAGGATTACTTAGAGTTTAAATACACAGCACTAGCATTCAGTATGTACTTTTTTCGATGGTAACTTATTTTTGGCCACGAACAATTTAGCAATTCGGGTACCTTTTTGGTACATTTTTTTGATACTTTTGAAAAAATGTCAATAATAATGCTAAGAATAGATTCTTCTTATTGAAAAGTCCAACTCACAATTAATATCGTATTTGGGTAAATTTGTGGTGATTTTGATATTGTAACGCGCTTAGTGCGGTTACTTGTGAGATTTGGCGCTGAAACGGAGTTCGGTAGTTCGGTTAATCGGCCTTAGGAGTCGGTTTTACGGTCCCTGCTCGGGCGCCAAATTTGTAACGCGCTTAATGCGGTTACTTGTGAGATTTGGCGCTGGGACGGATTTCGGGAGTTCGGAAAAGGATTTTAAAAGACGGTTTTACGGTTTTGCTCGGGCGCCAGATTTTTAAGGGTTTTCTCCCTCGGGAATATGCCTGGGTAATTTACGAACTCAGGAGATTACTAGGGTTGTCTGTAGAAATGAAACACACGATAGAAAATCCAAAATTATTTTATTCCCAATTGGCCGTGAAAACAATTCGTACGATTAACACCTGCGAGGTCGTCGAACGGAGAAATACAAAAACTTATTTACAATTATTTATGTGTCTCGGAAAGGAAACACACAAATGCGAAAATATAAAAGTATCACAGTTGAAGAAAAATAAAATTTTATTCTAAATGAAATCGGAAAGATCGAAAACTATTTAACTAAGCGAAAAATGCGGAAACGGAAAATTACAATACTTTTGCGAACAATAAAATTAAGATTCGAAATATGAAAAACCCCTCTTAATACTGAAAATGCGAAAACGGAAAATAGTATTAACAATTTCACATTGAAAAAGAAAGAGCTAAATACGGAGACGATAGGAAAACGTGCTGTAGTTAATATTCGGTAGTGCGGCTTTTACATTCGGAGAGAGTGAGAGTGAGAGCGAGAGCGAGAGAGCGAGCGGAAGATTGTGGTGAATTAATTTCTCCCTAACACGAAGAGGGAAAAATTAACTTATAGCGGTTCGGAGAGACGGACATTTTCACGGTGCTACAGATCACTCACATAATTATATCGGTCGGTAACGGACAATTACATAACATATAACGGCGGAACGATCACAGATACATATAACAAATAATTCGGCGGCCTTAAAATTAACGGCGGTGACGATCACAGTTGACGAATATCGGCGGTACGTTCACAGTTACATAATAACGAAGAATTCGGCGGTCTTAAATCTAACGGTCGGTGACAAGCACAGTTTATGGACGGTTACATAACAGATAACAGATAGTTACATACAGCGGCGGTCGGCGGTACGCTCACCATCAGACAATTACAGATATCGGTCGGTCGGACGGAAACAGACAACAACGAATAAATACGAATAACGTAAATAAGTAGTGGTTCTCGCCTTGGATTAACTCAGGCAGAGGACCCGTAGAGGGCGAGTGGCTCATATTCATTTAGTCTTGGTATTTAAACTATGGTAGATTGAACAGTGCCTTATCGGCCGCCATCTATCCGAGATAGGTTTGATTTCGCGATCAATTGTATAGTGGGTGGTCTACTCTCAACTCTCTAAAATCGGCTTCGTTACAATATATTTGTAGGCAATTTTGGTATAATATGATAATAGCGATTCTTAGGCTCCCAATTCAAAATTAATTTTGGCAAGGTGGTACATTTTAGGATAAGTTTTTTTGGGCATATTGAAAACATTGTCAATCTAGAGCTAAATTTGCTTTACTTGTAAGTAAAGCAATTCTCTGCCGATTTATAGCTGATTTGTCATGAATTTTAGTAGTCCTGTATGTCTTTTGTCTATCTACTGTTTTTATTTGGCTGCAAAACATTGACATGTTACAACCCCATTTGACACATCATTAAGTAAGAACATTCCATTTTTCTTTATTTTTGTAATATAATTGTAATTTTCTTTGGTAGGGTTGACTAAAGATGGTTAAAAATTTACACGAAACATGTTTCAACACATTTAATAGATCGTAAATTTACTTTCTTTATTTAGATGGGGATCTGATTTGTGGTTAAGTTCCTTGTTTGTATATTTAATTATTTCAGGCTTTAAATATACTACCAGCAATAACCTAATTCTAATTTAACTTAACCCCACACTACATTTATGTATACACTTTACACAAGTACCTACAATTATTTAACAACAATAAAATAAAGTTTTATATACAAACAATAACATCAATTTAAAAACTAGTTCGTTATAAGGGGTCACTAATATGACAATTAGGAGAATTTCAACTAAAATATACTTATAAAGAAAATAAAATGTTGCTACACATGATAGTATTTAAGATGTATATTTATCTTAGAAGTGAGGCATTTCTTGATCCATATTTTTTTCATATTTCGACCTAATTACAATATGAAACCGTAAAACTTATTGTTAAATTACCCCGTATATCCGTAATTTATAATAATCACCTTTATAGAAATAAATGAAACACTTTTTCTGAAAAGTTAATTACAAGTATTTCATTAAACGAGCTCGTATTAAATACCTCATTGAACCTTTACCAAGCACTCAGCCAAGCTCTTGGCCAGGAACGTGGCAATAAAACACAACAAATAATTAATACTTTTCTGGATCGACTCGACTCCGCAGATAGCGAATTACGTTTAAAATACGTTCCTTGTACCGTTAATAACCGCGGACATTATCTCACAAAGTACGATATAGGAAATTATTATTCAAAAAGGAACACCGAATTAAAGCTGTTCCTAAAAGATAATGAACCATTCATCATCCTACAATAGTGACACTGATAAACGCCCGGTAGATTAATAAAAAAGATAAACGGTTGAAGGGTAGATACGGACATGATTGAGCGTCCGAATTACCGATTCGAACTGTATGCAAGAATCCAAGATTAATTTCTACCAAGATGAATGAGGGAGGAAGGAAGGGACACGTCAGGAAAAATTAGGAGCGTTTCTAATTAAGAGAAATAAAGCGAGAAAGGAAACCGAAGGGACCCTTGTACGTTCCGACAACTTTTATGTACATGTCATAACTCGATTTTCAGTAACTCTTTGAATTGTTTTAAAGTCGCCTTGCACCGTTCCTTTTCGCGTTTCCACTCTTTTTCTTCCACGCGGGGAATTGCTCGGGACCTCGCTTTGATGCTCGCATAAGTAAAGGGAAGCCGTCATCGGCAGTGTGTCGAAAATGGGACTCAAGTTCGCAATTTTCCTCGACATGGGAGAAGATGTGAAATACCTGGACTAGAAAATATAATTTAAAAACGCGGTCATGTGAATTCAACGTGGAGTTTGTATAAGCGTATTATGTGAGAAAATTCCACATTCACAATACGACGTGACTAAGATATGTGGAATACAAAAATGTAAATTGTAAGGTTGCCTACCTTTTTGAAAATGTTTTTTGGTGTACTGCTGTTGTTTGTTTCCTTTCAACTTTCTGCAACTTGAAATTTTCCCTGAATCAGCATTGTATTGAGACTGTTCAAGTAGATATATATCATATTTGTATTCAAGTAATTGCTTTTGGGTAGTTGGTAAAGTAACCCAAGTAATACTAATGGATGAATCAGTATAGCCCAGCTTTAAATAAATTTCCTTCACATTTAATACCCCTAAAATTTCCGAATTTTAAGCCAATTTCCCATTTCCGAAAGGGCAATTATTTCATTACTTCTATCCTATTTAAATCCTTTTTAGAATGGTATTAAGATTTATCAACACAATCTTTTTTCAGGCAGTTTGCATCTTAGTACAAATCATTATTTACCTTGATTCGCTGTTTCAAACTAACAGCTAACAAATTCGAAATCGTACAATTGTAGCTAAATTTGAAGAAGTAATTAATCTCACAAGACATAAATAACCGATATGGCATAGTGAATACAATTTAATTGCATGGGTTTCTTAGTGTAATTCAGGACGAGAAATGAGCGAATGTACATATACGTTCATTGACAGGTACTAATACTGAAAGTGTGCTCATCACAAGTGACAAGAGAATCATAACCAGTAATGACAATGATATAAATGTCACAAATAGTGAATAATTTCGAAAATATATTGCTCGCTTTGTAGTAAAACGTATACTTCAATACTCGACTTGTGTCGAATGTTCTTTATTAAGTTAATTACTACACTTCACTCCTTTTTTAAAAAAAACCATCAAACATGGTAACTAACAGGTTAAAAATACCATCACTTATCAAAGAAAGCACTAACATTTTGAAACAGAAAAATTGTAAATGCAAATATACGTCTATAATAAGACGTGAAGATTATGTTTCACAAATATAAACCTAGGATGCATTGGATCGTATGAATATTGGTG
This sequence comes from Cryptocephalus moraei, assembly GCA_946251905.1. Taxonomy (NCBI): domain Eukaryota; kingdom Metazoa; phylum Arthropoda; class Insecta; order Coleoptera; family Chrysomelidae; genus Cryptocephalus; species Cryptocephalus moraei. The sequence goes on from OX276454.1 coordinate 31,270,823, forward strand.
CAGGTTTTCGCCAACTATCTATTTACTAAAACTGAATATAAATAATGATAAAATCAACCACAATTGTTGGAAACTGTATAAAGTGACATCCAAATTGGTTATTTATAAGTTATGATCCGTTTCTCTAACAAAACAGCAATTTACCCAAAAACTGACATTTATGTTTTTATCATTTTTTAAATTATCAGTATCTATTTCGATATAAACTATAGTGCTCCTCTTCCACATGTATTAATAATAATTCACAGATAGAACGGTTACTAGGAACCCCAGAATTGCATGTGCGAAGCGAATACCCTTCACGGTTCGTTTTCGATTTACTTACTGTTTTACTTACATATCTCTCATATCTAACTGATTTTTGAATATATGTATGTGTGTATACGTCACGGATCGAGTGATTATTCATAACATTACTTATAACTACAGGTCATTATGAATAGTAAATATATATGTATGGAAATTTATCCCACTGCCTCGCTATAATAAATAGTTCCATATTCATATGGACACTTCATTCGTGACCAAATTTAAATTCGTAAACCAAATTTTGTATTTTCCCTATTAATGTAATCAGTAATTATTAAATAAATGCGAAATATTGAACAATACCATTGCTACGTCCAAACCACAAATAATAATTATCACTATTATGTTGTATGGTGTCCGAAAAGATGATCACAAATATTAAAGCGATTCTACAGAAAGTCTGAATAGTTTATATTATCAGTGTAGTCATATTTATTGAAGTATTGAAGACGTAATCGAAAAAGTATATTTTATTTAATATTTTAGAATCCATTTCCATTAAAAGAAGAAGCATGCTGGGGTAAGCTATGGTTTCTGCAGCTCTATTATGGAAATTAACAAGTGACTCATGGTGCCACAATGACGTGGGAATAAGTGGCTACTAGCTAGTAATAATTTTTGTAGTCGATTCACTCTTATTAAATAAATTATTATTCTTTGAACTCATTTAACTAAAAAGGTCCTATTAGACTAATATCGAATGCTAAACGGTTTTTGCGATAAATGGGTTAAACGTATCGTCCCGTAAATAGACTTGATAAAAAACTGAAAATGTGTCAACTTGCAACGTTTCCGTCTTTTATTAATCACCTAATTAGTAAAATTATGCAAGTTACTAATTTCCTCGCACTTGGTAGATTTGGCTTACCCATAATTTTATCAACGGTTTCCATAAAGGTCTAAAGTCTATTTAAAAATGTAACCATTAAATACCTAGATAAAAAACATTTTTTCATAAAAAAAGTACTTTATAATTGAACAAAGAGATTGTTGAAACATCTTCAACAGAAAAAAGTTCTTTTTATATAAAATAAATACCTTAAAAAATGCAGTGAGCTTTATATAATGGTTTGCTTATAAATATTATTAAAATTATTACACACTAACAGTACTAGTATTACTATGTATGTAAAAAATTAATTAAACAGCGCATTTTATTCTGAACAACATATTATGGGTAAATGTCCGTAACAGATGTTTCACTTTATTTCACGTTGGTAATATCGAGCACAACTATTTTCGGTCGTAGTAGTTTTCCCTCAATTTGAATTGCAACTTTTTCGTTTCTAGTAGCAAAACTTTAGACGTGAAAGTTAAAAAATGAAGCTTCATAAACGTCGACATTTCAAGTTTTTTATGAGAAAAGAAGTGAAGTGGAGTTGCTGAAGAAGGTCACCTAAAGTCTCGTTGTCACTTGACGTAATTAAATTACAAAAGTTAAGAGCGGAATTAAATTAAGTCGTAATTTTTAATTTCCCAGTTTATACATTTTCATTTATTATGCGAATTGTGTAGTATTTTCGTGCAAATGAACTAATTAATTTATCGTTTGAGAAACTAGATTTAAAAAAATAGTTCTACTGAGGATAAGTGAATTGCAAACAATCACTAGTAACCAAATGATGTGGTTCGTTGATAAAAGCTTGAATGAACTTGTGTAAATGAATGTGTAAATGATTGTAACATAAATGCATAAATAAGATCAATAAGGTGTCTATCATCGAATAAATTATACGCACCAGAATGGCATTTCTTTCCTCTGTAAATCGATACTTCACTCGATGGGACTACTGTTGATTACTAAAGTGAGTAATTGCCCAATGAGCGGATTAGCATAGTTTCCAATATCAACTACTGGATTTAATGTAACGTTGTAGTAAGTATCCGAAGAAAACACTAAGTCTTCGCCAACGAATTTAAATTCGTTGGCGAAGACTTAGTGTTTTCTTCGGATACTTAAGAACATGGCCAACTTCGAGAGTTTGGACAACCTTCTGTCATTAACGTTGTAGTAGTGATCGAATTTACGCAGTACCTACCTTTGAACTTTTTCATAACCCATAAAACGCTGAACCTCTTTATCTAATTGTCCTACCGTCAGAAAACTAAACTTTCTATAGTCAGCAACTTGGTTTCTATACACTTAAATGTGTTATGTAAGGATGGTTAAGCACCAAGGTTCGTCAACAAATTAAGCTTGGATTGATATCTTTAAAAGGTTTCAATGTCCGATTTAAAGACACATTCTCACAGTTATGACATACGTCATTATAGATTTGGCGACTGATCTATACAATAAGATGCTTTGTTCAATAGGACACCACGATTGCCTTCCCATAGCTCTTTAGTCGTGATTTTTATTTGATTCTCTTTTCATAATAAAAAATTTCATTGTTACTTCGTTGTCTATGTCTAGCTTTAGCTACACTACCATTCTAGATTTGTAGCTTCAACGCATCGTTTGTGGCTACAGGGCACTGTGCTTTTTAGGGAAAAATGTAATATGTCCACACCTTTAGTCACTGTTGGACTGTGCCACGTGATGCGAAACTTGTCTTAACGTTATTCTTAGGCTTCGTGACTAACCATGTGGGATGTAACGATATGTTTTTGACAATATTGGAAATATGAATTTAACTATAGAATAGTTCTCGATTGGATCAATTAGATCCCCACTATTCGGCGTCAACATGGAAATTTAAATTCACATTAGGAGTACATCTAGCAACTCGGCAGTTAACATTCGACAGTGTGTGGTGTTATATGTGGCCGCACGTTCTTGCAGTTCCGATTAGTGGCTGGTCATCTTGTACCTCCGGTTCCGATTTCCGCGTTAGTGGCTTATGGGTCAAGTATGCTGTTTGCAAATAGGTTAGGTTAAACCACGGAAATTGAACGCCTCTCTTTTATTTCATCCTCCTCGCCGCTGTTAATTAGAAAAATTTGTAGTCTTGCTGAGGTTAGTCGAAGTGTTGTACTTTCATTTTGAAATGAATAATACGTTCTAAAACCTTCTTAAAATATCATTTCAGGATAAAGTTTGGAATTTTTTACTTGATATTAGAAATTTGAACACTTAATGTAAGGTGAAAATTTTTGGAAGTGAAACTTCTTTGCGCACGTTATACACGTTGGGATGGGGTGTTGGTCGAGAAACCGCGTCACGCGTGATAAGTAATCCGAGGACAAAGCCGTGTTGCCAGAATGAGCGTAAAGTGTACCTGTTCCATCGCGCCCGCGAACCGAGCCGATCGCCAAACCGTTTCCGTGTGCTACCAAAAAGGTCAACATGGCAACACCGGAGAGCGTCGAGACTTTCGGACAGCTGACACCCAACCTAACCTCAAACGGCGAGAAACAATAACATCGACGGCGACCAATCGGTGAGCTGTATTGTTGAATTGCGTGACATGGACATGGAGAAAAGTGAGGAGGCGTCGTGCCTCACGTTAGATGAGAACATAGAGACAACATCTGTGGAGACCATCGTGAAGGCGGTCGTAGAAGGACTTCAGCAATAGATGGTGGAAGCGGCGAGGTAACAGGCGACCATTGTTGCTCTGAACGTGTCGGGGCAGACAGCAACGTGCGGAGAAGTGTTCGACCCCAGCAGCCTGGAGAGTAGTGTGGAGTGATGGCTCTCCAAGATTGATCAACTTGGGAGCGATCTACGACTGGACAGATTTAGAGAAGAGCACTCTGTTGCAGGCGCGGTTGGCAGAGGGACGGCGAAGCTCTGGCATCAGCGTCTCGACAACTACGATCGACCATGGGCAAAGTGGCGAGCCATGTTAGGGGCGGCGTTCCCTAGGCAGCGAGATTTCCACGGAATGGTGACGGAGATGATGAGATGGGAAAAGTTGGCCAGCGAGACAATGACCACCTACTACCATGCGAAGCTGGCGTTATGCGGGAGAGTCGGCGTTACCAGCGGAATGCTGTCTCCTGCATTATTGCTGGATTGCCGGCAGAGCTACGAGCGAGTACTTATGGCGTCTGTAGCACATCCCCGGAGCAGGGCAATCGAAAGCGTTTGATACTACAACTGCCAGCAGGTGGCAGATCACCTGAGCCGAGAGTGTCCGCGGACTCGAACGGGTCGGTGCAAGCGTTGCGGCAGTAAAAAAGTCTTATTTCCATTTATATATTCTGTCTGTCTGTGTGTGTGCATATGGCTAAAGAAGTTTCACTTCCACCGTCTGATCCGATGCAGACTTTTTGGTTTATATAGCTTCGGCCCACGAGAACCAGTCAAGGTCATTTAAGGATAATTGCTAATCCAATACGTGTTATAAATCAATTGAAGGACATACATTTTGTTCCAACCAAACAAGTGACAAATCACTGGGCATTATAAAGGTACTATAATAAATGAAAAGCAAATGTATTCTTGATATTTTAAATAATCAATAAAATTATAGCTCCAAATTATGTTCGATAGATATAATAGAAAATAATTTTGTATATCTCAATTATGTCGACAAATGTAATTCAGAGAGACGCCCAACACAATGCACGGATACCTTAACTTACTTCATGAAACTTTATGAGCAGATTGCATTAAACACTCGATGGGTGGATACGCATGGGGCCTTGCCAAGCAACTCCCACTCAGCCACATTGGCCTTATTAATATCTAATTGAAACTCACATCGGGAACAGTCTCGACTTCATTTCTTGCCGCCGGCCGAGTAAATCCTGGACGTTTTTCCTTGCGTTATTAAAACGTAATCTCTAATTGGATCTGGAGCGCTCGTAAGATATTTAAAGGTTTCTGGAAATCGGTCTTTGCTACCGTATAAAAATAAACGGTAAAAGTTTCACGTGGGCCCGATGGGCGTTTGATATCCTTTCCGCCGTATAAAATTTGTACGTGAGAATATACAAGGAATCAACCGCTGTTGCTGTTCCGCTGATCCTTTTTGCATCATCCTTTCGGCTTGTAACATCGATAGTTTATTGGCTTTTAGCGGGAAACCGAGTGGAAAACTGTGTATCGCGCGCGCCGTTAGGGAACGGCCTTTTTATTTTGTCGTGTCGTCGGTTGAGAAAATCTATCACCGGCTCAGATCGGAGGGGAAAATATATTATGTATAAATAAAGGCGATAAATGTCAAATCGAACTCACCTCACGCATATTACAGAAGAAGAAGAAAACATTTTAAAATCTCAAACAGGTCATGAACGGTCTTACATTGGATATACATATGAGTGTTCAGCTAATATCGCAAACAATTTTAAAGGGCGATTCTTGTCGAAACATAAAGGTAGTTCGCATATAAACTACGTAATAAACTACAAAATCTGATTTTCTCCTCCAGAGGAGTTTAGAAGATCCCATTTAATGACAAAGGTTAAACTCAGGTTCCTTGAATTTATCTAAACTTGAGGGAGTATGGCAACATGGGATTTTGAGCTATAAACCAAGTTAGAAATATTTTTAAACATTTAGAAGCCTTGAAAAAGGCAACAACCGTCAATACATTTTTTATTGAATGGTTACACCACGTTTTGCACTTTGCATTAACAAATACTAACCTTATCTTAACCTAATCTAATCTTAATGTTAACAAAACAGGGATATATCAATGAAAATTTCTAGTTTTTGGGTAATGTCTTGTATGACAATGTTATTTCTGTAAAAGATAATAAGAAAATATTGATCTTTTAATAAAATACGTAACAAATGCAGCGATTCTGCTTTACGATTTCAATATTGAACTTCAGATTTGCGCTGGTGTGATTTCAGAATACCTTAGAAATTTTTACAGACAAGTAGAAATCATAAATTGTCATGAAAAACCTTAAAACTATTATGTAATTTTTCAAAATACTTTATGAAATCATATAACTCTGTCTTACTCTTAACTTAAGTCTTTGGTGCCTTCTAAAGCTCTGGAGAGATTAGGAAATGCCGAAAGGTCTTAATCTCGATGAAGGAAAAATCCAAATCTGCACCTCCAAGTGGTAGAAGGCGGGCAACATCAATCTCGATGGCTAACGCAGATAGGGACCGAATGATTGCCGGTATAAGCAATCCCTCTCTTACTGGCCAACGGTTTCGGGCGGATGAGCTGGTAAGAGAAAAGGGCACTCTTTTGTCCTGAGACTGAGAAATCGATCTCGAAGGCGGAGGAACCAAAAAAAAATGGTCAACGGCATTAGGATGCAGAAGGCAAGGAGAAACCACTGCATTAAGGATCTCAATAGATATCTCTAGTATAATCATCATGGCTGTGCAAAACGAAATGATTTTTAATACTGATCATGGAGGGAAACCAAGATCCGGCAGGAGAGGTATATCTCAAGACGACAGGGCCTCTCAGGTCGTCATCCGGCGAAATCCCTGTGTCAAAAATACAATCAAAAATACAATCAAAAATACAACCACAAATACAAACAATAATATAATGAATATTGGTACATGGAATGTCAGAAGTATGTATGAGCCTGGAAAGATATACAACGTCATACAGGAAATGCAAAGATTACACATAGACATCTTGGGCATCAGTGATACAAGGTGGATGGGAGCAGGCAGCTTCCCAACAAGCAACGGTATGATCTATTTCTCAGGAAATGAAGACCAGCATCATAGATACGGAGTAGCAGTTGTCGTTTCAAAAAGAATTACGCAGTCTGTCGTTAATTTCTCACCAGTGTCAGATAGAATCCTACTCTTACAACTGCAAACAAAAACCGCAAAACTTAATATTATTCAGATCTATGCTCCTACTGCAGAAAAATCAGATGAGGAGATTGAGCAGTTTTATGAACAAATCAATCTAGTTCTAAAGTCTATCAAATCAAGAGACGTCACACTCATCCTTGGAGACTTCAACTCCAAAATTGGAAAAGGAAGAAGCGGAAAATTTGTGGGAGACTATGGCCTTGGGTCAAGAAACGACAGAGGAGACAGAATGTTGCAGTTCTGCCAAGAAAATGATATGATAATTTCAAATACATTTTATAAGCTACCCAAACGGAGACTGTACACTTGGACGTCCCCTCAACACAATAGCCAAAACACAGTTAGGAATCAGATAGACTATGTGTTAGTAAATCAGCGTTACAGAAACTCTATAAGATCAGTTAAGGCTTATCCGGGAGCAGATGTATTTTCAGATCATAACCCCCTGATAGCGCGTGTACACATCAAACTCAAAAAGCCTTCACAAAAAATAAAAATAGATCAGATAGATACCAGCCGCTTACAAGATCCAAAAATCAAAGAAGATCTAAAACGACATATCAATGATAACCTACGATTGCTTTCTACAAAGACACAGAAGACGCATGTGGAAGAAAAGTGGCAAGATTTGAAGGAGGCCATAATAAAACCTGCCCAGAGTTTGCTTACCAGAGAGAAACAGAGAAAAGGACCAGGGTGGATGACAGAAAGAATATTAGGACTCATGGAAGAGCGAAGACATTGTAAGTCAGAATGCAGACAGAGGTATAAGGAACTACACAAACAAATAAGAAACGAAATAAGAACAGCTAAAGAGAATTTTTACAAAAGAAAGTGCGAGGAAATTGAAGAACTACAACTGAAACATGACATTTTTAACATACATAAAAAGAAAAGAATTGGCAGGTATACAGAAACGGAAGCAGTCAAATCTGTTATGTAACGCAAATGGAGAAATAATAACCGACATACAACAAAAGCTTACGACTTGGAAGAATTATGTAGAAGAACTTTTCGATGATGAAAGACAGGAACATAATATAGATAGCATACAAGGCGACGAAGGACCAGAAATAACTAAAGAAGAAATATTATATGCTATAAAAACAATGAAGAATGGTAAGACACCGGGTCCAGACGGGCTTACATCGGAACTTCTCAAGCTTCTGGAAGGTGACTCAGTTAATATTCTGGCAGACCTCTTTAACTGCATCTACAAAATAGGAGAAATACCAAAGGAATGGCTCCTCTCAACTTTTGTCACCATACCAAAAAAGGCAAATGCAAAGCAGTGCACTGACCATCGAACAATAAGCCTAATGGGACACACATTAAAAGTATTCCTCAAAGTGATCCACACAAGAATACACAGAAAACTAGATATGGATATCGGTGATACTCAATTCGGATTTCGGAACGGACTTGGAACGAGAGAAGCACTATTTGCACTTAACGTCATGTGCCAAAGATGTCTAGATATGAACCGAAATATATATATATGTGCTTCATTGACTATAACAAAGCATTCGATAAAGTACGTCACGATCATCTAATGAGACTACTGATGGAGAAAAACCTAGACAAGAGAGACATCAAGATTATTTCCAAGATTTACTATAACCAAAAAGCAAATATTCGAATAGAGAAAGAGACAACGGAGGAAATCGAGATAAAGAAAGGCGTAAGACAGGGATGTATACTCTCACCGATCTTATTCAACCTATACTCAGAAGACATCATAAATAGAGCACCATCAGAACTAGATACGGGTATCAAAATAAATGGCATCCCTATAAACAACTTGAGATATGCTGATGACACGGTGGTAATAGCAGAAACTCCAGAAGATCTTCAGATACTAATTAATAGAATAGTAGAATGCAGTGAGGAATATGGTTTATCACTTAACATCAACAAAACAAAAATAATGGTGGTATCTAAATCGCCACAAAACTTCCCTGACATAACAGTACATGGTCAAAAGATTGAGCGTGTGAGAAAATATAATTACCTAGGAACTGTTATCAACGAAACTAATGATAGCTCTGAAGAAATCAGGATCAGAGTGGAAAAAGCTAGAGCCACATTTACTAAAATGAAGAAGGTGTTCTGCGGACGAGATCTAAGTCTTAATCTTAAAACTCGCCTTGTGAGATGCTATGTGTTGTCAGTTCTTTTCTACGGAATGGAGGCGTGGACAATGAAAAAGGTCGACACCAAAAGGATAGAAGCATTTGAAATGTGGATGTACCGTAGAATACTAAGAATACCGTGGACAGAGAGAGTAACAAATGTGGAGGTTTTACGAAGAATGCAGAAAGAGAGAGAACTGATACTTACTATTAAGAAACGCAAATTGCAATACTTGGGACACGTTATGAGGGGAGATAAATACCAATTACTTCAACTTATTATCCAGGGAAAAATAATGGGCAAAAGATCCATAGGAAGAAGAAGGAATTCATGGTTGAAGAACTTGAGAGAATGGTACAATTGCAACAACTGCCAACTGTTTAGATCTGCAGTATCAAAGATACGCATAGCTTTGATGATAGCCAAACTTCGGAACGAAGATGGCACCTAAAGAAGAAGAAGAAGAAGTCTTTGGTAAATTTACAATAAAAAATATGAGTTTATTGCTGTACATGCTGTAGGAATATTAAAGAGGACGACCCTGTCTCCCCGGAGTATGTGTGGGTTAGAGGAGAGACGGACCTGACTGTGGTGGAGCGAGACACGGAACGACAGGGACTTCACACTACGCAATTATAGGAACAACAATGTAGAAACATATTAATACACGCACTCTTTTGGTTGATTTATTCTGATAAGTTTCCCTTCTCTAAAAAACTTTAACGATACTCATTTTCAAAAGATGGCACTCGTATTTTTTTGTTAATTTATTCAAAGCACTTACACGAGATTGTGTATTATAAAAAAGAAATTAAACATACATTACGCACTTCGCAAATTAATAAATAAAAGCCACCAGATATATTCTGAAATATCACGAAAAAGATCCTTTAATTTCCAACAATTTTTATCATTTATACGACAAAATTGAATAGGCCGCGTATTAAAACATTTTAATCCGCTGCCTGAGTAAACAAAATAAACAATGACTTTATAGGTTCGATTTGACGTCAATAAACGTCAGTTTATATGGCAAAATCAAATAAAAGGCTTTAAATATCCATGGAAAGTAAAACTCCATTTGAAGATTCAGAAAAGTGTTAATTTTACCTTTTTATAAAACCTTTTTATTCTTTTTTTACATTCAGAATTCGCGCGTTCGTACTGTACGAATCTCCGCGCGGCGTTGAGGAGCGAAAGAGAGAGATTGAGAATAAGTGAGATCACGCATTAATCCCTCCCCCCCCGTTTCTAATTGTCGAACCGAAGCACGTTTGAGTCGTTCCATCGTAGGTAGGGTCTGTTCGAGCATCTTCTTTTCTTTTGTCGCGTAGATTGCGTAGGCAACTTTAGCATTTAGGTTTTAGTTAGTTCTGTAACTTCCGGTTGGCCTTCCGGCCCGGGAGAGTTATATTTATTATAGATATCTTGTTACTTTGGTTATCCCGCCATCTATGAGCCCGCGATTCATGCTAAGTTTTAGCGTTCCGTGTTTCGGAAAACTCGCGTTTCATGATTGACATGTTTGGCACGAATGGGTTCCGCCGGCCTTTTCCTCTCGAGTTTCGAAGCAAGGTAGACCCAAGGCCTATCAACTTTAAATAGGTTGCCTCAGGCGATCCTGACCTACCCAAACAGAGCGCGACCGATCTACGTCACACGGCTACCGGTGATGCAAAAAATATGTACTTTGAAAAACTCAAAACTGTTGTCAATTACAAACGAAAACGCCAGCCAAACGCCAAACTGTCAGAGTAATACAGAACATAGGTTAAACCACAGAGTTGGATTAAAATGGATTAAACACAGGTAATAAAGCTCAGACCTGGGTCGCCAGTCTACGTCACGAACTCCGCCTCCCCCGCACGACCCCCTCGCCCGGGAGCTGTTCAATAAGGTAACCTATTTAAAGTTGATACGCCTTGAGGTAGACCTTGTCGGAAGACGACAATACGCCATTTTTGGGTTGCGGATTTAACTCGTCTTCCCGGAGCCGAGACCGAGAGCGGAAGCATCACCAAGGGTTAGCGGACTTAGCGATATTCCCGGCGACTTCGTCTTGGCGGATTTTTCCGACGGGAAACCGGCGTTAGCTCGATCGAACATTACCACGTGTTCTAGTGACCCGTACTGTTACGGGTCCTCCGGTGGGGTTCTACGTTGGGGTCCTACAGTGGGGTCTTTTGGGTGGAGTCCTTCGGAGGGGTCCTTCACGAGGTTGCATCCCCCTGGAAAGAACAGTTGGAGAAAGCGGATTCCACCAACTGAGTCCCAGACAGGTTTCGGTCGACCGACTGGGTAGGAGCCAACGAACACGGACCGTTGAGGGTTACGCACAGGGGAACAGGTTTTTGTTAGGTTTAATTTTCTTCCACGTTAGGTTTCAGCTTTTCTGTAGTCAGGTTTCCTTCAGATACTAAGTTATTTGTAGTAGTTAAGTCACGGACCTGTTACTGCTTACGTAGTCTTTGATAGTCAATTATTGTTATTGTAGAATATTTTTGGTTCGAATTTAAAAGGCTTATGCGATCGAACGACCTCGTGTTCCGATCTTTTTCACTCTTTTTCTTATTGTTCACCTTTTTTTAAATTTTTTTTAACCTCACACGTTGTATCTGTCAATATTTGTCTTTGTCCTCTGGACAAGATTATACGTATTATTGTTGAAACAGTTCGTTCTTCTTCTTCTCATCCCACCGGAGTCGATCGAAGTCCAAGAAACTTTCGTTAACATCCGAAGGTTTCCTCGTTAACTATAAAACGAGGTGGCGCGTTAGGAATCTCACCCACGTGCTAGTCGGAGCTGCTCGTGTCACATTGTTCCTCGGATTACGGTTGGTTCTTTGTCCCCTTTATTTTCAGATTTAAATTAGTAAGAGTTTCACGGGGCGTCAGTCGTCATACTGCGCTTTTAGATATTCTATGAAGCACTATTGAGCACCTTATAGGTAAATAATTTTCACACGTAGCACTTTGTTCTCGTAGGCTCAGGAAACATTCGAATCTTCTTCTTCTTAGTCCGCCGTCTCCCTACGGAGGTTGGCGATCCAACTGGCTATAATGGTGCGTGAAACCGCACCCCTGAATATTTCTATGGTGGTCCGTTCGAACCATCGACGCAGATCTTTAAGCCAAGAGTTCTGCCTTCTTCCCACAGATCTTTTGCCCTCAATTTTTCCTTCAATGACAAGTCGGGGGATACAGTAACGCTCTCCTCTCATGACGTGGCCTATGTACTTGAGCTTTCTTTCTTTGATAACTGCCATAAGCTCTTTATTTTTGCCAATTCGTCTGAGTACCTCTTCATTGGTTATTCTGTCTATCCAGTATATACCTAAGATACGACGGTACACGTACATCTCAAATGCATTGATGCGGCTTTCCATTGTGCTGTTAAAGGTCCAGCTCTCGCAGCCATAGGGAAGGACTGGAAAGATGTAACACCGCAGTAGGGGTATGCGAAGCTGCAGATTCAGGTCTCGACTGGTAAAAAGATTCTTCATAGAAGTAAATGCTCGCCTGGCCTGTTCGATTCTTGACAGGATTTCTTTCTTGGGGTCGCTGGCCTCGTTGACAATGGCGCCGAGATATTTCACAGATGTCACTTGTTCCACCCTCTCGTTATTAATTCGAAGTATTGCTTGAATTGGTGTCTTGGAGAACACGACCACTTTTGCCTTAGTAACGTTCATGTGAAGACCGTACTGTTTGCTATACTCGACTATGAGGTCCATCAAGTGCTGTAGGTTTGGGAGACTGTCGGCGAGGACGACTGTGTCGTCGGCGAAGCGTATGTTGTTAATAAGGGTACCGTTGATCTTAATTCCAACATTCACCCCCTCGAGTGCCTCTAGAAACACCGCTTCGGAGTAGGTATTAAAGAGGAGGGGGGACAGGACACATCCCTGTCTGACGCCTCTCCGAATTTCTATTTCGTCAGATGTTGACCCCTCTACTCTCACTTCTGCCGTTTGGTTCCAATATGACTGAGTGATGATGCGCCAATCTCCCGCAACTACACCGGTGGTCTTGAGGATGTCGGCAAGCTTCTGGTGTGAGACACAGTCGAAGGCTTTACGGTAATCAATGAAGCAGGCATAGACGTCAACATTCATGTCCTTGCATCGCTGTGTGAGGACGTTCAGAGAAAAAAGAGCCTCACGCGTACCAACTCCGTTCTTAAATCCGAACTGCGTATCACCAAGCTGCCTCTCACATTTGGAGTATATTCGGGTGTGAATAATGCGAAGAAACACTTTGAGAACATGTGACATTAGGCTGATCATGCGGTAGTCGTCACATTTGGAGGCTTTTGCTGTTTTGGGTAGAGTAATAAAAGTCGACTTCAACCAATCTACTGGTACTTTCCCAGCTTTGTATATGGAGTTAAAAAGAGCTGTGAGTAACTTCAGGCCCTTATTATTATCTGCGTTGACGATCAGTTTCAAAGTTTTCCGCACGTATCTGGTCCGGTCCTACGGCTTTATTGTTTTTCTGAAGCTTGATGGCATGTTTCACTTCTTCTTCCGTGATGTGAGGGTTTGATTCATTGAAATCGTTGCATCGGGATGGTTGGCCAGGCCGTGCATCGTTGAAAAGGACCTCAACATACTCCCTCCATTGCTGCAACTTTTTCTCGACGCCCACCAGAATTCTATTATCGTCTGTCTTGAGAATACACCGGCACGGCTTACGTTGTGTGTTTGTAATTGTAGTTTGATAAATTCGAATCTATCTGGTTCGTATCCGTTATGTTCTCATTTAAAAAGATTTCCTCGCATTAGATAAAGTATTGAGGTTTCGTTTAGATATTACTAAATCCTGTAACTTGTAACCATCCTGGATACCAACTATGGTTGAAATCAAATATGGGATAAATGTAGATGCATTGTGTACTGCGTACAAGCGAAAAGCACAATCAAGTTGTTTTTTTCAAGAATTAAGTTTCTTTTTAAACCGTCTGATTGCATGTTCCCTCTCGCACTCACGAAGGCACCCATAAGGCCAATTTTTTAGTACCAGCATTTCTGAGTATTACATAAATTCTGGCTTAAGATCTCGACCTACAGGAATGGCGTTTATCGTGAAGATAACGAGATGAAATTCCCTCTCCAGAAATCAGAGAGAGAGAGGGAGATAACGAGTGAGATATCAGCGGCAGGGTCCACAAATCTACACGCCTGCATTAATTAAACCGTTCCGTGCGCTAGATCCTCTAACAAGACACAGAATTTCCGTGACGCGAGAAAATTCCTCGGCCGGGTTATAATTCGAAATACAAATCGCCCGACAACAATAACCGAGGGAGAGGGAAAAAAAGGGACACGACCGGGATGACAGTAACCGAAAAGGGAACAAAGTGAAAAACGTAAAAACTGGCCACTCGCGACTCGTGCCGGCAATAAAACTGTCCCGCGATGATGGCGCGACCGTTTTTCTATGTGTAATTTTTCACGTCTGATCCCACCCCGTGTAATCCGAGGGTTGATAGCGGGAAGGCAGTCGACGGTCACGAACGATGATTAACGATTTAACGGAAGTTTTAGGGAAAGAAACGGCAGGAAAGAGAGTTTCCTGGGAAAGACACGAAACCTTCCGACTTCATTTGTAAAACGATTGTGGTACGAAACGAAAAACATCCACAAGGCGTGAGCGTTAAAAATGAAAAACTCACATTGCTACCATGCTTCAGGAGAAGTTATCGGAAATTCTTTAACATTAAGAAATTCTCCCGCTCAAGATCATTGATTCCCGCACGCAAATTTGCAGGGCAAATACTTCGCAATCTTCTTCTTAAAGTACCATTAATGAAGATCGGCAACAATTTTGGCAAACTTATCTCCCTTTTGCGTTTTTTATGTATAGCATTAGAATTAAGTCCGGTACAGCCCCTGATGTTATTCAACCATGAGTGTTGTCTACATGCTGGTCCCCGTCTACCCTCAATTTTTCCTTCCATTAGAAGTTGTAGGAAGGCCTACTTGTCATATCTCATAACATGTCCAAGGTAGGTAGTTTTTCTTTTCTTTATGATAAGTTGTCGCTCCTTGTTCATTCGTTGCAGGACTTCAACATTGGTAACGTGTTCCACCCAGGGAATTCTCGGCATTCGACGGTACACCCACATTTCGAATGCTTTCAGTTTGTTCATCATGTTAATTTTTAGTGTCCATGTTTCAACCCCCATATAGAAGCACAGAGAATACGTAGCATTTAAAAAATATATCTTATCTAATTGTTGCGAGTTTTATCCGTTAGCAAGTTTCGCATTTTTAAAAACGTTGCTCTGGCCATCTCGATGCGGGCTCTGATTTCTACATCGGGACTTAAGTCTTCGCAAATCAAGGTTCATAAATATGTACTAAAATTTTTGAACTCGTGATGTAGACGTTCTGTGTAGTGTTATATCTAAGGCCACAGTATGCTTATCACCATGGTCTTTGTCTTACGCGTGTATATCTGTAAGTCCATCTGGTCACCCGCTCTTGATTTTCTATTTATTAGATTTTGAAGACCCTCAGCACTATCAGCAACTATGACTGTGTCGTCTGCATAACGTAAGTAGTTGATTAATCTCTCATTCACTTTGATGCCGTCTTTTGCTCCTTCAAGTGCTTGCCGGAAAATTACTTCAGAATATATACTCAACAGCATATGACTGAGTATATATCCTTGACTTACACCACGTTTTATAGGTATAGTGTCTGTCTCGGTTCCCTCTAATCTGTTGAAACTACTTGATATTATAATTTTGGTATGATCCAGGTATTGCGAGTCGATGCCTTTCCTCTCGAGTATTTTCAGGAAATTTTTACGTTTGACACAGTCAAATGCTTTTGTGTAATCAATAAAACACAAGTATATCTCCTTTTGTTGGTCTCTGCACTTCTGAAGCATAACTGACAGCGAAAACAAAGCTTTCCTTGCCCCCACTTCTTTGCAAAACCCTTGTGGTTTGCAATTCTGCTTGAACGTACGTTCAGTAAGTTCGCTCGAAGGACCAGGCAAGACGCTAATTCTTCTTTGTATTGCATCTTGCCAGTGCAACAAAGTAGTGTGTTTTCGCTGGATCCAGGATTAACTTCAAGACTCATATTGCCAATGACAAACAATGGGGGTGTCCGTTTTTTTGTGACCTATTTTTCCCATAAATCGATAGAGGGGAACGTGGTGTATCCATCTCAAGACTATTTTGACACCATGAAATTGAAAGGGCGCTTCAAATTTCGAATTTGAAAAAGTGATGACTTACCCGGTCATTTTTTGAATATTTTCTTGTATCGGCAACAGTGCACACTGGGGTAATAAAAGTTTGTATCGACCCAGCGGACCCAGTTAGTCAAGTTAAACTTGTCAATTATCGTATGAACGTAAAGACGATAGGAGAGAAGGCCGACTTGAAATACCTGTTGTTAAACGGTTTTTGCTACAATCTCAAACAAACCTAAAAGTTCGTTAGAATTCTGAAGGTTTATGTTTTAAGAACGTGCGAGAAGGTGATAGAAAGCATAACCTCATTGTTTTTTCGTCAAATATATGGTGTAGTGAATTTATGTGAATTAGCCACATAAAAGTCGTGGATCATTCCAAACTCCACCATAAGCAGCTTGCTAGAATCAGCCTTTACGTAGCTAACTACCATGATTAGTAGTAGTATCTAACTAATAGTAACCTATTAGCATATTTTTGAGTGAGGGAAGAAAGTGTGAAGATTCTACTAACGAGGGACCGTATTCTGAAATTTGGCTAATACTACCCAAATGATCCTTATTGCAACACAGTTTATCGGTTTTTAACTCTAATTCGGGAAATTATTTTCCTAAGTGATGTACTTGGTGATTTTAAACGAGACTTTCTAGGCGAACCGTAAGTTCGAGACATCTGTAAAAAATAATTTTTTTTGCGATCGTCGTCATTGAATGTTTTTGGTTTTTCCCGTTTCGTTTAATTCTCCACTGTATCATTGGCATTATAAAAAAGCCTTTGTCAAGGCTACTGCGAGTATACAAAATCCGAATTACTTCAAATTTTAAAAACAAAAAAAATTCACCAAGTCTTATGTTGTGGACGAAATGGCTAAAAAATTATATAATACTATTTTGTGTTTACCGCCTTACCATTGTGAAACCATAACAAAAGGTAATTGTGCAAATTGTATACAACATACCATCAAGAAAGAAAACGAATATAGAATATGGTTGGAAAATGTTTCTAAATTAATTATTAATATAAACAGGAATGATATGAGTCGCTCGTCAGATAACGAGAATTAATGTATTTTTTATATGTGTATTTGTTTTCAATTAAAAAATAAAATATATGTATTTCAAGAGGTAGTTATCAATTAGCTTATTGATATAGATTGCGAACATCTAATATTATGTGTTAATTAAATAATTTATATTATGTACTATTACTATATTAGAGTGTCATTTATCATTATTAATAAATGTTCTAAATTTCTATCCCGTGAAAACATAATAATTAATAATCACTATAATATCGTCCTATCATTTTACTCCGAATGTTCCCAATATTTTAAGCACGGCCCTGCATCAGTCTTAACATTTGTAATCGGCCCGGGCAAAATAGTAATAAAACCATTAGGTAACGACAGACCCTTCAGTTATATGATTATCCCTTAGAAGGTACAAAATCAAGTCAGGACCATTTATAGGGTAATTCCGGGTGAGATGGCCCTGTGGGTGAGATGACTCGTTCGTCTATTTTTCAAACCGATACAAATTTCCCACTATTATTGGTGGTATCATTGGTAGATGTCGGTTGTGTCGTGCATACTGTAATTTGAAGTTAACTCTAAGGATATTAGGTAAGTTATTTACGATAATAGTTTTTGTTACCTTCAGAAATTTTGAGCTTGTTCTTTAACTTATGACTGATATACATTTTACGAAAAAGACAGTACCTTTTCTTTGTGGAATATGTTAAAATAGTATTTAGATGTTCGGTTCATTTTACGTGTTGATAATATATCGTATCGTTTTGAAAAAAAAAAAAAAAACAAGTGGGCCATCTCACCAGGATTTTCGGGTTAGATGGCCCTGTTTTTTAGGGGATAGTTGACCCATTATAAAATTACCCGGTTGGTCATCCCTCATCAGATTCTTACTTTCTGCCATGTCAACCGAATACAGAAGAAAACAAAATACTTCTTGAGATCATGGATACAAGAAAATCTTTTTAATGCTGTTGAAGCAGTGCAAAACAGAACAATGGGCGCGAATGCTGCCTCCAGGTCCTTTGGTGTTCCGGCACCTACTCTGAGGAGAAGAATGAAGAACAACGATTTGTTAAAGAAAAAGTCAAAAAAACTTAAGATGGAAGAATCTAAAGATGCAAAAAGAGCAAAGAGCGCGAGAAATTCACACACTTCTAAATCCAAGAAAATTATTAGTGAGTCATGTTCAGATGAAAATTCTTCTGATTTTGTTTCCCAAGAGTCTGATGACAGCCCTAAGAATGACATCAGTGCCGAATGCGTGGGGTGTAGGGAGCAGTACTGCTTTACATCGAAACAAGTTAATTGGGTTCGATGTGCAAATTGGATTTAAGGCGGATGTTCAAAATTCGTAAAATTATGTGAAAGTTGTGGACAAGTTTTGGCTATGAAAAAAAGTAAAATACGTTGTCATTTTCCTTAGAATAAATGTTTTCTGTATGTACCATAACATTCTGAATAGTGGGTCATCTCACCCGGACGTTCCGGGATAGATGGCCTTACGAATGGATTTCTATTTATTTTTGAAAAAAAAATTATTAATATTTTTGTATTCGTCAATGAAGTTTTAGTTTTTTAGGGTGTTTGCTTTCTGAACTAAATTTTTCTATTTAAGTATTGGTTAATTATACGAAGTTTTAATTACTTTAAAAAAGTGAGCCACCTCTCCCCGATTTATCCTATGTAGTTGACACGAGTACCTATACAATCAGAATATCTTTGAGATCGAGAGTTAATTGAGGGGTTTGTAAGATGTTCAATGCATTTAGCGCGAGTGAAAAATTTCTAGTTCCTCAAATAACCCTGGGTGCAGCGGAAACACACCACTTTGTTGCATTGGCAAGGTGCAACGCAAAGAAGAAGTAATGTGTTGCCTGGTCCTTAGAGCGAACTTACCGAACGTAGGTTCAAGCAGAGTTGCAAACCGCAACAACCTCATTTGTGCTTCGCTTATATCTTGGTCGCA
This sequence comes from Cryptocephalus moraei, assembly GCA_946251905.1. Lineage (NCBI taxonomy): Eukaryota > Metazoa > Arthropoda > Insecta > Coleoptera > Chrysomelidae > Cryptocephalus > Cryptocephalus moraei. The sequence goes on from OX276454.1 coordinate 31,290,161, forward strand.
CTTCCTGCGTATTAGGTTATGAAGGACCTTTAAGAAAACTTTCAATAAAATTTGCAATAATTGGATTAACAGATATTTGAAAAAAATGAAACAAATATTCAAAATTTATAAACGGATCTATCAGGAACTAAATACAGTAGATTGCATTAATACGTGCATATCCTATGCTTGGTCAAATAGTTTTTGTTTTTTTTAATTATATTTAAATGTTTTGCGGTACACATGAAATATCAGAAGATATACAGATAATTTTGAAAGGTTTTAAAGATCTGTAAAATTGAGAAGATCACAAAAAATTCTTGAATTGTTCAAGATTGGATTCCTGTAAACGGTCGACATCTCCTGAATACTTAAAGAGAGCTCTAAAAAAGTAATTAAAAAGTCACTCACAAAGCAGTACAGGCACCGTTAACATCGTGGAAAAACTTTCCGCTGCTTTTCCCAATTGAAGACAAGACATACTAAACTGGCCACGATCGTCGATTTGATTACAATCAGCACATCCATAAAAAAAGTGCACCTACCTGAAAATAAAGAAAAAAAATGATTACACCTAAGTAACAATAAACCAACAAGTTTTGCTTATTTAACAATAAGCAAATCAATACGATTGTCATATACATTTTTCATTTTGTTTTTAACACTAGTTACACAATGTAATATTAATTTTGACTTAACATTATGAATACTTTGTTCAAGATATACAGTATGTCTCAGTAAGTTGGAACCATATGGAGAACTTTTTTATTGTTAATTTTACGAAAAAAAGTTATTCTTCATAAAAAGCTCTGCATGGTCTAAAACCTAAAATGCAACTATCAGATATAAAATTTTTCTCGGCGTATACGAGATTTGTCATAAAATATGACTTTTGCTCAAGAGCAAAGTACCTTTATTTTTGGCAATATAGAAAATTATTATTAAAGAAAGGTGATCAGAACTAAAAACCATTTTTAAATATGCAGTTACATCCATTTACGATGAAAAAAATAGGTTGTGTTTTATAAACTTTGTTTTAAGTAACCCCATAAGAAGTAATATAGAGGGTTAGGGATCTAGCAGGGGATCTAGCAGGCCAAAAAATATCTAAATATCTGTGCATAACTTTTCCGTTGAACAAATGTTCAAGATATGCCCTTACATTTAATTTACTGTGGCATGTTGCACCGTCTTGTTGGAACCAAATACATTGACGTTCTTCTAAAAGGTAGTTCGTCCATGAAGTCACTGATTTGATTTTGCAAAAATTCTAAATAACGTTCGGCATTCATAGATTGGTGAAAAAAATACGGTCCTATTAATCTGTCCTTGTAAATACCACACCACACGTTTGTTTTAAATGAATAATGATCACGAGACTTTAATGTAAAATTTGGATTTTACTCAGACCACCAGCGACAATGTTGCGAAGAGACAGTTCCATTTGAAGAAAATGTTGCCTCTTGCCCCCTCTAGATTACTTCTTATGGGGTTACTTAAAACAAAGAGTTTACCAGCAATGGCCTTTTCATGATGTTAATAATTTGGAGAGGATAATTACACAATCATGCCGGGAAATTTCTCCAGAAATGATAAGGAAGGTATTAAGAAAATTTGCCAATAGGACTATGAAATGTATTGAACGAGAGGGTGGATATATCGAGGCATCAGTGGAATGAGTGAAAATTAAATTTCTGTTATTTCTAGTATGTATTATTATTGTGTTAGTTGTTTGTTATTTGACTATTTATTTGCAATAAATGTATATGCATTACTTACGGACGTGTTTAAATTCCAAAATTGTTAGATAAAATTAAGAAACGGAATGGTTATCATGTTTTTAATAATTACAAGAGTTAAATGTTCATCCATAATTAATTAATGATGCAGAAATGTTATTAAGAAATAACACAACCTATTTTTTTTTCATCGTAAATGGATGTAACTGCATATTTAAAAATGGTTTTTAGTTCTGATCACCTTTCTTTAATAACAATTTTCCATATTGCCAAAAATAAAGGTACTTTGCTCTTGGGCAAAATTCATATTTTATGACAAATCTCGTATACTCCGGAAAAAATTTTATATCTGATAGTTGCATTTTAGGTTTTAGACCATGCAGAGCTTTTCATGAAGAATAACTTTTTTACGTAAAATTAACCATAAAAAAGTTTTCCATATGGTTCCAACTTACTGAGACATACTGTATATCAAAACAATGTTAAAAACTTATTTTCCATTTAAGCAACACGTTTACTCGTGGTTTTAGGAAAGAAAGCTCTTGAAGGTTGAGTACATTTTTTAACTTAATATAAGTACTTTCTAAAAAATAATTATATTGATTGCATAAATTATATCCACAAGTCTCGTGTGGTAGTTTACTGCAAACCCAGCCAAGAACATAGTTAAACTTTTTAATTTTTTCAACCAAATCACACAATATATCGTTATTATCACATTAATTATTGGATAATTGTACTGGTACTTCGATTGTAACTAGATTTCTCCTCATTTCTTGATATTGTAAAAGAAATTTGGAAGTGCCAACTTCACCGTTACTGTCTGTAGAAGGTTGCAACAATTGATTGCCCATAATAGAGAGGGAGCAAACTACAGCGAAATTTTACACAATCAGGCGTCAGCTTTTTACAAATTTTTTTAACTGTATTGTAAACACATTTTCAGTGCTATTTTTAGTTAATCTGCGTGTAAAAAGAAATTGACAATAGTTATTTATTATACAAGCGGATAAAATGAACGTCTAACGAGCGATATGTTTAAACGCGCGCGCGGCGCAGCCGCAAGCGCGTTAATATCGCGAGTTAAATGTGCATTGTATCCGCGAGTGTATTACAACGTTTTATTGAATTCTGTCATATATAAACTGACGTTTGGCGGAGTAAGTCCAATTTTGAAGAGAAAATTTGACAAGATGACAACTTCAGTGCCGCAACCTTGACAACGACGAAAACAATTTTAAACATATAAAACGTCACTTTATACGGCAAAATTGAATAAAAAAACTATTAATACGCTGCCTAAATAAACAAAATAAACAATGACTTTATAGGTTCGATTTAACGTCAATACCTAAACGTCAGTTTATATGGCAAATTTGAATAAATATAATTAATATAAAAATCCTCAAATAAAAATTTTAATGTATTTGTCACATACTCAGCCGTTAATACTGGGAAATTAAGGGTCGTTTTGTTATACACTTTTAGATTATTTAATGTTTCATTTCTTCTAATTTAACTACATGATCATCGAAATTCCAAGAAAGGTATGTGAAGAACGTGTTTTATAAAAATAGTCCGATTTCAATAGGAGAAGCAAAGCGTGTCTTTTACAGGTAACACTTCATGATTACAAACTAGAGATAAAATGAAATGTAAATGAAAAGTATTCCAAAAAATCATCAACCCTTTTTACAGTTTACAATTTAAACAGCCCTAAATGGCATAAACTGATCCAAGTTTAGTCACATAATTAATAATCTAATAATAAGTAGAGATACCAAAAACAATTGAACCATAACAATGTCGTCTAAGATCAATTCTCAATAAGACAGCTATCAACTCATGCCGCCAGTGGCAGCACTTACGCAGTATTCCTGCCTTATGACGGAGTTACACCAATTGATAGTCTAGTCGTCTAGCTAGTGCATAGAGAAATAATTTACAAAAAGAGAAGCGTTTTCATATGAAGATAAGAAAGAAGTGAAGAGGGAGTCAAAGACCATGGAATTGTGAAAATAAAAAAAAACTTCCATTATAATGAATGTTGGAATGAAAATGGACACAACTACAAATAAAATTTTAATCTATACAGATGATTGGTTTTAAGGCCAATGTTGCAATAAACGTTTTGCTTGTATTAGAACATAAAATCACTGGGTCAAGTTATAGACCGTGGGCCCATGACACCAAAAATGTCGATAATCTATGTTCGTATGCCCTTTTAGGGACATACTCAGACAGCCCGAGAAACCGGGAAAAAGTAACTCCGAGCGTCTGTGACCAGTCCTAGCACCTGTTATGACCTCCACTTCTTGTTGATGCTGGCAAAATCGAGATGCCCTCTCCGGAATCGTATGCAAATGTCGGAATATGGTTAATTATCACCGTTTGGCGATATTGTGATAGACACTAGTGATAGACGATGATCGAGGAAAGTATGCCCTTTGGTGGAACGAATCCTTTCGACCCATTAACCATATTCCGACATTTGCATACGATTCCGGAGAGGACATCTCGATTTATGCCAGCATCAACAAGAAGTGGAGGCATAACAGGTGCTAGGACTGGTCACAGACGCTCAGAGTTAGTTTTTCCCGGTTTTTCGGGCTGTCTGAGTATGTCCCTAAAAGGGCATACGAACATAGATTATCGACACTTTTGGTGTCATGGGCCCACGTTCTATTAGGGTAATTATTTCCTTAACATCCATTTAGGCTTTCATTTATTTTTCGCAGAGCAACTTGGTTTATTGAAAATTGTTAATTTTAATATCTTTACGAAGGGAATCCCTATCCTTATTAAAATTTTATTCCAGGACAGCATAAACATTTAAACATCATGGCAGTAACTTCATGATTTGTAACGTAGAAACTGGAATATAAGAGGCCATTAGAACTGATATTTGGAAATTAAAAACTATGTTCATACAGGTATAACTTGAGCAAAAACAAACAAAAAGGAACCCTGGAGGCGCCGGGCATCGATCCCGGTACCTCTCGCATGCTAAGCGAGCGCTCTACCATCTGAGCTACGCCCCCTGTTGAAACTATAACAACAAGTTCTTACATTTAAGACTAAAATAATTGTAAAACCTGTTTCAACGTAACCAAAAAGTGACAAAAGGAACCCTGGAGGCGCCGGGTATCGATCCCGGTACCTCTCGCATGCTAAGCGAGCGCTCTACCATCTGAGCTACGCCCCCTGTTGAAACTATAACAACAAGTTCTTACATTTAAGACTAAAATAATTGTAAAACCTGTTTCAACATAACCAAAAAGTGGCAAAAGGAACCGTGGAGGCGCCGGGTATCGATCCCGGTACCTCTCGCATGCTAAGCGAGCGCTCTACCATCTGAGCTACGCCCCCTGTTGAAACTATAACAACAAGTTCTTACATTTAAGAGAAAAATAATTGTAAAACCTGTTTCAACATAACCAAAAAGTGACAAAAGGAACACTGGAGGCGCCGGGTATCGATCCCGGTACCTCTCGCATGCTAAGCGAGCGCTCTACCATCTGAGCTACGCCCCCTGTTGAATAGTTGGCAAGAAACAAAATTCATAACAGTTCAGTTTCCTCTGAAACTGGTTCACATACCTAAAATTCAGATCAATGTCGAGAGCGAATGCGATTGTACCGATTTACGATGTAAAGGTCACTTTCGGTTTCATGAAAGTCTTGATTTACAATCCGCTCTCACTTTCGTTCGTGCTGCGTGCTTCTAAACGTCTTCCCTTGGAAATACAAATGACCACGTGATCAAATCGGTGCAATTAAACAGAAGTGACAAGTTTCAGCAACTGGATGAGAATAATTGTTTTAAAAATCTTTGCCACGATAAGCGTCTGACAAGTGTTTATAAAAGTGATACAAACGATAAAAATGGCAATGTTATTACAACGAGACACCCTATTGTGCTATCGGTAAGTTTCGTTAGGTTTTATGAAATATGTTCGTTCTGGCACAGAAGAAGATTACCAGGATTGATAAATAAAAACCATAACAATTGAAAAATCAAATGTACTCCATGCGCCTTACTCATAAAAATTGTTTTTAGCGGTGTATAACCGTCTTTGTTAAAACAGTGTGTAGGGTTTAAAGTATGTATAAGGATATTACAGATTTGACCTATTCATAAACCGTATATAGGCACTTTTAAACAAAAATGGCAATAAAATTCCATATCGTGCGTATTAGGCCGTGAGCCGAGTCCAAAAAAGTGTCTCACAGGAAACCACTTCAAATTTTAAACATTGCCCTTTACGCGAATTACCAAAATGTGCAAGTCTGGCAGCTTTGAAGCGGGGCGTTTAATGGGGGTGTAATGTCAAAGTTACCCCTAATTGTGGCTCCCAAAGTGCGATAAGAAACCAAATAAAATTTGATGGGTTGCTTTGTTCGTGATGCACAGTATACTAAAAAAATTATGCCAGACACATAGGGTGTTTGAGCCGGTTTCCTATCAGTCAAAGGGGGTCGCTAAAATTGCTCTGTTTGGTGATGTCTGGCGGGGTGACCGACCCACCCTATGTGTCTGGCATAATTTTTTTAGTGAATTGTGCATCACGAACAAACCAACCCATCAAATTTTATTTGGTTTCTTATCACCCTCAATTAGGGGTGACTTTTAAACTAAACCCCCATTAAACGCCCCACTTCAAAGTTGCCAGACTTGCACATTTTGGTCATTCGCGTGAAGGGCAATCTATGTTTTAAATTTGAAGTGGTTTCCTATGAGACACTTTTTTGGACTCGGCTCACGGCCTATATTTAGTAACTTTGAGAACGTAGGATTAATCAGAAAGAGCCCATCAAAAGAAAACGTCTACTTTCTTGTAAGTTTAAGGAAGTATTTCGAAAATTGGTGATAATGAAAGGCAAAGAGATTAAAAGTGGAACAGCAACTTTATCGCGCAGCGAAAATTTGCTGTAAACCATCTATCAGATTCACCGCTGATATTTAACTTACCAACTCAAACGTAATAAGTTCATCGGTGATGAGTAAATTTTCCACAATTTACCTATTTTAGGTATTTGATGACATATTTGACATTTTAATTGGAAAATTTGTTTTGGTTGATAAGGATTGTTGCTATCATTGCACACCACACCAAGTATCTTGAGTTTTTACAGAAGAGATAGAATGTTATAAGTTTAACTTGTAATACTTCAAATGACAACTAACAATATTATACAGTAAGATAGAATATTGATTTTACATGTCATTATTTATATAGCAAAAGCCAGTCGTTACTAAATGACCAGACGAAATATTGAGTATTAAAAAGTTATCCGGTAAATATTTACATAATCACAAAGAGCTAACAAACTTGTTTCTCGTTATTGTAAGGAAAGAGAAGTCAGAGAGGACACAAGGGAGTCTTTAATGATTTACATCAGTGTGGGCCTTACATGTTATACCTTACCGAAAAATCCATAACCCTGAACTATCAATTCGCTAAATTAGAAACAAACCACACCTACACCACGTACAACATAGAAAACCCACATTATGTATAAACAAATTTAATTAGTTTCCATACATTTATTAACCACTACATGTTACCTGAAAACTATGTACTGATAAGTGTTGACTTTCTTGTGGAAGATGTTCTATATTCCATCGTGGGTCATTGGGAAGAAATCAGTTAACGTTGTGATTTAATTCTAAAAGTTATTAAATTTTGTATATAACTAAGTAGATTTGTGAAAATTTATTCACCACTATATATATATATATATATATATATATATATATATATATATATATATATATATTATAATATTCATGAAGGTCCTAACGAAGGGAACAAGGATATTCCCAAAAGTATAATCTTTAATTAGATTCCGGCGAACTGAACTCATACAGATTGTTTAAGAGGTTTTGTGCTCAGCATAATTATTTACCACTACCCGTTAATTACAAAAGTTGTCTTTAGATTTAAATAAATTAAGTACAAAAAACCAAGTGATGTTCTCAGGGCAGCTCAAACACAGAAGGAAGGTTGTCTCAAAAAAGCCCTTTTTATAAAAGATTTATTATGTCGACGTTTCGCCTACAATCTGAGGCATCATCAGGACAACACAGCTAAAATTTACATTAAAAATCATACATAAGAAGGATTTACATATTTTACACTTACTATGTACGTTGTGATATTATTAAAACGGATAATTACACTAAAATCTTCATCTTTGAGAATGTATCACAGTGATTATTAATTGATCTTTTCACATGCTATCATTCAGCTGTAATCACGTTCAAAAATGAACACCTTTCCCTACTGGTGGATAAATAGATAGCGCCAGGACTAGACGCTGAAATGTGATATTTATTTGAGCAGTCGGGCAAACTGAGTTTCAGTTTTGCAGGCGAATAATGATAAACAAGTGAATTATCCGGAGAAAAGCACGTGTGCACGCTTTCACGTGTCAGGCTCTTTTAATTAAAGCAAAAGTTCATTAGAGTTCCCATACGACCCCTACTGCCTTCAAAGGCCTCGATCAAAGAGTAGTACGTAATACGGCCGCTCTTTGCAGCGAATCGGATCCACGTGTGGAAGGTTTGTGAAATAGCTAATTTCGCTAAGTGTCCCAAATCCCGGTTAATTTTGAGAGTATAAAATGCCACTTTGAAGTAAAGCATATAATTTACTTAAATAATTCAGAAAAGGGTAATGCGTAAAGCTCGAAAATGCACGTTTGATATAAAGAGGTATGTTCATAAAATTGTGATGTTTCGGATACGTTTAGGATACTATTATGATTTAACTAAGCCAATATCAAAAATGCATATTTTGTTCATTCTTATACCTTCGAGTATATTTTTAGCACATATGGCATATTGTTATTGTACTGAATATATTAATAGGAGGGTAGAGCAAAGATCGTATATTATGTAATTCGTCTACCGGTATTACCTTAAACTTTGACGATACGTTGATACACATAAAAGTGGTAATGACGATTACAATTTAAAGAGGTCCTAGGAGTATTATTACAGCTATTCTGGGAAATAGGGATATTTAATGGGAAACCACGCATTAAAAGAGATTTAATTAACAGCGTTATAAAATGGCTTGCTTGAAATAAAACGAATTCATTTGTTGCGTCAGAACAACGTACAGAAACTAACCTCGGCCGTTATTCCACTGACAAAATTAGGAAACGCGAAATTGGAAAATTTTCTTAAAAAAATTACCCCAAAGGTAGTTCCGATGAAAGGACTTTTAGAAAGAATTATGTATAATCTCTTATAGACTTTAGTGTGGATCGATGATGTTAAAGAAGTGGTGAGAAGACAGTTGACGAGAATAGCCAGAGATCAAAAGGCATGGCAGAGCATGGATGAGGCCTATATCCGACACTGGATGAATCAGGGCTGAAGAAGAAGAACAAGAAACACTTAGATAAACTCAAAGATTGTACAATAACCTGATGTATCCCAACATAAACTGAAACAAAAGTTTTAATGTTTAGGGATAATTCTTAACGTCTTAATGCTACTGAAGCCACATATTCTGATTTGGTTCATGGTATTAATAGTGTCGCTAAAGCAATTAGAAGCCAGTTTCTCCTTGTTAATAATAAAATAATAAGGTATAATTAATATTACACCAAAACCCGTTGGAAATTTCATATCTTCGTACTACAGATAAGCTTTTATGATAATAAAAAAAATGGCACAAAAAGAGTACAAAACGTAGTTTGCCAAATTATTATATAGAACGTTTGATAATCAAAATTCGTTTAATACCGAGAAAACTATACGTTCTACGTAAGTACTCTCAACAGTAAAGTTATAGCAAAGTTGAAATGTTTGAAAAAAGAAAGCGTACAGCATTTTTTTAAAACATGGGAAACTCCTCACTCATGTTCAAATCTGATATTATTTTTCATTGTTTCTGTTAAAATTTTCATTTGAAAATTTACTAAACTGCAACAATTTGTTACAATTCAGTTTTATGATAAATAAGTGACTTGTTGTACTGGGTTAGTTCTTTCGAAATCAGTTTTAAAAATCACCCAAACATCAACAACTGATTTGACAAAAACCGTAATTTATTTGTTTATGTACTATTACTTTGCCAAGTTTATCTGAAAACTAATTATATTTTCGTTGTTCAAGCGAATGTTTTCTGTGATGCAATTTTCCTATGTATAATTTTTTTATTTATTGTGAAAAAAGTGTATATTTATATTCAGAAATATAGGCAAAAATGAGTATTTTTACAATTTTCTCAGAAACTTCATGACCAATTTCGGAAAAGCGATATGCATTTTGGAGGCGAATCAATTTCCTATAACTTTACTCCTGAGAGTAACTACCTAGAACAAACAGTTTTTCGAGATATTAAAAAACATTTCTTTATTCAACCATTATAATATGTAATTTGGCAAATGAAGGTACTCATTTTATGTCATATTGTTTATAATCATAAAAACTAACTTACTGAAAAAACTAATTTATAATTTTACAAAGAATCAATTCCAGATTTACCGTTGCCTTAACAACTAACATTTACTAGGTGAAGAAATGATAAATGACGGAGTGAACGAAGTGTGAAATGATCTCTCTAGAGAGTGGACTGTATGTAGAATCTCTCGTCGCTCGTGAGTGGCTGCGGAGATGAATCTTGTCTCCAGGTTGTAAGGCTGAAGACAGTCTCGTAGATTGGAGATCAGGGCGTGACGTGATCTCTTGAAGTTCTAGTTGTGTGGAGAGAGGGCGTAACGTGCTCTCCGAGTTGGATCTGAGGGCGTAACGTGCAGATCCGGGGTTGAAGTTCTCGAAGTCTGGAGAGAGGGCGTATCGTGCTCTCCGGTGTGGACCTGAGGGCGTAACGTGCAGGTCCGGGTTGAAGTTCTAGTAGTTTGGAGAGAGGGCGTAACGTGCTCTCCGGGGTTGAGGTTCTTGAAGTTAGGGGTTGTCGGTTTGGGGTGGCGTGAAGCAAGATCACAACACACTGTCGTTTTGAGCATACATCGCATACTGGTTTATTACCAAGAATTCACAAGCTTTTATACATCTTCAAATTACATTGGTTAAATGGCAAGTTAAGTTTTTGTTATCTTTCGGCGTCCTAGATTGTAATTTCCCTGACCTAGCTGTGTGCTTGACCTTACCGAGCGCGTTTATTATTATATTACGAGAACTGGTGTTATGCTTACGTGATTAATTATTGTTGTGAGATTTTGAAATTATCACTTTGATCCGCGCTGTTTCGTCCACCTAAGCGACTCAGTTGTTTTAATACCCTCTTTAATAGTTATTAATTACTTCATATTTGATGACTTTATCAGCACGTTCACTAAATTATTTCACTGACTTAGTTGTTCTAATTAATTTTTGATTACTTAATTTGCAAGTAGAAATTTTCACCTAAGATGTTTTTAATAACAAGTTGCTCTAGTTCTATTTAATGGTTATTAATCCCTAATTGAAGAATATGTTCCCTAAATTCCCTATTAAATCCCTACAACCCTACTTAGCTCTCTTTTATGTTGATCGTAGAGTCAACACGGAGTCTTTTTATTCAAAAAATTATCATAAAATAAAAAAGTGTGCTTTAGAACTATCTGATGATTCAAATGTTATAAGGGAAGTAAAAAAAAATATGTTGAAAATAATTTATTAATAAATCAGAAGTGGAATTTTGACCGAATCTATAAATTTAATAAACGACTGCCATAAAGAATTATCAGGTATTAAAGGAGCCGGAGAAATTAGATTCGAGAAACTATACTTAGTATTAGAAAAAATTAAGGATTTAACATTGATTTACGAGTCTCTGAAAATTTCAATTGAGAATTTACAGACAATTTGAGTTCACAACTCAATAACGAAGCTCATTATAGCTTTATTACTTCTGTGGACTTATAAAGACCTATTTCGACATTAAATCGTTCATTAGATAATATTAGATAATAAAAGAGATCCCTTTAAAATAGGAAATGTGGAAAGCTATTTGGCAATCATTTTTGTAAGTAACAAAAATGCATAATAAAAACATGGAAAAGATTTAATATTCAAACCATATTTTAATATTGCAATGTTAATACAATAATCAATAATAATGTTAGTTACTGGGTAGTAGTAAGTAGGCGTTAGTATTAGGTAAACTTAATAACATTAACTGGTTAGTGATAATAGAAATCCAAGTAATAGTCCAGAAATGTATAAACAAATGGATTATCCAAATTTTATAAAGCTTGTAAAAAAACTGACACAACAATTAAAATTTAAATAACAAGATGAGGCAATGAAAATCTGAAAAGCAGGGATCATTCCTGATATTTTGTTTCGCGTTGAAGATATCCAAAACAATTCCTTTAATCTAACATTGACCCCTACTACCACACTGCATGGCGACATGCACATTTTTTATTTTTCAAATCATTTTCAGCACTTCACACACGATTACAATTTTGGTTTTACTACTTTAATAGATTACCATCGAAATATATTTTTTTTAACTAACGATTTAACTTAATTTGTTCACTTAAGGTTTTTCATGGGGCATAAATAACGAAATAAATGTCAGAAATGTTAAAAACCCTAATTAAAACATGAAATTCTTATCTTAATTTGACAAATATGTGAGCACATTATAATGCACGACTACAAACCCTCTGGAAATGGTTGAAACTCAAATTCAGCTTTCATTTGAAGAGGTTGAGAGCTAAACCTTACAAAATTTAATGAACGTGTATCACATTTTTTAGTAATTACTACTTTCGCTAATATTTCACGAGGTGCGGTTTCCTTCTAATTATCTTACAACTCCAAATGGCAACGCTATCTTCCAAAACGAGTAATTAAATTACGCCCTCCACTTTCCTTTCCTAATGTAGAGATTCCTAAGAGAAACTAGCCATGACAGGTCCGTGATTTAATCCAGAGCAGGACGATGCCTATATATGTACAATTTACTAAGATAGTGTGTGATATGTACGTATCACTTATAAATGATTATTTCTATTGTTTCTTATCGTGGATTTTAAAATTCAGGACTCACGACTTTTGCTAACATCTTGGGAGTTCGTTAACGATATGAAAGTTTTAATTGGACATTTAAAAGTATAATCTCGAAAACTTTTAGACAGAAAACTTCTAGAAGTGTACGCTAATTTTCTGATAAGACAAAACTAAGGTAATAAAAGTATTAACGACGTCAAAAAAGACAACATCGAACATAACCAAGTTTACGAGTTTATGCCGAAAACAAAAATGTTAATCTATAAGCTTTGGAAACCGTAAACTACAAGCAAAACATAAAACAGACGTTTTAGCTGTGCAATCAAACGTATTCACGTCTTTTCCGGTCTAAAGTATTAAAATAAAAAAATATAATAAATTTTAATGAGACTTTTTTAAACAAATTTCATCAATATGAAAACGTACCAATAAATGCATATGCCGATAAGTGACATCAATTCCATCAAAAATTTAGAAAAGCAATATTGAAAATGAGGTATGGTTTGTTAAAACCACACTTGTGCAACCAGATAAAATCCGAGAAGAAAAGGTACCAAGTCTTCCATTTCTTGTCTACATTCTAGTAAAATATAGAACGACCAGTTTCGACCGTCAGATCATCTTCAGGCTGAGAAAATGGTTTAACTAGAATCGGAGTGTAATGTGAATAGAACCTAACCTTACCTGATACATCAGATAACTGAAAAATAACCTTCAACAAAAGTCACACCTAGACGCTCTAGGTGAATTGAGAACAAGAAAACGTTTTAGAAACTTGAAATACATCAGTTACAATTGATAAAATATTTGATTAAATGAGAACAAAATTTACAAGTAGCACGATCAGTCGAATGATAAGTAACTACCAATTCATGCAAAGAACAAAACAAAGTCAAAACATAGAACATGGTGTGGCAGGCACGAAAAAATATTTTTAGATGACTATAAAATTTAAACAATATGCATAAGTCAACACATAGCACTTGAAAATGAACTGTTACAAAAGGTTCAAATATTTTTCCAAATTCGTCTAAATATTCTTAGATGACTATAAAATTTAAACTCATATGCATAAGGCAACACATACTTAAAAATGAATCGTTACAAAAGGTTGATCATTTAACACTAATACGGTTGTATTCTTGGTAGCTTTGATAATTTCTAAAATTTTTAGAATTTCTTGCTTTGCTGCTACTTCAGATATTAACCAGGACTAAGACTTTTCTGGAAAGAATGAGATTAATTTCTTTGGTTCTCCACGTCGCGCAAATTGTCTAGGCGGAAAACATTTAGGGACCGGACCACGGGTCCCCCGCACTGACTGTTTAATTAAAATACTTGACCCGGAAAATTCAACACTTCGCACACTATTCTTCGAAGATTTACTGCGGACGGACCCAGGGGATTAATCAACTTGTAGTTCCGACAATTTTTTTTCTTTGGGAGAGTCCTACGAATTTATCGACGGGAGTACAAGGAATCTACTAAAATTTACATTTTTATGGCGCCTCTCTTGGGCTCGGTAAAGGTCTCGGCTTGTCCGTCCGATGCTTTTACTTCAATATATCGATCGCGGAGAGTTATCGATAGCTTAATAAATGCTGCGTTTTTAAATCTTTGAAATAGTTATACAATTATTAGTTTTAGAGTGCGAGTTTAGTTAAGATTGACGGAGAGTCAAAAATTTCAAATAAGTTTGGTACCTATACTCTAACCAATAGCAATTGGAACACTCAATAAAATCTCAATTTACCGAGGACATTCGAAAAGAGCCCGTTATCTCTATACAAAACCATGGGACTTATTTCTTTGTTTATTCAGAAACACACTGGTATATTTTAAAACGCAGGTGTTTCGTGTTCGTGCAGTCCCCCAAGTGAAATCGTATATGTGAATGTATGGATATCTACAGATAAAGAAATAAAGGGTCCATTGGGTCGCAATTTTTTACGACAGCGGCGTTTCGTTTGTATCTTCTTCTTCTTCTATGGAGCAGGTGTTTCGGTTCTTCGGCATTTATACTCGAGAAAGCAGTGGTGTTTGTATGTGTGTACCATTTATTGATGCTATTTGAAAGTGAATTCATTGTTAGAGTTATTATCCGTAATGATACGCCCATGGAAGACCAGGCGGCACCACTTAAAAAGCCATTAAGTGTTTTTGTTGCCGTTCCAGTTGGGACTGGACGAAGTATACTTAAATTCTACTACAAAAATGAAAATTGTCGAGATCAACCGCACCTCTCGAATCGCCACAATAACCATATTAAGGCCACAACCACAAGGCACAAAAAAACGTTTTTCCTGAATAATTTTTTCTTCATTTTGTATTGAAAAACTTAAAAGAATCCTGTTCACACATCATATATTTTAAAGTGATAGAATTGAATATTTCTAACCGAAGAAAAAAACCTTTGCCACTGGGAGCTTCACATATCTACTATTATCCAAAAGTTGTCTTTTTTTCATGAACATGCTTTTTAGCAGGAGGTTCATCGGCCGAAAGAATGAAATCTTCCAAAACTAGGGTATGATTGATCTAGCTGAACGCCTAATATATGAGATATCCAATATCCAATATTCGAGACGTCATTAGCATTTATAGCCACAATGCATACCAACTTTGCGCATAATTTGCTTATTGACAGTATGCATTTTCAGCGGTTGTTGTCCTGACTATACCCGAAGTTGAGCACCACGCTCGTTATTTCTCTATCTTAGTTTTTGCTACTCCCGGTGTATTGATTTTTGTCCTGGTGGTCCTCTTATTGTAATTTTATCTTCCTGGTATCTCCTTCTTGGTTTAGTCCCCCTACACTGCTGTCTTCCGTCTTTTTATCATTGATGGTGCGTCCTCGTCGTAGTCCGCTGCCTTCCTAATGAGTGGGTTCGTGTGCTCCATTGCCTTCATGATTGTCTTCCTCGTCTTCTTCTTGATGACCTTTTTCAGCTCTTCTATTAGTAAGTCCCGTCGTAGTTGTTCGTTCCTCATGTACCATGGTGCATCCGTCATCCTCCTCATCGCTTGGTTCTGTATCCCCTACAGTCTCTCCAGGTGAGTCCTAGCTACTTGTCCCCATGCTGCTGTCCCGTACGTCACTATCGGTCTTATTCCTGCCAGGTAGATCTTTCTCTTCGTTTCCAGTCTCAGCTTGCTCTGTCGTTCTATTAGTGGTTCCAATCTGTTCAGTCGGTCTTTCGCCTTCTTCTCGGTCTCCTCGATGTGTATTCTCCATGTAAGTCCTCCGTCTATGTGGATTCCTAAATATCGTACTTCTTCCTACCATTCCAGTTCCGTGTGTCTTATTCTGATGTTGTATTCCGTACAGCAATACCGATCATACATAGCATTCAACTATACCTTGTCTCAGGTTCAAGTTCAGGTTTTCATTCCAATGAAATTATCTCATATTATTGAAAGTTGACTAAGCGATCTCTATTTGGCACTATCTTTCCTGTTCCTGGTCACTTCCTCTAAATGCAGCTACGTTTTATTGTACATGTTTACGTATTTCTTTCATTCTTTTGCCCATAAATCCTAAAATCACTCTTAGGATTATCACTTGGTATTTTTCAAAGGATGTTAAAAGGTCCATATACCAAAAAAGATACACCTGTAACATGATCATTTGCAATGACAATGGCATTTGACTCCAATGGCATCCACTTTTGTAACAACTACTTTCCAATTAGTAGCTCAGCACTATCAGTAAATGGTACCAGTCAGTTGATGGTTCTCCAGGTTTCACTTACAAAGCACTAAAGCAAGGATCAATATTAAAACATGTCGACGCTGTCACAAGATCAAAACATCTTTGGTGATTTAGCGCTAGACGAAATATCGATGCGTAAACAAGCAGAATGGACCGGTAAAAATTTTTATGATTATGAAGATATTGGTTTCAATGTTGAGTAGACATGCTCCTACGATCAATGAAGACATTATTGTTTATGCTAGAATTTAGAGTTTATACTGAGCAGATTTTGGACTTTCAGGTACAGAAAAATCATAACTTTACCAAATATCTTTCTTTTACTCTCAGGAGTTGTAGTTCCATCAGTGACAAAAGTTTTCAACTCGGATACTTGTTGATTATGCGGATAATTTTATTTGGGAACAGGATGTACATAAAATATTTAATAAACACCGGACTGCACCGGACCAGTACTCAGCCGGACAACGCTAAACTGTACTAAAAGCCATTATTGGTTAGCTTATCGGATTATGGTAATACGGGTTTGTGCAGTTTCTTTAAGATGCAAACAGGCAACAAAGAAATCCCGAGGAAGAGACGTTAATAAAACTTAAAATAAATGTAGTAATACCTAGAACACACGTCACTTTAATTTAAAAAAAAAATAGCAAAATCGGCTCTTTGAACGCTTTAACGTAAGGTTCCGACGGTTCTAATATTAAGTACATAAGATTCGATGTTAGCTTTAAATTGTAGATAATCGTTTCTTAATGTAAGGTTGTTTAATATCCAAACTTCATTTTTCAAAAAATTGTACCGTTATTACTCGAAATTTAGTATACAGATAAATAAATATCTGAGAGCAAATTCTGAATAAATATCCGGATAATTCGGTAATTGTGTATTAAATATTCGGATAACTATGGACTTCGGATAATTGAAAGCCCTAAATCATTGACATTTGGTGGTGCTCCGGTAAATTACAATGGCTTCATATTTGGAAACTAATTTTAATAATGAAGGAAGTACGTATTACAACAATAATTAGTTATTATATTAATATTAACTGAATATAAACAATCCTAACATACCTACACCAAAATTGTGACGAGTTCTTATAAACGCTGTCCACTATGGACCAAAACCTGTAAGTGATGAATAATGAGTTAGGTTTAATCTTGTAATATTTCTGGTGCTCAAGAATTGATTTAAAAATCGTTCAATATTCTAACAGGTAGCTGGCTGTGAACTTGTAATTAAGAAAGGAAATCCCTGCCTTGATTTCCTAAAACAGAGCCAAGTACCCGCCTCATTTCATCCCGCCACGTCAGCAACAAATCGTAACTTTCCCCCGTTTAATCTCAATAAATCCGGCACAAGAATCGGAATACATTAGGTTGATTTAATGCCTCGAATTCTTGGATGATTCGCCCGACGTAAAGTACAAGTTGATCTATCTCCCGCGGTATATATAAGTATGCCACATTCGAATGCTGCGGGGCATGTCTTTGTGTGCACCCCCAATCGCTCTTTTGGGAGGTTCGCGGCAACTTCGAGAGAATTAAGAGGTTGTGAATTCACTCGCTGTCCCGAAGTTTAAAGAGGAATCCAATTGGCGTTCGTTATGGTGTTCTTAACTTTCAGACCCACAGAGATTATTCTTTATACTGTAAGAACAAAAAAAAACTTAAGTTTAAATTGGGCTCGTTACCGGAAAGTCATGAGGGGTACATACGTATTCGTCGCTCATTTTAAGTTTGCCTTAAAAATTTTGTTGAAATAAAATGGATTTTAGTTGAAAATCGTCTTTGAAAATACCTTTTCTTTTTAAACCTTATACAGGACAGTTGGCAGTCGTGAAATAATGGTTTCTTTGTTTTATTTGAAGTACATTCAATTTGGGAAAATTTGGGACTCTTTACCAAACTAGGGTAACATATCTTGAAATTAAAAGAATGTATACGTTATAAACTTTACATTTGGAATTTTTTAATAAAAATCGTCTGAATAATTTCTAAGACTTCTATCTTTTGTTTTTAATATAATCGATATGAGCTCCGTAACTTCAATCTTCTGATACTCTGTTTTCGCTAATTGCGTTATTTATTTCAAACAACTTTTGTTGGTTTTTCATTTTCTGTTTGGATGTTACTTTGACGTCATTTCAATTTTACATAGTACAACATTTTATAGTTTCTAGTTGACCCGCGTTATCGCCACTGTAAACTGATACAAAGTCATCTGCACAAGGGAAATAGTTGTTACTCGCATGTTGAAACAAACTGAAGCCAGGCTAAAACTAAAACGTTGAGCCGCACTGGCATTATTCCACTATCAGTGTTGTCTGTACAAAGGCAGTGTCGTCTATCAAGTAGATATGTTCAGCTCAAACTAAATACCCAAGTAAAATCGCACATTTGAGCAAAATGCAAAATCTCTCAAAAATCTATTTAGGGCATTACATTAAAAACGAACCTTATTTGTAGGTGAATACCACTGTGAATCTTAATCATTGCAATCAATATAAACATGAAGATGTGTTCTTTCACTACTTTCCACATTTTATTATAAATACTATTCCATAGTAGAATGAATATTCAAAACTAAAAAACAATTCTTCAAGTGAAATTCAAGAAAATTTCGAAAAACCGAAAAACGACAAAAGTAAAATGCCCTTTGTAGAAGATTTGGTCAAAAATGTTATAAAACTGTGTTATATATATTCGCCAGTAGAACAGATATTAAAATGAAAAAAAAAATCTTGAAGCAAATTTTAAGAAAATTTCCAAAGTCGAAAAACGACTAGTAAACTTGTATCTCGACCGATTTCAATCAAAAACTTATTGAGAGGTCCTGGGTGTAGAATAAAATTTAAATCCAAAGTTGGCACCGTTGGTGGCATTTAATTTCGGGAAAAAACGTAGTGAACACACACATACGTACATACTATATAAGGGTCATTCCGGGTGAGATGACTCGGTCGTTTATTTTTCAAGCCGATTCAAATTTCCCACTATAATTGGTGGTATCATTGGTAGATGTCGATTGTGTCGTGCGTACTGTCATTTGAAGTTAACTCTAAGTACATTAGGTAAGTTATTTACGATAATAGCTTTTGTTACCTTGAGAAGTTTTGAGCTTGTTCTTTATGACTGATTTTACGAAAAAGACAGTAGGTTTTCTTTATAGAATATATTAAAATAGTATTTAGAGGTTAGGCTCATGTTTACGTGTTGATAGTATATCGTATCGTTTTGAAAAACAAGTGGGCCATCTCACCCGGATTTTCGGGTTAGATGGCCCTGTATTTTAGGGGATAGTTGATCCATTATAAAATTACCCGGTTAGTCATCAGAGTATTATTTTCAGCCATGCCAACCGAATACAGAAGAAAACAAAATACTTCTAGAGGATCAAAAGGCTGATGACAGCCTTAAGGATGACACCAGTGCCGAATGCGTGGGGTGTAGGGAGCAGTACTGCTTTACATCGAAACAAGTTGATTGGGTTCAATGTGTCAATTGTGCAAATTGGTTTCACGACGGATGTTCAAAATTCGTAAAATTATGTGAAAGTTGTGGACAAGTTTTGACTATGAAAAAAAAAGTAAAATACGTTGTCATTTTCCTTAAAATAAATGTTTTCTGTATGTGCCATAACATTCTGAATAGTGGGTCATCTCACCCGGACGTTCCGGGATAGATGGCCTTACGAATGGATTTCTATTTATTATTTTTGTAAAACAAAATACTACTATTTTTGTATTCTCATTGAAATTTTAGTTTTTTAGTGTGTTTACTTCCTGAAGTAAATTTTTCTATTTCAATATTGGTTAAATATAAGAAGTTTTAATTACTTAAAAAAAGTGGGCCAACTCTCCCCGATTTACTACACACACAGACATTTTTCTCCAAAACATGTTTTTTGGGGGTCAGGGACCTTAAAACGTAAAGAAATACTAATAACGCAAATTCAAAAAAAATCAACCCAATTACAATACTTATATATGAGCACCTCGTATGAGAAGTAAAAATATCTAACAAATCTCATTTCAGTTAGTTACTTTGACGCATTCCAAAATTTGAGAAGTTCGAAACCTATTTAAAAGTTGTAGAAACTTTTGCAGTTCTCTAAAATTCTATCTCGTGGAAACATGCTAAATTCCGACGATTTAACCAAGCGGTGCAAAGTTTTCCTGTAGCATTCACTCATTTCCCTCTAAATAACTTTATACATAAAAACCCGATCGAGCAATACGTTTGCGCATTGTTAAACCTCGAAAAAACGCCTTCCACGTTTACTCGCCATGGATTAAATCCCACGTACATAACTGGAAATATAAAGCTTTTGTGCAAATAGTTACACATCCCGCAGAGTAAACGTGCAGTTCGGCGCAAAGTAGCCTCATACCAGATAACTTACTAACAAGATTAAATCTCCAGTCTCCAATTTCTGGCTGAATTAGCGTTTGCTGCTCGCCTACATGATTTTCCGGCTTATGCCGCGAAAATATTTGCGATTTAGGGATCGGGGAAGAAGAGGGATACAGTTCCCTTATCGAATCGAGCATCGATATATCGTCGACATTTAACTGGGTCAAGCTAAACCAGAAGTTCAACGTTAAAAAAAAACGAAAATAGTTTTTAAATATTAAGTCTCAAAAATGTTCAAAACATTCAAATTTTTAACAAAACGTACAAACTTTTGATTAGATGTGCAAAAACATAGCCGTTAATATGGTCAAGTTAATGAAGTTTTAAAGCTATGAAAATAGTTCATTTATTAACCATTATTTCATATGATTGGCATGATTGGAATTTAAAGATAGTGCCTATTGTTTACTTAACACCTGCATGACAAAAATTTTTAATGATATTTAACTCAAAAACAACTAAAATCCGTCAAAACGAAAACAAGAAAAAATGAATATGATATAAACAAACGATTTTTTGTATAAATAAGGCATAACAACTCAAAAAGTGAAAATAATTTTGTAACAAGTGTGTACATGAATGTTAAACAGCCTATTTTTTCTTGAAATATATGTCACTCTGAAAGTTGGAAATTGGTGAATGTCCGGAAAAATGACACTACGCCATAAATAGCGAGCACCTTGAGTTCGACCGCGATTTCACCTTCGTGGGTAATAGCTTTTACTAATAACCGTCATTACCCGCTAGTTGAATAACATGCTGTTTTCATAACATTTTCGGAAAATGAAGTTAATTCCTGTTTACATTGCCACTGTTGTCGTGTACTATGGTATGTACCATTTGCTTTCTCGATTTTACCTCTTGCGTTCACAATTAATGTTGCTAATTCTGGCGGCGTGCAAATATTAGTATAGATTTAAGATAATAATCGTAAATTACTATAAATAATCGACTCTGAGATATCAAAATGAATCGCAATCATGACTATTTCATAAGCGTGAAACATACACCCGCAAGAACAACACTAAAGGTCACAGAACATAAAAAGCGACAAAATGTGAATTAATCAAAAAGCTAGTTTGTTTGAATTAAATTTGACATAAGAGTGGGTAATGATTAATGATATTACTCTACCCTTATGTCACTATTATTCCATTGTAGATTACAATGATATTCAATATCTCTACTGCATATTCAATAAAGTCATTATTTGACAGTAGTGGATAAAAGCGTTGATTAAAACGTTAAATAAACGTAGTAATTACTGATATTTTCAAAGACTGATGTTTTAATTAAATATAATATATGCAACGAAATTGGGCTTTGCAGCGCTTTGAAACAATACCTAAGATTGAAAGTAATTTTATATTAAACACATATTAATATCACCTTATCGATGCGTAAGGCGGGTATATGCAACCCATTAGTAATGGAAAGTATGAAAAGGGATAACATGGAGAGACGTACCTTTTTCTTTCAATTTTTTCATCCCCAAATTGTTTGTGAATTACGTCATCTAAACTTTTGAAGTTCATCTGGCCTTACACCAAGCAAAGTGGTATTGTAAAAAATATACTATGTATCTTTTCATTCTTCTTTTACGTTATCACAACTATACCCACGTGGGTGATGCTCGCCAAATTAAATTTTTAATGTAAATTCAATAATCAGTATAAAATATTTTTCCATTATATTTATTCATTCTATTCACTCGAATTGTGTGCTATAATGAGCACATAGATATAAAAAAAATTAATCTAGCACAAAAATTGAAGGCTGCAATACATTGAAAAACATACTACCCGAATTGAATTTATTGCACACGCTTCACAGATAATCGAACAGGGTTGCAGAAGAGGTACACAATCAATTTCCACCAATAAACGAACTGATTAAATAACATCAAAATAATTTTTAATCAAGCCGTGTTAAGGCTATAGTTGCATAGGAAAACAATGCCGAATATACCACTTCCCCTCAAATCAGTAGTTACTAGATAGTAGATTACTAGACTTTACATAAAACAGTTTTTATTTTATTTGCAATATTCCAAACAACTTTAATAAGTTCTATTTCAATGTGATTAGAGTCCCTCAATGACAGTTGATACCCTTCAACCCAATGCTAAGACATAAGTTAATGACTGACGTGCATTACAAACCAACATTGGACACTATTTTACAGTGGCAAAAACAAAAACTTTGTTATCCGATTAGTAGAATATGATAGAATAAGCATTCTAGCGCACGAAAAAATCTTGCTTAATTAATTTCCAAAACGAATGCATGAAGTGCTCGAAAAATATGAGGGTTTTCAAAATTTAATTACCGTTCGATCGAACATTTTCAGAAAAGTTAAAGTGTTTCTGACATAATCTCATATTTAAGATATGCCCCAGTAACACCCGTCGACGTGGAATGTACATGTTCTGTAATACAAACATATTTTCAATGACCAGAGGTAGACCACTAAAACCAAAAATAACAGCATTTTATTGTCATCTTAAATGATATACATAAATGAATTAGACGCACACGATATAATTGTATTGCATTAAAGTGTACGTAGGTATATTTTGCCTGCAATATTGTAAACATAAGGTTCGCAATACAAGCAATGACTAACATTATAAATGTAAGGAATGTAATATAAGTAATGGATCTGAATAAGTTATTCTGCTATTAAAAAATTTTATATGGCGTATTTTGCATTCATTATAACATATTTTTACGTTACGTTGCATATTTCATAAAAATTCCTGCAAACACATGCGGTAGGAATTTTTTCATATACCCTTTTTCATACCTATGCCGTTAATAAATCTGTAGGATTTAACGGCAATTTAAGGCGATATTAGAGAGATTGCTTACTTTTGAATACCGCAACAACGCTCGGTAATTGCGTTGTTTTATATAGCCGCAAAAGTCAGGTAGAAAATTAGTTTGCGCATGTCAAACGTTCGTTATGTAAAGTTACTTACGGAGCTGTTGAAACAATGACGCAACGGCATATGAGTAGATTGGACATATAATGGCGGAACTGGACGAAAAACCGTTATCTTCCAGATAGCGCAGCGTAAAACCTCCATATTCCTGCATACGGTAGGTTATGAACGTTCCTATTATTTCCAAATGCTTGTGCACAAGCGTGGAAGTCAATTTAACGTAAACGTAAATAGCGGATGATGTTATTTTCAAATACCCAATAAAAGCCTACAACTTTTTAACCGTAAAAACTAATTTCATTTAATTTAGTTGAACCCCAGGGACCAGTTTCCATCACATAGTGAAATAGTATCTAAAATTTGCAGGTAATTTTATTTGATTGGATAGGACCCTTATGATCATTACTTCCCATGGTAAATTCAACTATATATAAGTCACCATTAGTATTTACTAACCTCTGACGCCACAACGATAAAGGAGCGTTTAAGTAACGTGCCGAAACTCCAAATATGAAGATAATACTTTGGCGATTTTTATCACACACCCGATTGCTTTTTTATTAAATTTGGGGTTATTTTTGTGCATTTTTCCCTTCATTGGACCTTAATTTAAGGATTTTGATTTATAGTATATATATCAGGATTTAACTAATTAAAGGAAATCTTTATTGGTTTTCCTTAAAAATTAAAGTAAACCATTTATTTACAAGTACTCCTAAAACCGATTCAAATCAAAATCAAGATAAGCATACGTTTGATTAAAGGGGACATTTTAGTCAGCGATTTTAATTAAAATTTTTCAATGACTTATTTCATGAATTACTCAATTACCGGCTACCCAGGTAATCAACAGCATTGCAATTAAAATTTGACAATAAGACACGACGCGGTGTAAGCCTTGAAAGGGTGAAATGAACTTCAAAATTGAACGGAAATGAACCTTCGAAAAGGATTTAATGGAAACAGGACAAATTTCAACCACGTTACAAGATTAATTTTCAAGTCCAATAATTTAAATGGTTTCGACTTTAAACTCCTTCTAGACAAACATCCTCACTATTTTTCGTATGAACAATACCAAAGCGCATTAAGTAATTTATGGATCGCTTCGATGTAATAGATTACCCGATGTTGGATGAATGACCTGGATTAACTTTGACAAATTTCGCTAATCAGGCTATAGTTGGTTTAATGCATGTATTGATTTGGAGTCGTAGATCTTGTCTTAAATTGCATTACAGTTACAAGAAGAAAAATTGTCAGAATAGCTGCACATCGATATAAGGAAACAGTTTTGCAATTGGACTAATCAAAGAACGGTTCTTTTCACTTTCCATTATTTATTCAACGAATAAAAAACAAACCATTTTTGCTGTCACAAAACGTGATTGTAGATATTGATCGAATATGCCATTGCTAGTGCTATATTTCCTGTCATTATTTCATCAATATCGCGTTTCGAATTGAGGAGAAGGAAACAAATAATGTCCGGAATACGACTATTTTCACTAAATTTTCGAGTTTAATATAAACCCACATTTGAGTAGCACTTGAAAATATCTATAAGAGCACACTTAAAGTTGTACCATTAATGAAGACAAGTAGTACATAGTACTTGTGTAATAAATTCCAATATTGTTTGGAATGGATGTTTGAACGCATGTATTTAGTGTTTTAAGTTTGGCACATGTCTTGCCTCAAATATTATAACCTTAAAGTTTATATCCATCTACAATTTCTCAAACTGTTACCAACAAAAGTTACATTCTGCACCATGGTTTGTGCGGAATATATAAGCAACTGAGAGTAAGAAAGAAGTAAAATTATCTCCTGCTTCCCTACTGATGGCACGAATAACATCGGGTTTCAAACCTAATAAAACCCTCGATGTAACTCGATTTTAAGTGCACATGGACCATTTCCCTTAACGGCACATAAATCATCGTATACATTTCGAATCCTCGATGTCGTCGTCGGAAAGGTTGTTTCTTATTAGTTAGTCGCAGAGAGGAAATTGAAAGATCAAATATCCGTACGGTTCGACAATTGATCATTTATTTGCCGAAACCCTATACCTACTCGTATATCGACATTTGCCTTTCAGGCCCCGGAATACGCACATGTATTGAGACATATTGAATTCGATACGGACAGGTTAATGTTCGTGGAGAGGGAGAGGACAATGCCGAAAGAAAACCGATAAAATGAGAAATGAATTCGGAAAATATAGGTCACAACGATAACGAACATCGTTTAAAAAGGGTATCGTGTTGATTTAAACGGCATGTTTGGTTTAAATTACCAACAGCAACAGGTAGGAATGGAGATCATTACGACTCTAAACTAACTTAAAAAGACAAGATGGGCAATTTTAAAAATCTCTCGATTTTAATGAAATGTAAATATAATATCATATCAATTTTTCCAAGTAATATCTTTATTAAAGTAATTTAAAAGGTTTGAACATAGACTGGAAGCCCTATTGTATATCTAATGTAAATACGTATGTAAGAATTAAGTTGTGCCTAATTAAGAGTCCATCACCCGAGTCAATTTAAGGCGGTTTTAGAGGTTCGGGGGAAGTGTGATACCTCGGACATCATTTGAGATATTCTTTTCAAATAAAAACCACTCGAAGTGAAAAACTCAAATACACATCGGTATAGTAACGGATTTTTGATATTTTCTTTTTGTCCTTTTAAAAACACCCCTAAAGTTGCCCTATTTTACGTACTATTTTCGGATCAAAATTTGACCAAAAGAAGAGAAAACTCAAAATTCTGTTACTAGACCGATGTAGAATGATCCTTTATCTCTTCATTGAACCCTATTTCGTTTGGATAAGATAATACACTACCCTAGGATCATGTTTTCCCTAAACCCTTACAGTCGCTAGAAAACTCGCTGTAAAGTGCTGCCATCGTATATATTTGGGAATTTAAACTTAGTGGGACAATTAACTTAGTCCTGGCTAGTTAAAAAGTAGTGGAAGGGAGAATTAGAGTCACGCCTACCGCTACTTTTTCCTTGTCTCTTACCCCGTAACAAAGTTAAATTCTCGCCGGGTGATGGACTCTTAAGTATATACAGTGAAGAACAATTGAAAGGCGATTTTGTAATTTGTTTCATTTAAAGACACTAAGGACACTATTGCAACAAATAGATCCCAAGATTTAACGCAAAAATCTCCAGAACAAATTATTAATAGAAGTATTTTAAATCGTTTGAATAATGAGGAGGAACATACTAAAAAATTATATACTGGTATTTGGCATTTTGTACCTCCCTAGTACTATTTAGTTAGGTTTCCCTACAAATATCAGAATTTCATTTCAGTGTATTTCAATTTACAATTTTAGCATCAGATCATAATTTCAAAAATC
This sequence comes from Cryptocephalus moraei, assembly GCA_946251905.1. Lineage (NCBI taxonomy): Eukaryota > Metazoa > Arthropoda > Insecta > Coleoptera > Chrysomelidae > Cryptocephalus > Cryptocephalus moraei. The sequence goes on from OX276454.1 coordinate 31,317,313, forward strand.
ACTTGAGATAGCAAAAAATCGTTAATAGCCACTTGAGCCGACATAAATGATGCCACCACCTATGCCGGTCCATGGGCTTTCCTCATTAAAAAAAAAATGTACAAAAATTTGTACTCATTTCCTCAACGAAATTTTAATGCAAAGTTTAAAAATTAGTTTCAATGTTAGTAATGTTAATTAAATAAATAAAGTTTGAAAAATGAACTATAGTGCGAATATACCTATTCATCGAAATTTTGCAATTTTGAATTAACAACTTCTCATGTTGCAATACCACTGAAGATCGCAGGTGTACACTTCGAGACTACGATATGCAATCGTAAAAATTTTACTTTGCGCAGTGGACCCATTTTAATATTCGATATCCATATGCAATTCCTATTGCTTATGCTTACGGGTGGCCCACTGCACCAGCGCATATAGCACCAGGGATTACTCGCACGAAGTATGGTAAATAAATACTGCACTTTGGTACGGGGTAAAATAGCAATTTATAATCACAGTCAGTATATCGACAGTTTGTTTTCTACCCCAAGTAGGATTGTAAAGAGTACACGCACTTTCGCCACGCGATCTAAATCAAGACGAAATCAGCTATGCGCGGATTCAAGAACAGATGGATTAAGAGAAAATGGCGAAATCTAAATTACTAAGTGTCAAAGTTTCGAAAATTATATGTGCGGCTTAGTTGCAGTGGTGAATGTCTGGATATTTGGTGTTGTGCTTATGTGTAATGTGTATATAATAATAATGTAAACAATGAATTTCAGATATAAGAACACCGCCCTAAGTAAATATCGTGCCCTCATCAAACAATTGAGTAAGCTCATTAAATGGTTCCCTAATGAAATCACAATAAAACCAATTTTCTAAACGAATCCCATAAATAAAAGGTTTTCTTAGTAATGGAGACATTTCTTGGGAAAAAATGTAACAAAATGTTTTTCGTCAAATAAAAGACATACCTAACGCCAGAATAGTTTTTATTAGCTCTATTTAACGATACCTTACTCAATAGCTTCGATTGCAATGTAAGTGATTTATTTTATGTTTAATTTTACTTCATGTCAGTCCCGAATCTATCGAAGGAAGTGTTATGCGCAGCATAAAAAGGGGGAGGGATAATATGTTTTATTTGTTAATAAACTCTTTATTGATTTCATGTACTTACTTCATTCATTTCATTACATATTTTATCCTCGAGAGAGGAAGAGACCAATAATTGGTCTCCTCATTAGCATAGTCCTTAAAAATCAAGTAAGTCTCAGGTGTTAGTATTTTTTTAAATGGTTTCCTTATATTCTCAAACCAACTGTATACTGTAACTTTTTAATCTGCATCATTCCTTATCTCTATATGTATTTTAAATATATATATTAATAATAATATATATTTTAATAATGAATTAAAATGACGTCTGACAATATACGTATAAAATGCATTGAGTGTTAATACCGTGTGTCAAATTAAGTTGGCAGCATAGGGACAACTCTATTCACTTTACAAAAAAAAATTATTCTTTCTCTCTGAAAAAACTTCTTTGAAAATAACTGAAACTCTTATGAACAGTAGTAGTTAAGAATTAGAAACTAGTTAAAAATATGCAGTCATATCCATATATAGCTAAAAATTATGATTTTGTTCAGTTTTTCATACTTTGTCCTCTAGGAGTGGGATACTATAGGAGTATACTCACCTATACGTGCACATTAATAAAAAAATATGCTGATGCTCGGTAGATATTTTACGTTTATATTGAATGAAGATGTAATAGAAAACTGTTTATTAGTAAGATGTACAAAGCTAAATGTAATTTTCACTACTTTTCTGAAAACTTTATTCGTCAATATTCTCTGTGAAATGGATTGAATTAATTTCTTTTTAATCTTTGTAAAATTTTGTGATCAAATCTAGCATTATTTTAATATCAATTTTCATTTTATTCCATTTTTACTTACTTTTTATATACTATCTCGAGTTTGGATATTTTAATATTATTTTCTCAAAGAACAGAGAGCTCTTAAGAAAACGTTTTAATTGTTAAGGTAATAATAAAAAAAATCCATAGTCTGCCAATGTATGTTGACACACTGTATATCAATGTGAAGTTTAAAGCATTGCAAAAAAAGGTTTTTTCAGTTCCTTGATTTTGGTATATTATTCACAACTAAAAATATAACACAAAATAATCGGACGTTCGTCACTGCTACCACTAAGTCTAGAGTCTAGATGGTTTCATTAATATTCCGCATATTTGGCGGCGGCGCTTTTCAATGTATCTCGCCATTTTATAGCCCATCTATTCGTGAATTCAGTACATTATTCAAGATTAGTAAAGTACCTACATGAATTAGATCTTAATAAATAAAGAAGTTAGCGTAACGAACATTTCTATTTACATAACACATAAACAGCGTGAAGCAAGGTCAATTCAATTTTGACATTTCTTGTAGCTCATTCGATTTTATGTCTCTCGACTTTGAGTAACCACGTTATAAATTAGTATGTAAATGTCGCCTCCTCTCGATTCCGCATGCTGAAGATTCGTTCTATTGTTATTTATCCCTCGTAAGGGTAGAGTCGCCTCCCCCGTACCTTTATTTACGAAACGGGTGTTCAGTCGTCCAGTCCGGGGCAAACATGTCCTTTAGTAAGGATGTCCCCGTTGAGATTGGGCCGAGTTTTTGTTTACCCCCGTGTCTATGTGAGCTTCCGTCGCCGCTACTCTTCTACTGACATTTAAATGGGTTTTTGTGATTGATGCTTATTTAATGTTCTCGTTATTTTAAGCGAAACGGAAAAATAGACAGGGTCGTGTGAAAATATTTAGAAAAGTAAGGAAAAACCTCTTGATGAATAATACCACCCCAAATTATGGCATTGTATATATATGAGAGAGAGAGTATATTCAGTCTGTTAATGTGTTAATAGAAAAATGCAGGTTCACGTAGCCTTTTTCGATTACAAGTAATTCGACTTAATAGAGCTCCGGGCAATCTGCAATGCCTTAAGTAATGTTAGAGTGGATCAAAGAAAGCGAGAGAGATTTACATAAGAATATTTATGAAAACGCAACATCTACAATCCAATCTCGATCACAATTATCAGATATCATCAATAAATCGAGGTGTAAGGCAAGGATGGTGAAGTTGCAGGAAATGTTGACAGAGCTCAAAGCCACATTATCTGAAATTGGACCATCGATTAACTTGGTAGTGATACTCACGACAGTATCATTTGCTCAATGATAATCGATTGAAGGTCTCAACCTCGAGACCCCCTTCGGGAGAGAAGAGATACCACTTTTGTTGGTCTTGTCTCGAGTCTCGCATTTATTTCTGGTGATTTTTCTAGTGGAATTAATACCATCTGGTGCTGATATGTATAGATATCAGCACCAGATAGTATCAATATATTTAAAAGAGAATCGACGCAAAATAGCAATGCCTGTCTCGTCCACAAATAGAAACTAACTCTTCCAAAAGAAATTCGACATACATTTCAACATTGAATTGAAAGCGACCAATCGAGATGAAAGAGCCATGTGAAAAATTTGTGGGAATTCAAAGGGATTTAAAATGGCGCAGGGATGAGGGAATACCTACGCAGTAAATATCCCGAAATAGATTTTGAATTATTTCCGGAACAGCAAATATCCAAATATCAACAGGCAGGTGCAAGCACTTCCAGACTTCATATTATTCACGAAACGTTTCCTATGAAATTCCAGTCGAAGGTAAGATTCGGTTATTTTTGCACATTTAAAAGCTTTGAGAGTGAAAACTAGATTTATTTTTTTTATTTCTTAAAAAAAAAAAGGAAAATTGAGACAACGATCTGATATTTAGCGTAACTTTTTATGACATTTTTAATGACATTCTGAGAAAATCTTCCGGTTCTAAATGACGTTTTGAGTAAATTTGTAGCTTTTAACTGACAACGATTTGTTTTCATTCCAATCGAAAAAGAACGGACTCCAATCAAAAAAATCACGTCTGAACGCAGAAGTTTTTTGAAAATTGGTCCAAAAACATTTTGTCGCGTTTTGAAGAAAATTGCATTATCGTCATGGACAACGCTAAATACTTATTAAATTAAATAAAAACTCGTTAAATACAGTAAATAGTTGTCAAAAAGATAAAGCAACCATGACGTCTACAAATAGTAGGACAGCTGATGTCAGAAAAGTCGACCGATCTGCACAAGTTTTTAACTTCATTCATATGATGGAATATGCCACTTTATTAACGAAATTGCGTTTCTGACACCTCAGGCTGGCGAATATTTATTGTTAGGTACTTAAGAAAAACGGTTGTAAAAAACGGAAGAATTTTGACCAATCTGCATAAACCCCAAAATGCGCATACTGATTCTTTTCACCAAACCAAGGCACACCGAGCTATTCTGCCAAGTCTGACTGGTCGGAAAATTGTTCTGCCTAGGTTTTTTCGACGGAAAAATGGAGACAACATTTTGACCAATCTGCACAGCTTCCAAAATGGGAAATCCGAGTTTGTTATGTTAAATCAAATCCTCGAATACCATTCTGCCAGCCTAAAACGGTCCCAAAAGTATTCTGCTAAGCCATTTCCCGAGAGGAAAAACTGGAAAATTCAACCAATTACAATTACCAATTATAATTACAAAGTCGTGTGCAAAATTTGAAGCTTGTGCGAATTGGTCGAATTTTCAAGATTTTTTTACTAGAAAATTACTTGGCAGAACACTTTTCCGACCGAACAGGGTTGGCAGAATAGTTTGCATAAGGTTTCTGTGTTATCACGATGTCGTGTGTAAAGTTTGGAGCTTGTGCACATTGGTTGAATTTTCCGGATTCTCCTCTCGGAAAATGGCTTGGCTAAACGGTTTTCAAACCATTTCCAGGTGGCAGAATGGTGTTATAGGACTTTGTTTAACATTATAAATTCATGTTTACCATTTTGGAACTTGTGCAGATTGGTCAAAATTGTTCCGTGGAAAAACCCCAGGCAGAATGATTTTCCCACCAGCCAGACATGGCAGAATGGTTCGGGGTGCCTTCTTTTGATGTAAAAGAAGCAGTATGCAAATTTTGGGGTTTGTGAAGATCGGTCAAATTGCTCACCTATTTTGCAATATTGATGATTGTTAATTAACAAAATGGTACCGATTTTGGGTGGCAGAAACTTTTTTTTTTATTAATAGTAGGTGTTGTTCTCGCATATGAGTAACATTCGAAACTTGTGCAGATCGGTCGTTTTTTTCCTGACACCAGCGCTCCTACTAAAAGACTAAGAAGAAATCTAAGACAAAGAAATTTTAATGGAAAGTTTCGGGTCGGAACAAACACGGCCAGTGGGTATGCAGCAGGTAGAGACTTCCCTAAATCGAAGAGCATTTTCCAGAGAGGTTTCTATTCCCTTTGAGATTGTTCGGGTGTTTCCTGTGCATATAGTGTAATTATTTGGACCCTGGAAAAGTCACAATATGGTAATAGCAGAATTACAAACGTTAGTAAAAGAGAATAAACCTACTGAAAAATACGTAATAAACGAATTGGCACAAAATTCAAAGCACAGCGGATTATTTATGCTCGCCACTTTACCATGGTGAACTAAATCCCGCGGAGTTATTATGGATCATAAAGTTATGTTACGATGGGTTAAAGGTGAAGTGGCAAGTAAAAATATTACGTTTAAATTATTCGCTCTAAACAGAGTTATTTGAGGAAGCGATTCAACGTGCCACATCCGAAAACTGGAGTTATGCCGTAGTCAATGTTAAATGATATACACTGTTAAAAAGGAAATACAAAATACATATGTGGGAAACCGATCTTATAATAAAAACTCTAATTGAACCCTTAACCATCCATATCAAGAATAGTGGAATAGTTTCAATGATATTTAATTTTTTTTTCTGGCGGCAATAATACAAATAAAAAGGTCACCAGATTACTTATGCTTACCATTTCAGCTCATTTAGAGGAACCTACTATTATTATGACATTATTTTTATTAATATGTTTGTTTTCTGAAATTGATCGTTATCAGCTTTTTGTGAACATACACTTTTTTCCAATTTGGAATAATTGAGAGCTTCCGTGTAGACTATTTGTCGAGTAAATGAACAGTATTTGCATCACTTCACTTACAGGTCCTTTTATACAAAAGACGCTAAATTGATTTCCATTAAGCCCAACGAGCAGCCGAGGAATTAGCTTATTTGTCCTTTTCTGCCTAAATGGGAGTCGCTAAAATAGAAAATTATATAATCCATTGTAATAATTACAACTAACGGTCTATAACTTACGTTGAGCATTAAAGGGTTTTGGATTGTATTCCAAAATAAAAACTACAACTATTCTCGCAATGTCAAATTGGCCTGATTATTTAAAGGTAAATTTAAGCAGATATCTGATAGACATTTTTTATTGGTAATGTAATAATAACGGAACTAAATGAAATGTTATATTCAACTGCAAAACGCGTGTACTGGCACCAATAAGCTTCCAGACCTCCACGATTTCTTTACTTCAAGGAAAATAACTATAAATTGCATCCAAGTTGAAGAAGGAGAAGGACCAACATCAGCTCACTCTCCAATCCTACTAACGCTCAGCGTTAGGCAGCCCAATTCCAGCACTAACAAATAGAGGTATTGACTGGAAAAGTTTTCACGTGGAACTCAGTAAAAGTGGAAGTAGTATTCACGTGGAACCTAATGTACCATAATGTACTAATCACCTGAATGTACCTATTAAACCAGTAGAACGATTAGGAAATGAATAGGAAAAACTTATAAGGCATTCAAGAAGTGACATGGGGTAATACACTAAAAATCAAAATAAAAACAGCCGAATTTAACCAACCCAAAGCAATGAATTCTGGTGAGGGAAACAAGTTAAGATAGATAAAAAGACTAAGACCAAAGAAAATTAAATAACTTCACACAATAGTCTCTCAAGGGATGGAGGAAATTAAATATTAATCATTACCAGGTACTAACTCCTTACTAACATAGAGATTAATCACTTTCGAAAGACGCAGAAATGCGAAAGAGATCAAATATCCAACTAGTGGTGTATTAGAGACGAGGCGAGAAACAACATAGTCTCGTCTCGGTCTCGAGGAACCCCTAAAAGTTATGTTTCCTCTCGTCTCGAAAAAGTTCGTAAAATAAATGAATGTGTTCTTTTTTGACAACATTCGCTAATTTTCCTGAAGTAGCCATAACAGCTGTGGCACAGTATATATAATTCTATACAGTATGGTGACTTGTTTGATGTCTAGGAAAAAGCCGGCGTTTTTTGAGAGTGGTCGTAAAGTAATAAAAACCTGCAAGTTCGTAGACTAAGGGAGGTGAGACGACGAGAGGTGGGCCCACTCGGTGGGCAAGTTTGTAGACCAAGGGAGGTGCGACGACACGAGGATGACAGGGCAAGGGACGCGCGAGGACAGGAGGGGACGATTTTAGTCGCTGGCGAGAGTTACCGGACTTATTAGTATATCTATGGACGATGGCTGTGGTAAAGTTGAACGTACAAACGATTTCATATTTTGATGGAGGGTGCTTAATTTTTTGAAAATATTAAATTAAAGAAATTAGATTATACAGAACAGGTACAAATTCGAAAATCAACTTTATTAATAAATGTTCGTTAGGGTACCACTCAAAAAACATAACTATTTTAATGATGAGAACAAATAAGAAATTAATGTAAACTGTGTATTGGGAAAGCCGAATGTTTTTTTTTGTTTTTAATTAATTTAATCTCACTTTGTTTCGAATAAAATTAGGACGCACTATAATTAGTTCCGAGACTAAGTGCACAGCTGTTTTAAAAAAAAACTATGTCAAGAAAATTGCAACCCGTTTCAAAAACATTTTTCTATTTCATATAAGTGTGTAAATGGGGCATGGGGCTGAATGAAATTGGTGTAAAAACAACTTCATCGAAAGACCACGGTACAGTTCTAGACAGCTCATATCTTTACTTGTTATTTCTAGCTATTATCCAGTAATGATTCTAACCGTTCCAAATTTGTGAATTGGTAATTTGAAAATGTAGACACTGTGAAATTACATCACATCAAATGCGACAAGAATTACGGTGTAAACAAAAATAGTAGATTTGTCTTGTTATGAGGCACCTGTAATTCTAACATGCCAAGTTCACATGTTCTTCTTTAGCTGTTGTCCGCTGTATACAATAAAATATGATCCAAAGAATGACATAACAAAGTTTTAATACCCCTATTGTACTATCAACTGTTTACCTAGTATTTCAATTAAACCGCACCAAAAAAATAATTCCATTAACGACAACGATCTGCGTTTCACCCAAAATTGGAAATTCCAGGCATTAATTTCGACAAGCGCCTCCGAGCGGAATAAAAGGTGAAATGAGGAAAATCGTTGCTTTCCCCCTCGCTCACACACTCTCACTCCTACACTAAACAGGAAAACGGCATTTCCAGACGCGTGCACTAATATTTCCGGATAAATGGAGGGTTTCGACTGGAGAGGGTGCATTTCCCCGTATACACAACGCCAATATGACTGATCCGGTTTGTGTTTACTTACAATGAAAAGTGGCTTTATGACACCACCGTAACATGGGGAAGTTATAGCTTATCGATTTCGAGTTTCGAAAGCGAGTCATATCCGAAAAATTGGAATATATCAACAATGGCTTTTCTGACAATGAAATATAAGTGACGAAGTGAAATCCCAACACCCAGTAAAACTGATTTTATTTCAATAATATTTTACGCAAATATTGAAGAGGCAAGTGACTACAATTTCAATCTGATATTGTAAAAATAATCCGGGTTGATTAATTTTTAACTTTATTTATGCGTTAACGTACCACCCGGCGTGTTTACAATATCATTTATATTTTTTCCGAGATATTTTACTCCAGGCAATTTTACTTCATAACAAAGCGCCGTCATAATTTGTCACTTAAAAATCATTAAAGTCGTTTTTAATGAGTGTTCTTATCTCATTGTCATTTAGTAGGTATCTTAGTCGCTCATTTCATCGTGTTATTTTCATTATCATTATCGTCGACAAATACCACCATACAAACTCAAACGATTCTAAATGATCTTGGTTCCATAAAATAATTCGCATGTTCGAAGTCAGAAAAAACCTTAGTTAGTATTTTTCTTATGTATCCAGAAATGGTGGATCTGGATCAGCAAGAGCTTTCCTGAAAAATAACGTCGGAAATAAGATATATCGTAGAATGTAATTCAAGTCTAAGACGGAGATTTATCCCGTGAACTGAGATTTATCGCTATCAGAAGCAATTTTGTCTACACGGGAGATGAATATTTTTGTACCCGTAGATCTCCCGATTACAAACGAATTTTTCTCCACTAATTCCGAGCTTGAAGTAAAATTATAAAATATTTAACAACTCGTTTAGATCTCCTACCCTCCAGCACTACATTTCACGAAATTCATTTGCAACAACACTCCTTTATAACCAGCCCCCTTTGGCTCTATACCCCTTTGCCGTTCTTAATAATTAAACAGTCGGATGCTGCGTCGGTACAATTCTTACATAATTAGCCAATTAAGCGAACTCAGCTACAAATTAGGGCTATCCGCTGAGGCGGGATAGAGTAAATATAAAAGCGGCAAACAGCTTCTGTTTCTCTCTATACGCTTCACACAACTTGACTCCTGGATAACAATACTTGGGATGATGGATTAGTTTTTCGGGCTTAATTTATTTAAGCCTAAATGAATTTGTTATTACGGTTGAGATAAAGAAATTCAGAATAATCGCCACTGGGTACAGGATTTTTAGTTAGTTGTCCATTTTTTTACGCAGTACCTTGAACAAAAACAGAAAAATATGCAAAACGCATATTTCAGTAATGCACAAAGGCGCCCGCTTCGCACTCGAATATAATTTTTTTAAATTTTGGGTGTTATACATTCATAATATATATTAGTTTTCATTTTGTTTCATATCAAGGTATCTGTTTTAACCACCCTTCTTTCTTAAAGAGATGAGTCATCTAATACTGTAAGTCTTTTCATGTACAATTTCTTTATATACCGTATGGAATATTAAAATAAGGTGTGCAATAAATATTCAGACCATACCATTTCAATAGAGAATGAGACCTTTCAAATGAAGTACCACAAGCCTCTATTTCTCATCTAAAAATTTAGGGGTTGCAACTGCCACTCGAAGGGAGTAGAATTTAGGGATGAAACGTGTACGTGGCAGGATGTCATTTCAGAAGGCAAAATCAATGTGTTTCGGGATTTTCTATTAATTTCCACAGAAATTGAAATACTTAATGTATTCAATTTGGTTGTTAGATACTATTCAAGGTGCTTTATATATGGATGTGCTTGACTGTAAATATTGAAGAAGGTGAACCTGTGCACGATTTTAAGACAAAAAGGATATACAAACACACAACCACTTTCTCTCTAATTTTGATATACAGGGCCACAAAAATTTTTCGAATTTTGGGTTTAATAACCCCAAAACTACAAGATATTATTATATTTAGAGGGTGTAAAAAAGGTACACATCTATTGTAGCCAAAAATTTATTTATATTTTTCAAGTCAAAACTGCAGACATTTTAACTTTCAAATTAAAAAGGTATTAAATAGATCCAAAGTGACTGTCAAAAACTCAGTCTAAATTAAGGCAACAATAAAGTAAAAGTAAGTAAAATTCATTACCTAAAGCCTACGAGTGAATATTGTAACGGAAAGTCTGGCCTTAAAATAAACACAAGTCGGGAAATGTCCATTCGGCGAACCTGACTGAGTTCTTGGAATTCGAGATCCTTCGAGGCGACGAGAATATTCCCGAAGCGAAAAGCGGCAAGATAAAAGCGGAAGCGACGAGTACCATTCATGATAAAAAAGTCATGAATTTGTTTTGATAGGGAGTGAAGTACCATATAGGTACACTATTTCTTATTTTTGGAAAAAGCAGTGGCAAATTATTTTTATTTGAACGATAATTGGGACGACGATGGTTAAAACAGAAAATTTGGTTTTCTTCTTCAGAAAAAGATGTGTCATTGGATGCTGCTTTACATTGATCAAGACGCATAAAAAGATGTCACGTAGTTTAGAAGTTATAAAAAACAAAATGTAAAAAAATATTACCAAAAATAAAGCGAAAACAGACCTAGGCTGATATGAACTATTTACCTTAAAAATAAGCACAAATTCAATATTGACAGTCAATTTTGAAATACTCTGAATATTAGTACATATTAAAGTATATAGCAAATCTTAGTTTCATATAGGTACGAGTACTACAAATAACTAGATCGATCCGTTAACTATCTTTGGCCTAAAATAATGGGACTTTCCATGTGTTACTTTTTACTTGAAGGCTTTTCTCTAATACACAGGGTGTCAAAATTCACTTTTTAAATATGCATTTTTGGATCATTTCCAGTGTATTTTAGGATACCGTTTTCAAATTTTACTCTTATCTAAGCAAATCCGTATAACTGTAAGCAAAAAAAAACTCAAAGAACTCTTAACCGAAATAGTTCATGGAAATCGTACTAAAATAGGGGTGCTGCCTTGCATGAAATAAGGTAGTTCTGATTTTTTGATATGTTGTATCTTATGAAGTGGTGATAACAAATCCAAGTTTTCGACCTCGAAAGCCGTCCGGATCATTGTTAAATATCTCAAAAACCGTTAAATTTTCGCACTTTTTTCGGTTTTTGTCAATTTTGACCATCGAGGACTCATATTACGGTAAAAGTAGTTTTATACAATCGGAAAGTAAACAAAATGTGCAAAAAACGAGACTAATTTGGCTAGTGTGTGTGAAACAGTTTCTCAGATATGGCAAATCAAAATTCTGTAACATTTCCAAAAAAATAAAAATTTTAGATTTTTTTTAGTTTTTGTCAATTTCAACCATTAACAAAGTATTTTCCGAAAAATGTACCATTATAATGTGTAGAATGGCTAATCTCACAACAAAATGACACTAATTCGACGAAACAACCATTGCTCCAGTTCCTCAAGAGAAGTTTTTATTAAACGACAGGAACAAGGTTAGATTGATCGACATGCTAAAGGTGCACCTAAAGAGGGACAAAATTGAAACCCTACAGGCAGAGGAAGATGCTGACCGGTTAATAGTAACCACTGCCATTCCCATGTCCTCTGCCTACGACCTAGTGAAGATCGCCGGCGAGGATATTGATCTGTTGGTTCTACTTTGTAGTTTGTCGCGAGATGTAGGGGACCACACTCATTCATCAAACCGACCAAAGAAAATCATATTCGAAAAATGTGGGAGAGGTAAAAACCCAGACATCAGCTACTCGTCAACTTCATTCACATACCAAGCACAACCCGGACTAGCCTTGTTTCTGCATGCGTTCAGTGGTTGTGACACAACATCCGCCCTTTTTGGATAAGGGAAAATGAAATTTGTATCGATACTGAAAAGACAACGACACCTAGAACAAAACGCTGAAGTTTTTCTGAGCCCCAATTCCACACCTACGCAGGAGAGAGCTTTCTCGTTTCGCTACATGGAGGCAATAGTGAATCCCAAAATCTCACTGACCTTCGCTTCCAGTTGTTTACAAGAGCGGCAGCTAAGTCTAAAATGAACCTCGCCAGGTTGCCTCCGACCAGGGATGCTGAAAGATTTCACTGTCTGCGTACTTACCAATAGGTAAAGATTATATTTTATATTATATTGTCTGTCTGAAGAGGTTTTTTCTTTTAAAAGGCTATCAGATTGTACAGAAGTGGCTGGGAAACGAGAAGAATCCTCTCGATTGGGGTTGGATGCGAAGTGAACAAGGCCTCATTCCGCAACTGATGACGAAACCACCAGCTCCTCAGCCCCTGTTAAACATGATTTCCTGCAACTGCAAGAAAGGTTGTACCAACAACTGCGGTTGTAGAAAAGCAGGACTGAAATGTTCGGCTGTTTGTAACCACTGCAGCGGTCAACCTTGAGAGAACATACCAGACCTTATTGACGACATTGATGAGCCACTTATCGACGATCCACCGTCAGATGACGATTTAGATCTATCTGATGATGAAGAACTGTTGACACAGCAAGCTGCCCCCACAGGAAGTGCTGTGGATTTAGAGGATCAGCCTGGTCCGTCAAAGATTTACAAAAATAACTAGTATATATGATAAAATACATAAGCAAGTTCAATAGTGCATAGGTTCTGAATATATTTCATATTATAAAAAAAACTTCAAATAATAAATTTGTACTTACCTCAACGTTTTTTTTTTGATAATTATAACACATATTTCGTTTATTACTAATCTCATCAGCTTTGCACATCTGTATCTCAAGAACTATTAGGTCTAATTAAACGAAACTAGTGTCATTTTGTTGAAAGATTAGTCCTTCTCCATATTGTTATGATAACTTTTTCGTAAAATAGTTTCTTGACGGTTAAAACCGACACAAACAAAAAAAATCTATTTTGGAAATTTTGCACAAATTTGAACTGGCATAACTCAGAAACTATTCAACCTACAAGGACGAAATTAGTCTCGTTTTTTTGCAAATTTTGTTTGCTTTTAAATTGTATATAACTACTTTTGCCGTAATGTTAGTCCTTGGTGGTTAAAATTGGCAAAGCCTGAAAAAAGTAACAAAATTTATGGTTTTTGATATATTTAAAACAATGATCGGAGGGCTTTCGAGGTCGAAAATTAGGATTTCCTATTACCACTTCATCAAATACAACATATCAAAAAATCAGAACTACCTTATTTCATGTAAGGTAAAATGTACCAATTCCATGCACTAAAAAGGGAGGATGCGGTAACATTTCACCATCAAAATTTTTTAAGGAACACTTACGAATGCGACAATCATTTTGTGTAGTAAGCTGATGGTTTATCAAACTTTTTTTTTACCCGTGTAAAATTCTGATGTTTCCTTTATAAGATATTTTGAAGTACTACTGGATTCTACATTGTGATTTTTTAGCAATTTTATTTATTTCACTAAATAAAGTAATCACACGGTATAATTAGACACTTTAAACGTTCCAAAATAAAAACAACTATTTTTAACTTTAAAAACATTAACTGATTTTAAATCATTATCGTAACCGTATAAACAAAATTTTTTCATAAATTAGGAAGCCGGTTACCCAGTAAATAGACGCATTCTGCCCCCCCAATCCATGAGTGATTAGGAAAAAGTTGGTTTAAATGGTTCTGAACATTAATAGGCAGAGTATGTTTAGAGCACCGCCAAGTTAAAACCACACATTTTCACCAAAAGAAACAAAGGGAACAAAATAAAAATATAAGTAATCAAATAAAAAATAACATAGCATCCATATCGATAACCAATTTGTTAAACAATAGTGTGCCAATCCAATCAAAATGTGTATCGATGAAATTAGCCGGCAAATATACTGAACTCTAAATCAAAGAAAAGGTTACATAAGTAATAATGTGGTTTTGCTAGTTTCAGTAATTGTTTTGAATTAGTACGAAACAATTCAATAAAGATAAAAAAAAATATATTTGTAAGTTCAAAATACTATTAATTACTGTCATAAAATTAACGATATAAATTCTATATACATCTCCTTTTTCCGAATCACATTCAGTAATGTAACAGAAAAACCATGATTGTATATAGAACGATTAAAAAGTGGAATGTATTATGAACTTAAAAAATTTATCCATTCTTAAAAATTCTATATGAGTACAATTAAACTTTTAAAATGTAATAGGCTACACTAAAAATAAGTTATTTAGTATACCATTAGACTATTTATTTCATTTGTTATGTTGAAACAATTGTCTAGCTTAAATTTACATATTTGTAGTACATATATTACATTTAATGGGGTATTATGTACTTGTCACACGAAAATGCAGTTATAAACGAGTTATGGACTAGTTTTGTACATCATCGGATAATTTAAGAGTCAAATACAATACGTTATCAATTACTATAAATTATATTAAATAAACTGTATGTATATGTTGTTATCCATACCATTAATTTTAAATAAATAAATTTACTTTTGTGAGATACATACAGAAAATTTATGGTTACCAGAAAAACGACATTTTCCATATCAGCATAAGTAGAATACATGTATACTCTTTCAAAAAACATACCCTGTTAGGTATTTTGCCTTGCAAGCTATTTATAGGATTCTCGTTGGGAATCTTAATAAATCAAAGCACTATTTCTAGGGGAACCGCCATTAGGCGAACATTTTAGAAATGTTATTGGTACTAAGATAATATCTACTACCTACCTTCTATCTTGCTTTATATCCACAGAAACTTAAAAATATTGAAGTATTCACGAAGTTTAATAACGTATTTTGCTTAAAATTTAAGACATATTTTCAAGATATCTTTAAATTTTTAACATCTTAAGTACGGTCGGTTCTCATAGGCAAAGTCCGGACACTCGTCTGATATTTACTTATCTAGGAAATGTTAGTTACGAAAGGTCCTAAGCCACTTGAAATGACAGGGTCATAAACACGGTATGTTTTCCAAGGTAATTTTTGAATCCTCCATTGTTGTACAAATGTGTCGAACATATACGAATTATCCAATAAAGGTAAGTAATAAAAATGTGAGTACATTCCTATCTTTTTTCGATTATCTATATTTCTACCTCTAAATATTACTGCAATTGGTATTTCTTTCACGTATAACCTACCTTAACAAATTGCTTAATGCACTCGTTCCCATGTTCCCTAAGGAAAGTCTGCAGAGTCTCCATCCCTTGGGCGGACAGCAGTTTATATCCATTGTTATTACCGCCACCGCCGCCTCCTCCTCCCCCAACTCCACCACCTCTTCCGGCATTATTGTTGTTATTGTTGTTATTATTATTGTTATTGTTGTTGTTGTTATTATTGACGTTTCCCAAGGAGAAGAACATTCTTTCACACCCCCACAGAGGGGATCATTATATTTTTACGAGCAACGATTAATTTTTATCGGATTTTTTGCGAAGATGGAATGAGCTAAAAAAAGGAGAGAAGTTAGGAGACCTCGTTAACGCGGCCTCTCGAACGGGGAGAATTGGACTTTATGAACGCGGTAAGTTTAAAGAGCTTAACGGGATTGTTTATTTAACGGGGTAATTTACAATGGACAGGAAAGAGACAGGGTGGTAATTTTAATAAGAGAGAAGGAGTTCGCAAGGCGTTTACTTTCATTTAAAGGACAACCATTATGTAAATCATGAAAAAGGTAATTTGGGCACTTATCTACACTGTTAGATTTTGCCTATAAATTTAAAAAAGAAGTTGAGGTGTTTTCCGTCCCAAAAACTTTTGTCACTTCACAAATACTTTGTCGAATTACACAAAATTGGTTGCGTAAAAGTATCAAACGCTGTGTATTATCAAAATCATTAGTAAGTATAAATAATTATCATAAATTATAAGTATAGTACAGTAGTATAGCAAAAAACAAAATATATACTAAAATAATAAATAAATATAACAAAAAATAAGTAATCATTTAATGATTCACAAGAAAAGAATTTTATTATTATTATAGCATTTATTAAATATTTTAATTCGGATATCTTTAAAACTCTTTCAGATTGTCATTTCCAAAAATATGTAAAAAATCTCAAGTTATTTTAAACTCCACATCGACATTACCCAAAAGTACATTTAAGAAGTTAGGTAAGTTCAGCCCATTCGTTATTCATAAAACTTTTAGAAATATATGCGCATTTTTATTTCGATAATCGATATCACCCTTGATGTTTGGTATGTACTTTCAAAAATGTAAAAAAGAGTACTGCAACTTTAATTTAACTGACCTCCCATTAACGGATATTAACTAAGGTACATTTAAGAAATTTACGTATGTTTCAGCACATTATTTGCAAGATTTCCGAAATACGCACGTTCATCTCTCATTTCAATACTCCTCGTATTCAACAATTCTTATCTATCCATCCTCTAAGAAATGTTCATATTCAAAATTTAGTTTTTTTGGGCAAGTTATTAAAGCTACGTGAATTAACAATATCAATATACGCCTTTACTTAATTTGTACCCGATATACAAATTGTATTGTATAACGATACTTTTGTGGATCTTAAAAAAAATATGATTTTACATTAAGTTTGCATAAATATTTAGGCTGTTGCGAAACCATGCCAATTTCTATTGTGACAACTTTGTAAAACAGCGAAAATAGCCAACAGTACAAATGTGAAACAAACATAATAAGTATGTTTTTAAACCCGTTTTCATTAAGAAATAATATCATTGTAACCAACTAAACATAAAAGTGTAGGTAGTATGTCTTTCATATGTGGCAATTTACAAGCAATTTCGATGTAATACATAGCTTGCATAACATTTAAGACCTACGCTTTTATTTTTAGTTAGTTGGTGGCAATGGTGTTACTTCGTAGTAAAGTCAAACATTAAATAAGTTCTTAATTTGTTCTCTGGATAGTCCTCAGCTGCTAAACTAAACTTACTCTGGAGTCTTACTCTTGTCATACATAGAGTGCGAATGAAATTCCTAGAGAAATTCGTAACTACGAGAAATAAATAGAAACGTGTATCATGAGTTCAGCGGATTTGAAAAAGACCATGCCTATCGTTTCCCGCCAGTATGCAATACACACACAATTAATTCGCATAAATAGGATGGTTACTGTTCCAGTTACAGCTCACAGGATTTCAGTAGTACCAAAAAATGTAGATATAATTTTACCTCAACTTGGATTACAAGTATTTGGACACATTGAAAGATACTTTTGACGAATCTGAAAATTTAAAGTTATCACAAGAATACCTCGGTGGTGCTCGAAATGCACCAGCGGGATTATAGACACCCCGTGGCGTTAGGGATCGTACCTGTCGGCCGTTCGCAGGTAGTGGTCAGGTACTCTGCACTACCAAACAATATAATATTGATTATAATTCAATATTATGTTCCAGCGAATTTTATTATACACAAACAATAAAACAATTTGATTTTCTTGGAAATTATTAAAGTTTGGTATCGATTTGTAGAGGAAGAAACAACGATCTTAATAAAAATATCCTCGCGGTAATCAAAATTCGCTGGAACATAATATTGAAGTATAATCAATATTTTATTGTTTGGTAGTGCGGACTACCTGACCAGACTACCTGACTACCTGCGAACGCCCGATAGGTACGATCCCTAACGCCACGGGGGGTCTATAATCGGCTTGGTGTATTTCAAGTCCGACCGTATACCTCTCAAAGATATTATTTTACGTTTGACCAAAACTGTTCTACAAGTCATAGAAAATCACTTGAAAATTCAATTTCGATCATATTCTATAAGATATTTGGGTTAAGTTTTAAGTTTAAATTTTGAAGTAATTTTCAGTCGTCACGAAAGTTTTATTTTTCAAGAGGAAATTGTGTGTGCGGTAAAACACAATGTTTCAAGAATCATAGAAAATTGTTTTAATTTAGATTACATTCTGCAAGAAGTTGCAAAACGTTTGATTAAAAGATTTCAATTTGAAGATTACAAGATTCAAGTGATTACTTGAAACAACGTTCTGAATTATGACATGTTTGATCAAAGCGATATCAGCAAAATAAAGCAAGTTTCACAATCTGTACATTTTCTGGAATTCCGTTAACCTCTGCGGCCTTGCAATTCAACTCTGACCATCAGTGAAAACTGTATGCGTATCGTGTACTTCATACCGGCGAACAGAGAATGGCTTCGTCTCTTTCTAATTCGATCGCAATGAACATTGTTACACGTTCTCTCACACGTGTACGCTGAAAAACGGCCATCTCTGAAATAGTCATTTTAATAGCTTGCCATTGGTACGTTTTTCTCAAACGGCAAATCATAATCTACAGGTGCATTGTAAATGGGCAAAATCTATAAACACCTCAAACTTCTCTCTAAACATTTTGAAAGTGCACCGTGCCCTGAAAGTTTCAGGCTTCGAGATCAACTGGAAGTATGTATATGAATTTTGGGCAAGATTTGATTTAAACAGGTAGACCTGCTAGTGAAGTTAAATAAAATAGATTTACACGAGAAGAAAACCAGGTGATAAGTGTGAACGCGTCTCGTTGTAACTTAACCTCTGCACAATTCTGGACATTCTCCTGCGAGAGGAACGATAAAATTTCCCGTCCGATGCGACTAATAGAAATTCTTGCCAAGTACGAGTTTCACATGAATCATTGTTACAGTCCACTTCATCTCAAACTTAGATTTACTATAAAAATATTCATTTCATACCTACTCGTTTTATTAAGAATGGCTTATCGAAATGTGTAAGTTTTTTTTTTTTTATAACATTGTTTATCAAATTCTTCAGATTCTTAAAAGATTGACGCTCCAAAATTATGTATTAACTTTATTTAGCTTGAATTTCAAAATTCTGGCACCAGAACGAAATTCGGAGTAATTATTTATATACAGTAAATACGGTTGTCGCGTTAAAATCCCGCTCACATCTCGAATAAAATATATGTATACTTGAAAAGCTCCCGGCTACATTTTTATCCTTAGTTCCTTAGATTTTTTTTCGTACCTTTTTGATTATTTTATGGATCAAACCCAAACCGACTTTGTATGAAAGGGGACGCCCAGATTTGCATTTTAAAAGGTTCTGGCAACGTTAATATTTTCGCTAGTTTTAAAGTAGCCCCAGGAAGTTCACGAAGGGGAGTAAAAAGAGTAAAAGGATACGTACTCTTTGTACTCGGAGAGATTAAGAGAGTTGGCGGATTATTAAATAAGAATTTACGTAATCCGCTGCGAGAGATTTGTTGTAGTTGGTTTTGTCGTCGAGGGATATTTCGGATTCAAAAAATCCGAAATGCGCCAGAGGTAAGAAATATTTAAACGGGTTAGTCCAACAAAAGGAATTATTTGAGAAAGGCGGAAACTTCTTTAGTTTACCGCTCTTTCGCCATAAGGCGGGGGCATTCACCATATACAGTAAAAATAGAGATGGTTGTAGTAGGTGCATACCATTCTAGTTGCAATTCAAAATTTGTTAAACGTAACGCAGGGCAACAAAATTTTAATTGATAAAAGTTGTACAGAGCTTCAGATTCGATATTTCTGATATCGATACTTGCTTCAATTTGATGATGAAGATCCTTGCAATACAGGTTAAATGATTAAAGTTGAATTAATTGAAATAAAGTTAGATTTTTATTGCCATTATATTTCTGATTATTACTACCAACTTAAACTTATAGACCTTAAATTTTATATTTAGAGAAGAAATTAGAAGATAGACCTGATAACAAATTACCAAAAAGACTTATGATAGTTTTCCATATATGTTCAGTTTTCTGTTTACGCTGGTGTTCAAAAAGTTTATTTAAATAAGTTTCTAACCAAATGACATTCTGATGTAAAACTTCTTAAAATGATATATGAGTTTCATGCTAAATAATACAAGTACACTAATTCTCATTATCGTGATAATAACCGAGCTAAAAAGTTAAGAAAAAAAGATATATTCTTTCAAATTATACATCGCGTTTATGGCTCTGACATTTCAAGTCGTTTAGGTCCCTCCCTCGTTAACAGCAATAAGTAGAGATTGAACGCGTGTCCAAATTGGACCTATGAAAATCATATTCAAAAATTAACAACATTTTGAAAATATATGTTAAAGTTTAAAAACATACCTTATTAATCTTCATGAGTACTTTAATCTATGTAGCTATTCTAAACCTTAACAGATTTGTTTTCTTTTTATTGTCGCCTATCGTATGGTTTAGTTCTTTCTCGGTTTTTCATACATATTTCTAGATTTGTGAAAACTGCTTTTTAAAACTATTAACTTTATCTGTAAAGTAAAAGTAATGTATAATTGTTAGTTATAATATAACTATAATTATTAGTTACTAGTAGCCCGGGAACATGGAAAGTATTGTTAATAATCGAAGGATTATGACCTCCGATCAACTAACTTTTCTTCTATCCTGTATGTGCCAAATTACAAAAAACACGTCAAGGATACTTACTTATCTATCTATTAGAATTATGTAAAATACGTTTTGGAATTTTGCAATACAATTTTGAAATAGAAAAGTGCCATTATTGAAAAACTAATTAAGTTAGCATTATTAAGTTCATGTGTTTCAGGAAATACCGGTATAACAACTGAAACACTTTAATTTGAATTTTTAAAACTTGAAATTTGAATTTTAATAAAAAATGTGTTTTAAATATTTTTTTTAAATTACAAGTGGTTCAAGAAACTCAAAGCAAATTATCATCTAATTTAATCTGTGTAATCTTAAAGTTTTGATTTTTATGCACATAAATCTGCTCTCTAGTAGTAACTATTAGCAATTTAAAAAATTAATGCCAAAAATTATTGAAACGTAAAAATAATGAAAATGGCAATTGTGTCAATTCAAAAATGTTATGCTGCCAAAACAGCTACTAATAACTATTTACTTGATTTTTAAAATATTTCTATAATTATTTTTTGATTTGGTATTATTAATAGTTTATTCGTGTAAGTAAATGTTGCAACAAAATTTAATTTTATCTTTGTTGTATTCTAATATTGTAGGATGGTTTTCTGTATTCTAATTCTTGAATGACCTTGTGTTAAATAAAGAAATACTTTATTTTGTAAAAGAGTGTACTTATTTCTTATTACTAAAGAACATTTGTAAAGTGCATATTCTATGTATTTTAATCTTTTTCAACATATTTTTTTATAGAGCTGCTTATAGCGTGTAAAATATACCAAATTGAGCCGAAAAGCTTTACATGAATTAAAAAAAATCCAAATCTATTAAACAGTATTAAATTAGTTGTAATTTTTATGTTTCAATCTAGTTTTAATTAGTTAAATTCGTTTAGTAAATTTACCATTTTAGTTATCCCTAAATTAATTTTATAGCTAATTAATTATATTACATCTCTGACTCAATTGGGGTCAGCATCTAGTTTACCATTAATGAAAATACGCGATTAGAAAAAGACAGTCAACTTTTAGAAAGGTCCAGGGTAAAATTTGGAAACAAATTTTTGGAAAATTTAAAATCGTTTTGGCCAAAAATGACCGCTTCTAATTTATAACCAAAGTAATGTACATTTCAATGGAAAATTGTGATAAATCTCTTTACATAGATCCTAAAATCGTTGCCAGCTTAAAAACGGCCGTGTTGCCAGTTAATGTGGACAGACAATTTTTCATATGTGAATATATTATGTATTCAGACAGGCGACAAAAAATTTTGTTGGAAAATCTACTGGAATATTTAATTGTATATTGTTTTTGCAACTGTTAATTTTTATTTTTAATTAGGTAGATAAATAATTGTAACATATACAGGTATCTATAAATTCAGGGGTGTATTTACTTAAGATTTCTTTCTGCATATTTTAAATAAAGTACATGCATATTTATAAGCATAATTCTTCCACATTTTTCTGCATATTTGCCCTTCTTTACCTATTATCAATACTTTATCTACATGTATTTGGAAACCTAGTCAGCTAAGCCCTGTTGTAATTTACTGATTACCGTCTCCTCCTTGCTCTTACGTAGCAAATATAATGCCTATAAAGTGTTTCATGAAGCAACTCGCACATCACCAATAATTAACTTGGGCGGTTTTCCAAAAACCAAATCAGTTCTGTCAATAAATTGTACTCTGGAGCATAACTAACAGAATTAAATGCCTAGAAACAGAAAGCTGAAAAATAGTGCAGATTTCAGTAACAAAACTGAAAAATTAACCAAACATTGACAGCTCGTTATTCATTTTATTGCTATTTTCCACCCATAACTCCTACATTTAGTTTATGGGTAATTCTTGTAATTTGAGTGTACAGAAAATTAATTGACAAGCAATAACCCTCAATTAGTTGATTAATCTAACCGAAATTGGCTTGACCACCTGCCGAAAGACAAATAAGTCAATTACGAGTCCCCCCATACGAGAAAACGATCGGGCCCATAAATTGATATTAGAAGCCCGGAAAATCTAAATTGATCTCCACGAATTTATCACGAGCTAAGCGAATTAATTGAAAATCGAAACGACGGAGACGGTAGAAGTTAAAAAGAGTAAAAACTACTCGCTAGCGAGATTATATTTTATTTAGAACTTTATAGTCAGGCACGAAGTTGCATCTATGTAGATACGGAATTCCATCGTGAAACGTCAATGTTGCTACCTGCAAAAAGGAATGGCGAATAAATATAAAGATTCGATAAATTTCTTATTCAAAAAATCTCTAGCTGTTCACTAAATTCCTCTATTCACCAAACACCCTTTTTCTATCGGAGATCATATGTGTGGCCATTGAAAATTGTCCGGATCTCCGTGCAAATATTCTATCATCCTCTGATAAAAAGAGTCTTTATTGTTTGGCTTGAATCTCGACGAACGCCATTTCTGCCGCCTTATTTACATATATATAAAAAAGCATGTTCGATTCGAAATGTAAAAAAGGTTAACGGGGGCTCCCGGGGAAATTTCCCCTTGTCCGGACCGTTCGGATTGACAAATTGGTCGGCAGATTCCTCACGAAACAACGAAACTGAGGAGAAAAAAGTGAAAAAATATGCGTTTACACTTGTTAAGGGAAAAGTTGTCAGGCCCTGGGATGGGAAATGTTTATTTTTGCCTATCTCGCGAAGACTTTTGTTCAATTGTTTTCTGTATCCAATCAGAACTGTTGAATGGGTATCCGAGGAAAAGTTTAGGAAGAAAATATCTAATATTTTTGTGGAACGCCCACGAAAAATTTACGAAAAGTATGTAAGATGAACATAAAAAAATATTTTACTTTCACGTAACGAGAAAGCGAACGATGGACTCTATATATTTACTCCATATTGGATAGTATAGTTATGCAAGATTTTGGGCGGGGCGATCTACAATGGACAATAAATTCGATCTTAAAATAGCTGCCGAGAAAAGAAAATAGAGAAATAGAGAAGTTCATATTGCTTCGATCGACGTAGAGAAAGCTTATGATAGCGTATTACCCACATCCGAGTTATGGCACGCTCTGGAAAGACTGGAAACTAATAAAACTCTTATCAATGTAATCCAAAACCTATACAAGAATACATCTCGACTCACTCGACTAGGATAAGAAACGGGCAACATTTCACATCAGCTTTCTCTACCCCCAAAGGTGTACGGTAAGATTGTAGTTAACACCTACTCTTTTTGAAATTCACCTAGACAAAGCTCTATAGAATTGGACAAAGAAAATCAAATATATGGGGCTGCAAATATCGATGACAATAATTTATAGTCTCTATTTCCCCGACGACCAAGTAGCTATATCAGAAGATCGAGATAACTTGAATTACGTTATACGAAAATTAAAAGAAAGTTACCAGGACAGGATTGACCATCAACACTAATAAATCAGAATACCTAATTATCGGGAACGACGACACAGATACCTTAGAAGTGAAACAGAAACAAATAAAAGGAGTGAGACCGTGCAGGTATTTGGGACTTCTATTTAACAAGCAAGGAAAGAGCCAAGATGAAATTAAAGAAAGAATAACTAAAGAAAAACAAGTCACCCGATCTCTCAACTCAATATTATGGTACAAAGACATTACCATAGAAACGAAGAAAAGAATATACAAGACCATATTTGAAACTATAATAACATATGAGGCAGAAGATGGGACATTATAGTAGGAAAAACCGTAAAAAAGTTCTATCGGCCGAAATCGCCTTATGGATCACATAAGACGAAGCTGCAGAAAGTCTTGGATTTGATAGAATAAGAAACTAAATAATCAAAAACATGGCGAAGACAGACAGAAATCTGATAGAAATAATTCAACAGAAAGAGCATAAATGGTTTGGACATACAAAAACATAGATGGCCAAGACGAATTCTGGAATGGATAGCCCGGGAAAGAAGGAAGAGAGGACGACCGAGAAGAAGCTGGAGGAACGAGATAGATAAAGCCATGGAAGTGAGGGATTTGGAGAAGACTTGTGCTTGGATCGAAAAATTTGGAACCTGGGAACGAAAATGCAGCCAAGGCCGTAAAATAAATCCATAGATAGATAGACATGACATTCATGGTATCTATGCGTTGCACCGCAATTTTTCGGAACCTGCTCAGCATGAAAAATGATCGTAGGTAATATTGATATTGCCACGATGTAGCAATTATTACAAAAGACGGAAAAAGATGTCAGAACAAACATCTTACGATAATGCTGTAAAAACGGCAAGCAAATCATGTTCCAACTTTTCAATAGTTCTACGTTATCCAATAAATTAAACAGTGAACAATATTCATTGCACAGCCCATCATCACCGCAAATGGAAGAAGTCCTTCAAAAAGGACCTGCAAAGGACTGACACATATGGAGCATCTATTAGAGCAGAAATTGAGAAAAATGCGCTGCGAAGAGGCAAGAAAAAATCTCAACAGGATAAAGCAAGTAAAAGTTTCTGTGGTGAATGCACTACGTTATGACTGAACTTGTAAAGGTTTAGTAATTGCAAAAAATAGGGAAAAATTACAGAAATATTATGAAGGAAGAACATATTCATTAGAGATGGAACCAAGGTCGATTTACATTCGTCATACCGTGTAAAATTCAAGCTCTGCGAGTTTGGAATAACATTCGCGGATTTATTGGCAGTTACCTGTGATGAAACTAAAGTTAAATACAAGAAAGCATGACAACATCATTAGACTATTTGAAAGAAAGCTTAGGAAACCTTTTCAACGAATCATTTGTGTGCTTCATACCATTGACATATGTTGTTATATTTTGACAATGCACAGCGTTTCCAAATCCATTACAGGTAGACAAAAGTATGTCCTTCTTACAGTTCGAAATGTCACAACAGGATACTTGATTAATTGATTGATTTCGATCGCTCGTATTTATTCACTTGAAATGTTCGCGGTGTGCTACACGGTTTAATTAAACATACGTACTTCGCTAGGAGATTCCTTTATGAGGTTATGTTTTGGTAATTCACGTTTTACTGAGGGTGTCTGTCCTTGTTCTACAGTTCTGCAAGGTCGGTCGCGATAATCTTATAACCAAATTGTTTCATACAGTCAACGAGCAGGTTTTCCAAGAAATGATTCGGTTTAGAAACTTTCATTATTAAGGGATGTTTCGAATGACTGGTGATAAATGAGACGTTAATATTTTGAAAACAAAATGGGAGATCCAATATGATATAGACCCGTTTTGTAACAAATGATTCAATTAGGCGAATTATTACTACACAAAATTAGCATTAAAAAACTCATTATTGAAAAACAACAAAATGTTCGATAACATAAACATGCACCTGGTGGAATTTTCGCAAAACTTGCAAGCACATGTTGAACACGAGAAAATTTGTCCATTTTTCACCTGCAGAAATTGTAAGTCATTTTGTGGTCTTTCAAATGGTGTAGTTCAAAGTTTGATAAAAAATTCCAATCTAAATCTTCACAGACTATCAAACTTGCTCATTTATGAATATATACTGAATAAACGTGGTTAAAATTAATGAATTCTTAACGACATGTGAAACAATATATCTTTACTAATTTCTTAACAACTCAAAAATTAGATTAAATTAGATGTCACAATGTAAGAATCATTTTTTTGGTGGATATGATGTTTATAATAAATTCAAATAATTACGAGAAAAAAAATGTAATTTTTAGGCACTTTGGAAACCGCAAAGAAATGAAAATTGGGAACAGGATGCTCACCAAATAGCAAATGCAGATGTAAAGAAGTTACAATTCATTGTACAATTTCTAACAATTACTAACTTACTAACAGATAGCGTCCAAAATAGATTTTTGCTGGATTTTTCTATTCGAGTGGCTTCTACGCGTTTCTTAAAAATGAACTGTAAAAATGGCATGTTTGAGCAAGTGACGAGGCAAATAGCTAAAAACTTTAAAAATACAACATCTTTCCATACACGAATGGGGAACCAACCAAAACCAGGATATGGGAGTCATGGAAACGTTCTCATGTAATTTCACAAACAATTTCAAGTGATCACGAAATGTATAAGTATCGACAAATTCTGAAACTACATAGAAGCTACAGCCCGCAAATTTGTGGAAGTATACTCCAACAAGCGTTAAGACTTTCATTTATGGCCCTAAAATAATGCACAATCCACTTCTTCAGATTGGAATCACGAAGTAGTTCAGGAGTCTAATAATGTCTGACCCTATACGATTTCAAGCTTCCACCTCTATCGGATACATTCCGTAATTTGTTGCTAATTTGTGAAACTAAAGTTGTTGCTCGTACCGTTTCCGAGAGAGACAGTGGATATTCCAGTATATTACCCTGGAATAGCCGCCTCCCCTGAATGTAACAGAATATCGATATTATTCACGCAGGATATTTCGTTGCTAATTTGTCACATTTAGGCTATCATAAGCGCATCCCCCAAAAACCACTTCTTCCGACAGATACGCAAATTTGCGCTCCATAAAAAAGTATAGAAACGCAGTAGTGAATAAAGCGGTTTTATAAAACAAATTAATATCATCCGATATCAATCAAGCGTTTTATATAATGTTCCAGTTTTGATATGTTACTTCTGATACAAAATCCATACAAAAATTATTGGCCTTCTTCAGAATGTGTGCGGATGGAAGGGGAGTTTTTTTTTGGGGTGGGCATAGGATAGCGTGAATGCATCAAATTAGCTACGAAATACGTTGCCTACATCATATCGACATCTTATTGCGTTCAGGAGATACATGGGGTGGTCATTCTAGCGTAAAATTACTGTTTCTTAAGAACGGCACGAGCAACAGTATTAATTTTGACAACACAAATTACTCACAAATTGCGGGATGGTTCCGATAGGGGAATTATAAAATGGCTGTTCTAGCGTAAGACACGTGCTTAAAGAAGACAAACCTCTGGAGCTCACTGTTCGAACTCCAGTGGCGGCGAATGATGAATTGTGGACGTATACGTCCACAACTTTCTTATAAGAACAAGACAGGAAATAAATTTTCTAACAAGGCAAAAATTTAAGCCATGTACTATCGCACATCTTTGTTTGTTGATTTTTTCACGTCAAATCCGTCAAAAATTTTTAAAACGTTGGATCTGTTATTTAGTTTTTCGAAAAACCAAAATAAGAGTCAAACCAGCGACCCCAAAACACATGCACGCGACTTGAAAATATAAAAATTTCGAATTTTGACCACCTTTTTCCGGATTTTGAATCATTATTATATCTGGGCCGCAGTCATTTTCCTGAATCTATAGGAAAGTCTTGGAAAATTGCGAGAAGAAAACTGTAATTCATATAAAAGAATTCCAGGTGTGGATTTCAAAACAGCAAAAGTTACTACTGAAGATCCAAACACATATCAGCCATTTCGAAACGGGTATCGAATCACTTTGGCGGCTGCTACTCGTACTTTTCCTGAAGTTTTCAGGCAATTATGTCACATGCCAGATGGGTCACGCGAGTAAACAAGGTAAATAGGAACTTGCTGCTCAAAGTATATTAAAAGCTCGCACCAAGACTGTTGACAGACAGAGACAATGCACCCAGGGTATTTGAAGTGCCAAAAATAAACTTGAATGCACTATAGACTATAGCATTCAGATTTGATAGACTGAAGAGGAAATATTACAGAGTTTCTCATTTTACAGAATTTTCGTGATGAAGAACTTTGAGGATTGTCGCGGGAAAAGGCACGGGGGCATTACCATTTGTACGCTTGCCATGTCACAATCAAGCAGTCAAGCGAGTAGTGAAGACTGTAAACAGAAGCTTCTAGTATTCTGTGTACAAAATATGCACGGGAGGGGTTCATTACGACCATAATGGAGTCTTTCCGAATAATGTCAAGGATGGATAGTAAGTATAATTTCGCAACAGTGAAAACACTTATTATTGTAGTAGTGTTTGGCTATAATAAATGATGTGTACGCAAATTTCATGCGAATCATTACCTTATCGTAAAACATAGTGTAATTTCTTTAATATTTTTCATTCCAGAGTGAATGAGATTTATGCAGATTCAGTAGTGAAACAGAGGATCATAAAGGGGTGCGATATTTACGAGTGAAAATATGCTGTTTTATATTTCGCAAAATCACTTTTTTTCACTATTAGAGCTTAATAAAAAAATCCTACACCTAAAAACAAGACACAAAAAATTACAAAACACGTTGAACTTTTGGAAATGATGGGTATTAAACATATTAAAAATTGCAAAGTCCATATAATTTGCCTGCATAATTACATATGTTATTTTTTGGAATTCAGTGCGAATGTGACATAACTACTACATTGTTGTTATTCGGATAACACAATTACTTTTATCCACTTAGATCACACTTATGGTGGAGGAAACGTTACGTTTTACAACACTCCCATTTGAATTCTTGTCAAAAGTTTTGATTGAGCGTTATAGTTTTAAGTGGAGTGTAAGCGTTTCTACAAAGCTGTTACAATTTAAATGTTTATCAACAAATTTATCTAGTCAAGATCATAAAATACTTTCGCTACTATCGATCGATTACTGATGTTAATTCAGTGCTTCCACTAAGGGTTCTGTCAGTATTGTGGTGACAAAAAACCCTCATTAAGTTAGCTTTGCTAATTCTTTTGGATCAGTCTAGGTAACTAATTTGATTATTTTGTTAAATTTTATTTGAGAAGATAATATTTTGTTGTAAATATTCTGGGAGAATTTGTGAAATTTTAATGATTTTATAAATACAACACACATTGAAATTGTTGTACGAGCGGTAACATACCGTGGATATTAATAAATATTTTTGCAAATCAGTTGTCCATTGCATTACCAAAATTAGGTAACGTCCCGAAAAACAAAGTTATAAGCTAATATTTTTCAATATATTCAATAAACCGAATATAACATAGATGGTGGATAGTATCAGGCATTTTTGCAAAGTTTAAATTTAAATTTCATGTTAAAAGTTTAAATTAAATTATCAAAATTAAGTAACGTCCCGAAGAACAAAGTTATTAACTAATAATTAATGAAAGAGAATACAACAGTTTTACTTGAAGGTGTACACCATCAAGAATTCAATTCCCACAGTGGTAGGTTTCGAATCCCAAGCAACTTCATTAGAGTGTGCCAGTTAGGAAAGTTCTCATGCAATCGGTATACAGATTGAACAAAATTTGGAAAAAAAATTTATATGTATTATTTTTACTAGCTCTCCCGTTTAGATCATTCCAACTTCGTTCCTGTTACGAAATCTCACTTTCCACAGGCTTTCCCGTACAGCGGAAAAAACGATTATCGCGAGACAAGACGCGCTTTCGCCGTGTGCGAAGGAGAGACGCTCGAAGGGGACGACCGGGCGCGAGCGTCGTCAATTCGGGCACTGGAAGCGGAGACGCGCGTCCAGACGCCCTGCACCGCGACGTCTGACGGGAAGAGGCGACGGTGCCGGATCGCGATGGAAATACCAGGAGAGGCGATACGGCGACGGGCCAAGGACCGCGAATAATTTTTGGGATTATTGTCCCTTCGATGGGAACGTATCGTATTTGAGTGTAACTGCAGGGTGCCCACACTGTCGGGAAATCAGGGAAAAGTCAGGGAATTCTAAATTTAGTCAGGGAAATCGGGAACAGTCACGGTTGTTGGAAACATTTTCAGGAATTTTAGGGCTATTGGGAAAAAAGTGCGAGATCTTAACGCTGAGCCCTGTCAACAAGCCGTGCGTAACTAGTAACTAACTTATAGATGATAAGGCAATATTAAATTTTAAAAAGGATATCACAACCACATGTCAGACATTTTGCTCAAAAACTTGCAAAAAATCCTCTTTGACAAGTAAGCTTGCAAGAATATATCGTGTTTTGATCCTCGAATTGCAAAAATTGCCAAACATGGTGCTACTAGGCTGGAAAAACTATCTTCGGGGTAGTGATAGGTAATAATGTGTAATTTATGTGTGCGGAAGATGGTTTCCGACCGATGCGCAGCTTTTGCACAATCGCGTTATAAATAATTTTCGCACCTTGTGCGAATGCACAAGGCACAAGTGCAAAATGTGCGATTTTATGGGAAATTATTTTTTCTTAATTCTGCAAGCGGCATTTTAAATCAGAAACCTGTATCTTTAAAACGTATATCTTGGTTTTTCACGTAACAAGTGGGAAATGTACTGAAAAAGGGTCTAAAAGTTGCTCCGAACGCTCGAAATCGCATAAAAGGCTGGCTTTTCCCCCCACCACAGCTGCCTGAGACTGTCTAGAAGCGATTTCGGGCGTTCGGAGCAACATTTAGGGCCTTTTTTCATACATTTCCCACTTCTCACATGAAAATCCAAGATATTCGTTTTCAAGATACTGGTTTCTGATTTAAAATGCCGAATTGCAGAATGAAGAAAAATTAATTTCCCATAAAATCGCACATTTTGCAAGAAAAGGTGCGAAAATTGTTTATAACGCGATTGTGCAAAAACTGCGCATCGGTCGGAAACCATCTTCCGCACACACAAATAACACATTATTACCTATCACTACCCCGAAGATAGTTTTTCCAGCCTCAAGTTTGTCGAAATTACGAATTTTTCAAAAAAGATAAATTTTTTGGGGTTTTTCCGGAATTTCTCAGTGAAAAATGGTCCGATCGTGTTGTACAGCAAACCATTTTCTAGGTTTTATGATTCCCTACAAAAGTCATATGGGTCGTATAACGATCCCTTCATTACTTTTCGCAATATTCGTAAAAACCTAAAAAAGGCATTTTTTGCACTATAATTTGTTTATAAAAATCCCAACACCGATTTCGCTGGGGCAAAAAGGTGGGTTTTCATCTATGAACTATCCTCTACACGATAGTATAGGTTGTGACTGGTTAAATTTTAGTGCGAAAATGTATTCTTTTTTAGCTCTATTGGTTGGCCTATAGTGTACGATGCTATATGAGAGAGAGGCGGTGCTGAAAATGCAGAAATTACGAAGCCATAATTACTGTCAGTTTGAAATGCAAGGAAAAAATATGAAGAAGCTTTCACACTGCAAGAACAGAATAAGAATAAAGAAATCGAAATTGTAACAGAAGTCTGTTATACTGGCAAATATTAAAATTCGTGAGCTTGAAGACAGAAAAAAAGTGGCACAAGACAACCTTTACAATAATTAAACAGCAGAACTTGATAAGCAAAATAATCTCTACTAAGAGAATTGCATATTTTATACTCACACGCAAGCCTGAACCTCAAAAATGAAAAGAAACCAAACCAACTGAGACATTAGGCAAGGCAGTTGAATCGAGATATTCACAAGACATAATACAGTAAAAATAATCTAAATATTTTGTACTTCGACGTAACATTGATAATTTGAAATATTATTTAGGAATCACAATAAATATTAAGAAACTTTAGCTCTCCCGTTTTCACAAGTTTTCAATATTTTTCCTATGATACTCCCATTATTTTCCTAAGAAAAGACTTCCTGGAAACACGCGTGAAAGACCGCTAATTACAAAAATGAGATCGGGAAAATTTTAAAATTTGGCGGGAAAAGTCAGGGAATTTCGAAAGGAAAATTTTGTGGACACCCTGAATCGGTAATTATTGCTCATAAATAAATGGTGTGAAGGAAGTTGTGAAAATAGATTTAAATTGAGCTTTCGATCAACTCAATCGATGCATTTTTCGCGAACAAAATCGCGAAGCTTCTAAATTTTTGTAACCTTCACTAATTAAACGCTATAGCATCGGCCTTGAGCGAAATAGAAATTATAGATGTTAATCGTTTAAGCAAAACTGGACTCTGCCGAATGTATAGTTTTTCAACAATTGTGAATTTTTGGTGAATTTTTCTATGCGTCCCCTCTTGCTCGAAACGTGGTCGGATTTTAATTTTTGAAGAGTATTTGAAAATTTCAGGCTCTTATCTAGAAATGGAATATTCCAATATGTGTCAAAATGGCGTAAGAAATACAGTTCAACAACCATCACAACGTTTAGTAAAAAGAGTGAAATTCGCTAGCGGCGATTATGTTTAATGTTCTGGTGCGATTTAACAGCATTTTAGCATATATTGGAATACACTTAAGAAGTTTAATCAGATGCTAAAGTTTCCAGACGCATACGTTACGAGCCATGTTTCCAGGAGGAGTTTGTTGTGGTTTCCAACCACACAAAAAAAAATCGCAATTGTTCATAAAGAATGCGTTCGGTAGAGTCCAAATTGTGCATAAATGCTTTACATAACTGTAGCTGCAATTGATGTTATAACCAGGCCTGGGCAGATATGCATTAAAAAAAATTTGGTTGTCTGTCGTAAAGTCTGTTTACGGACCATAATTTTACGTCATAACGTCATAAGAAAACATTGATGAAAAATTGCATACATTTATGAATTGCACTGAATTATTATCACTAAATTATCATCGATGTTATATATTATAGAAGATTTTTTCGCACTGCGGTTGGCCGGTCCAACTTGTCATTTTAGACACATTGTTATGACATGTGTGACTGAACATTAATCTTGAACCTTACATGAATTGCTACACAGGATAATTGTTTTCAATGAATACTAAATGGAAGCAGTCGACTTTTTATACCATCGTTTATATCATTCATCATAATTTTTTAGTCGAAATCGTAACATAACCTATTACTACTGCACACGTTGACCGATGCTACTTTGTTTTAATGATCCAAGAACAAATATATGAGATTATATAACTAATCGTACCTACTCTTAAAATGCAAGAATCAATTACCTTATTGCCGCAATTGTTATTGTAATAGTAATAAGCAATGGTATGCACAGTAAATATTCAGATTCAGATAACTTTGGCCGTGTTTTTAAAGTGTACGAACACCGGTTCGAGTACTCGAGCAGGAAATCGAATTTTAAAATGCAGTTCGAGCAAACGGTCAAGCGTTTTAAAATTAACCAACTTGTTCGAACACGTGCTCGAACACAATTTTCATGCACCAGGTCGTGAGATGGTGCATCGGTGTATGAAACAACAGAACAAGGAACAGATAGAAAATGGGACGACGTATTGAATGTTTTGTAATTTCAGTTAAAATTTATACGTTGAAAGAAACTAAAATTATGGAAGTGAACAAAATATGGAAATGTTTAACAGTATAAAACTTGAGTCCTTGAGTAAAAAATTAATACTAATCAAATCCAAATCCATTATAACTATAAGAGTAATTAAATAAGTATTCAGCATTTTGTTTTGTATGTTTTTTGAGATGTATACAAATTGTTAGAAGGCAAAACATTACAGCTTGTACCTTAGACTTGCATAGATACCGGTTTTAAATGTCACTGATCGAGCAAGTGCTCTAGTGTTCCGTTGACTGTTCGAGCAGCTGGTACACTTTAAAAACACAGCTTTTATCTAACGTGCTGTCGCCTACCCCTTCCATCGCGCTCGCGAGCCGATCCGATCGCTAAATCGAGCTTTCACTCGGACGCTGTAGTGGAAGAGAGATAGATGCGTCTCAAGGCAAACGCTCTCACTCTCGCTCGCACGCATGGGTCTGGCGTAACGTTACAATGTTTTCTGGAAAGTGCAGGTAGCCCGCATATCGATTTATAAGACGTTTATCACGTCAAAATGTCATCAATATGTATGCAATATGCATTAAAAAATGGCACTAATATGCATCAATATGAACATATATGCTCTAAAGCTGTATGTAATTATTATTTTGTGTTTTTTAACAAAACATTGAATAATAATAATAATAATTATAAAATCCTTACCATTCAAACAAACTTTCAATAATTGTCAGCGAAATGTGTAAATGCGTTTTTCCGGGCTGTATGGCCGTGGTCCAGAAAGGTTTAAGTTACCTGACGTTTCGTCTGCTTCTGCGGCAAACATCATCAGAGGCGATGTGATCTTCGACGTGACACAAGTGTCACGTCGAAGATACAGTCAAGGGTAATTTTCGAAGCAGTCGAACGCTGAGAAGACTACCACATCGCCTCTGATGATGTTTGCCGCAGAAGCAGACGAAACGTCAGGTTACTTAAACCTTTCTGGACCACGGCCAAACAGCCCGGAAAAACACATTTACACATTTGACTCCGGCCGTGAAAGCCTACGCTCTTGTCAGCGAAATGTTATAAATTTATTTATTTGGATGATAAAGCTCAATTAAACATTTGAACAGTTCATTTTTAATTACTTTATTTACCAAGAATAAACAAAATTTAACTCTGCAATTATTTTCCCTAAAATTACTTAGTACAATAAACAATCATATGTTTTTCTATGATTTCGATTAGAAAACTTCCTGTTGTCACTTAAAAGATTTCTGTATTGTGAAAATTACTGCTCTATGTCATAGGAAGTGACCGGTGTATATTTAAATAAATTTATTTTTGCAGGGGTAGTATTAATATTGTTTGCAGATTTGCAGCAAACGATTCTGCAGATTTTGTTGTGAAACTATTTATTTACTATTTTTATTCAAATTCAGAATAATGATTTGCATAAAACAACGCTGCTTCAATCCAAATGCTTCATCTAGTAATAATCGGTTGTGGTAATTGTGGTGATTATACAACGTGTTTCGAAATGATTGTCATCTAGTTGGCGTTGAAATTTCTGCGTATGTAATTTTTGATGTGCCGCGCTCTATTGATTTGAACCAATCTAATTCTGACAACAAGTGTCCTGTGATCTGTGCGATTTGTGCAAGTGTCAAACTGACAATCAATACTGCTGATAATTAACGGCCCTTTTCAGGGCCAAAACAAATGCTACAAATAGACAAATACTCAGAATTCGTTTTCTTTTGATAGAGAAAAACCAGAAGTTAAAAGAGGTTAAGTAGGTTATGTATAGCTAGTAGAAACTCCTATTTTCGCAAGGCGTTTTTTTTTAAATTTTACATGGGCATTCCACAGCCGACTAGATGACAATCATTTTGAAACACGTTGTATATGTTGTGGATTATTCAATAGTGAATTCCCGTTTGTTATAGTACCTACGTTAGTTAAAGATTACTTGTGTGTCTAAAGGTTTTTTAAATACCTACAACTTTTCCGTAGTAATCAAAACGTTTTTGTCCTAAGTTTTCTATTTTTTTAATGTAATTTTGTTATAAACAATAACTGCATGTTATACAATACGGTTCCTTATAATATTTAGATCAGGAGCAACAGCTGAAGGTAAGTATTATCGAAGAGATACTATTGTTTACAAATTATTTGTGTATTCTTTTTATATATAAATACTATTTTTGTATTTTTTTTGTTTTCAGTGTGCTTTCAAGTAGATATGCCATTACCATTTTTTTTCAAAATTTTTGCACCAATGTGCTTTCTTCTGGCGTTATAAATAGCGTTGTCTCAAATTTGGATTTGTAACAAAATTTTTCTATTTTAGTGAGCTGCCGAAAAGTGGACGGGCGCGCGGAGAAAAGTTTCTGGATATGGAAGTCACTTAAGAGTCCCATTGTTTTTAACGTATTTCGATTTGAAAAAACCGCAAGGAATCTATAAAAACGCCATATATGAAAAAAGTTTACGGTAAATGCTAAAAACAAAGAATTTCTGAAAAAAAAATTACAATTTTTGCCACTGCCGGTCTTTTTCTAGGATCAGAAAAATGTTTATCGAAAGGCTGAGGAAATTTTTGCATGAATTTGTTTGTTCCGAAAACTTTTTTAGTGAATTTAGTTTTAGTAAAAACGATAACATTTTTTAAGACAAAATTTTAGTTTTTCAGCTATAAAAGTATTTTTGTTGAGAGAAATGACAATCCTGCGTTAAAGTACTCTTCAATGAAATAATAAACAAGTATTTGTGAATGTCACGCCCGAGTTTCATACCGAGTTTCAAAAATCTGGAGCCAAGCCGATATTTCCTTCATTGAACATACACGCAACTACTTATGTCGGAATTTGAATGAGGGTAGTTCCAATAGGAAGAACTTTCTTGGACTGATTGATTGGAAAGGAATGATTTTTCAGATAAGCTGACTTGTTGCTCTCGTTATTATTTTGAGTGAAGCCGCCGACATATATTCTCTGTAACTCCATTCTTTGTTACATCCGTGTAAACAGGCTTGATAGCTGCCAAAAAGGCCGTGGGCAGTCGCGACCGAGCAGAGCGCGATAAAGCGTGCCCGAATGCTTTGTTAACCATGAAATTAAGCTGAAATATTCTTTACGTTATAAACAAACATAAAATTGTGCCTGCAGCTGCGGGTTATACAAAAGGGGTAACTTAATTTGACGCTGGTTGTAGTTAAACTTTTTATTATTTCTATAATGTGTGCTGAGAGGTGAAATTTTAATAATAAAATTAAGTTAGTAAATTAGTCAATTAAAGAAAGTTTTGTTTAAACCAGGATTAGGTACCCTGTCATTATTATAAAAAAAAATTAAATGTGCACGTTTCTAGTTGCAATTTCTTAGTGAGGCTTGTATTGAAGCAAATAAACCAAATATTCACTAAATTGCTTATAAATTACTTTTTTTCGCAATGTTTGAAAATACAGGAACCAAATTTACATTGCAGATTTGATGAGGTCATAATTTCGGGGATATTTTCAGTGACTGCACGATTTTCAATAAATGTTCTTTATTTTTTCGTTTAAAGAAGGCGTAAAATTGCACGATAAATTAACAATTTTACTTCCAAAGTAAATACAATGAAAGATGACTTTTTGACGTCACAACATTGTTCTTTCGTCAAGATAAAACTGTATTAAAACAGTTTAGGCTTGTTTAATCAGCGTCATAAATTAAACTGGATATTGCCAAACGTCATAATCTGTACATTTACGAGATAGTCTATTTGACAAATGCGAACATTGAATTACTAAGATGATATACAATGCGAGTTTTAAATATAAATTATTTGGATATTTGGATTAATATTGAAAACAATTTCAGCTGAAAGCGGATCTATACAATAACTCTGGGAAAGTAAAATAAACAAAATAATGTATCAATGATATTCTACCTCCGTGTTCTGAACTTGCCACGAAAACATTTAATTTGTACAAAATTAAAGACGTTCCCTCAATGTAAACGAATTTAGGGAAGGGGCGCGCAAAAACGCGGCGAGGGAAAGGGATGATGTTTGCACGTTTCCGAGCTTTGCTCTCCTTTGTTTACCATTTTCTGAGGTAACGTCTTAGGGAAGCAAATAGTACGGAGATAAATCAACAGTACCGTAATTATCGTTATTTCTATGTACTCGGTAGAAGGAATATTAACACTGTTATGACAAAAAATATATTGGGGGTGACTATGTCAGTAACCAGTTCTCGGTTGCCATATTTTTCAGTTCAACTGTTAGTCAAAATAATTTACTATTTCACAACGCTTATCAAAGCGCTAAAAATCACCCAAAAAATGATATGAATATAAATTAGTCGTAAAATTTCAAAGAAAAAAAAATGAAATTTATTTAAAATAAAACAGTCGCAAGTGCTCTAATACATATTAAACAATCTTAACTCGCTTCTCCAGTATTGATTTCAAATGAGAGGTGGGGTACCAATAAAAAGGAGAAAATAAACGGAATATTATCATTTTACGGAGGCCATGGAAACTCCCGAAATTCCTGTGGAAGTATATTAACTTTTCCACAGGAATTCATCACGCGAATAATTCAGTTTGTAAATTCGAGTTTTGGCGAAAAACCTAAACGGGAAAAAAACCAGGACTGGGAATTTTTTGATTAAAATTGTTTAAAGCCTCCAAAGTGCCACGGCAAATCGGTATGAATTGCTAATGGTTTTCGTGGCAGAAAAAAAAGGATCCCTAACGAATTGAAGATTTGATTTACCAAAGTCGAGATTTACATAATTCTGACGGAATACGAAAGTCGAGCGTTTTCCGTCTATTTTCTAGTTAGCAGAGTATACACGTCCGCGGACAGACAGGATTTAGGAATTCAAATGGTTGCTGTAATCGTGTGTAATCGCCATTATTCATTGGAACGAACTGCGCTTGCGGCATGTGACACAACATTTCACCATAAATAATAACTATCACAAGCACGTTGAATATTATAGAACTTATAAATTCAACACAAACAATCAAATACGTCAGTTTTAAAACGACGTCTCTGATTAGAATACTATTGAAATGAGAGAGTAGAAGATTGTAGGTCAGCAAAATTAACATCTTAAATTATAGAAAGTTTCAAGATGAAATAACAAAACTAAAAAACACCTCAGTTCACGGCGCGAATCTTTTTCGAAATGTGTTAATGAATGAACTGTGCCAATGTATTTCTCAGAAAAGAGTTATAAAATTAAGTTACTATTATATAATAAATACACTATTAGGTAATAATATAACTATACATAAATATAACTAATATGAATATAACGCATTTAATAATATAATAACAAATAAATAATAAAATAATAATAAATAAAACATATTACCAAATAAAATTACCGTAAATTGTATTAATGGTTTAATAAATGCATCAATAATAGGTAACGTCTATAAAGTATATATTGTTAAGGAAATCAAATGCATTAGAATTACACTTTTATGCTCTTTACAACGATACCTCACTCGACAGATTTTAAACCTACATAAAGTGAAATTCAAAATAAAATA
Organism: Cryptocephalus moraei; assembly: GCA_946251905.1. NCBI lineage: Eukaryota > Metazoa > Arthropoda > Insecta > Coleoptera > Chrysomelidae > Cryptocephalus > Cryptocephalus moraei. The sequence goes on from OX276454.1 coordinate 31,356,875, forward strand.
TACCATTTACGTAAATTTCGGCCCTATCGTATTGATTTTATTACTGATGTCTTATCCACGCCATTTCATTAACATTTTTTTAATGAGAAATATAAATGTGACATCCGGTCGTCTCATTAGCAAAATCCGAAAAAAAGTTCATTCACCGCTAAGTGGTGCATATTTTAACTGTTCGAATTAATAATTATAAGATTGACACGCAGGTACTCTACTAAAATTAGCAATAAATTAAAACTCACGTTTACGTTGAAAACCCAACCACTGCATTCATTTGGTCAGGTTACAATACAAAATATGGTTGATGCCAAGTCATGAGTGGATTAAATGTAGATATTTTTACACTACCAATACGGTTACTTTTGTTATTTCAAAGAACAATAAATGCCAAAGAAGAAGAAATTTCAAAGAACTGTGAACCGATGTTGGTGTGTTATGAAATGTTTTCGCTGTCGATTTTATTTATACCATTCGCTACCATAGGAAATGCATTTAATACCTACATATGTGATATCGTTACGTACTGGCACATTTTATTATAAATTTGCGTAACCCTGATTTATTTCAATTGAAAATTTATTTTTAATGTCACAACTGAACTATTTTTGAAGACCTTATAAAACTATGTTTTCTGTAAGTCTCAATTGTTTTTTAATGCAGTGTTTTCTAATTGTGGTCGGTAACAATTTTGGGCCGGGATTGAGCATAAATTAAAATAGTAACATATGAGATAAAAATAGAAATGAAGAACTTAAATTCTGTTTTGTAGTTTAAAGTTCCTGTTTTTTTCTACTACACTTCTTTCTCCAAATAACTAATCTTACAATTCATTTTCTGAAACTTAGTATTAGCAACAAAATACTGTCAAGCCCATGTGCTTGACGTTACCCGTTACGGGCAATGCATTTCTCAGAAACGACATGAGCAACAAAATTAATTATTGAGAAACAAATTAGCAACAAATGATAAGACTAGTCAGAAATGTACCATCTAAAATGGCTGCCGTAACGCAATAGATTTCTTAATTTTCTATCGATAGGTGCGAATTGTTTCTGATGAAAAGAGTTTGGCGATTATAATATGTATATACAAATCTTTTTTTCGCATCATCATGAATTTAATTATAAACTATTTTCGTCATTCCAGAACGTAACGGCTTTCACTTTTCCAAATTTCTCAGATTTTGAATTTTTTTATTGTAAATATTTCGTTTAAAGGTGATTTATAAAAATTGGATTCACTTTAAATATTTCACATTAACATATCCACAATACAAAATTAATTTTAAATGATTTTTATCAGAATAATATATTGGAGTTTTCTAAATTATGTGTTGTAAAATTTTAATTTTGGTATTTTCCGTGGGAACGCTGCAGTTTCGCACCGCCACTTGTCTTATCAAAAGTCTGGAACGTTTGTACAGGTTGATATTAATTATGTGGAATTTTTGATACTTGAAGTATATTTCTACAATGGAGAATTTTTGAGGAATATGGAAAAATGTATTTCAAATTGCATTTTCGACTTTATTTGCGATTTGAATCACTTTCAAATCCATTCCACTATCAAATTTTAGAATTATTTCTTAGGATTTGATTATTTAAACTTTTAGAATTTTCGGAACTAATGAAAATATCTGTACTTTTCATGATTAGCAAAGTTAGTTAGTATTATAGCAAACATTTCAGCACTTTTTTGTTATTCGGCGGTCCCGTCGTGTGCCAACATCGAATTTTTTTGAATTTGAACTTTTGAATTTTACACGAATATGTAGGTAATAAAAATCATTACCAGAAATTTATATGATAATCTCTATCGGATTGTGAATCTAGATGGGGTCATAAATTTATATGAATCCAAGGGGAGCAATTTTATACTTCTTAGTCCATTTTAAGAACGTAGTTTTAGAACATTTTTTCTACATAATTATTCTGTTTTTTAGCCTTTCTGGATTATTTCCATTTCTCCTAATAATCTGGTAAATAACTCGTATTTTGTCTGCCTGTTAATTGATTTGTCATCCAGGTCTGAGCTAACGAATTGATATTGCATTGTCATCCAGTTCTGAGCCATGTTTAAAATTTTAAGTTTCTAACTCATCAGGAAGTTGCTTTGAAATAGATTACAGAATTTGTATCTAACAGAAAAAAAATAAACCGAAGCGAGTTAATAATAACGTGGTGAGATAGATATGACTTAACTTATGTAACTAGATGGCCCAGTTATCGCATTTTTCGTTTCCTTCATTGCATCTTTATTACACGGTGTCTTGCCAGTGAGTTTTAGACGATGGAGCTTCTCTATTCTAAAATACCATCATCTTTTAGAGCTCATTATTGAAATTAACTAATTGTGGCGAATTTCAATTTTACTAATTAATGAATATAATAATTGATTCGTGTATTGTCATCGAGAATACGATGAAATGGTTGATATATCGATTATAAGGTTCCACCCAAACAAACAGAGAAGAAAGCGAATTAAACGTATAAAATGGTCGATAAGCTCAGGAGGCTTGGTACGCCACTGTTGTTCCTTGTCGACCCATTTACTTATTTCAAAAACAGCATACATTACAAAAGATCTTTTACGTTTGAAAATACATTGAGCAATAATTTTTATAAATGTTTTGATTGAACAAAACAAAATGGGAATAACCGAAAGGGGAAGCATAGCTTTATATATGATATAATGATATGCATCATTAGTTACTAATGATATATACGGCTCACCGATCCAGCGCTTCGAGCCAACCCCGTGCTAAGAAAGCGGTCATTGGGTGGTGCTCGAAATGCACCAGCGGGATTATAGACACTCAGTGGCGTTAGGGATCGTACCTGTCGGCCGTTCGCAGGTAGTGGTCAGGTAGTCCGCACTACCAAACAATATAATACTGATTATAATTCAATATTATGTTCCAGCGATTTTTGATTAACACGAATATATTTTTATTAAGATCGTTGTTTCTTCATCTATAAATCGATACCAAACTTAAAATATTTCCAACAAAATCAAATTGTTTTATGGTTTTAAATGTGTATCTACTCACTAATATAAAGACGAAATTGTTACATATTTGAGAAACAGAACCAGGCACCAATAACCGTACCAAGGCACGTAACTATCGGTTAAAACAAACCTTTTATATAGTTGACCATAATATTTTGCTAATATAATACAATCATAAAGGCCGACCAATCACAAACTTGTTTCAAGGATCAAACCACAGTTTAGATATATCATAGAGAGAGATATATCATAGACTGTGATCAAACCAGAGCACATTCCTGGAACTTTACACTACTTATGTGGTAAACAACATTAAGGAGCTATAACAAGTTCCCTTTTCATCAAGATAAAGATTACAGGTCAATATTTCTCTTTCTCAAATATGTAACAATTTCGTCTTTATATCAGTGAGTAGATACGCATTTATAATTTCGTATATGTTGAGAAATATACTCCTAATATAATAATTATTTTCACCGAATATAGACCACAAACCATAAAACAATTTGATTTTCTTGGAAATTATTAAAGTTTGGTATCGATTTGTAGAGGAAGAAATAACGATCTTAATAAAAATATATTCGCGTTAATCAAAATTCGCTGGAACATAATAATGAATTATAATCAATTTTATATTGTTTGATAGTGCGGACTACCTGACCACTACCTGCGAACGCCCGACAGGTACGATCCCTAACGCCACGGCGGGGTCTATAATCGGCTTGGTGTATTTCAAGTCCGACCAACTGCACCTAAGAAAGCTATGCTTCCAAACATATGGAAATTTTTTGAAGTGAAATTCTTAAAAATAACTATATGGATCTACTTTCTAAAAAAGGATGTGGATTTTGACTTTAATTGTGTCATCACCATACCGATTGGACTAGCTAATTTTTTATTTAAATCCTATGATTTTAAATAACCTGATCTATACGGTTAACATCTTATTGTGAAAATACACTTCTGCGCCGCTCATGATTATCGAGATCATTCCACGTCATTCCAGACAAAATATGGAGTTCATATATCTCGGATCAGCTACAGGCCCAACACAAACACTTCCGCGGAATTGAAGGTAATGTTGTAAATTTAAAGAGTTTGCCAAATCACACAAGAGGTGTACATCCCCGAGAGGAGTCGGTTAGATTGAGTTAAAAGCCTGGGAATAATTTCAAGTCAACTAAGACAAATAATTAAATTAAACTATTTTGTGGTATAAACTAAGTTACAGTTTACAGGGTAAATCAAAGTCTGAATTAATTGACCAACGTAAAACGTTACAATATTTTGGTATAAGTGAGAAATATAACTGTTTGGTGCTGTATGATGGTCACGATAAGTCTAGCTGAGTTTTGATAGCATTATCGTATCTGAAAATAGAAAATATGAGCAGTAGTCTAAGAAAACATGGTTTATAACGTTAATTCTCTGCAGTCCTTTCCGAAAATGCACAGGTATATTACATTTCCTGCGAGTGAAGAAAGAAGTAATACGATTCAAATCAGTTTCGAGGATTTTAATTTTCGGACTGAACCACAGTTTCATGTCGTACAATAGTTTCAGCAGTTTTTTTATTTCTTGTTGTGACAATATATCGTATTAACGTTAGACTTTTCTTACAAATGTCGAATTTCGTTTGATGTATACGACAATTCTGAATTAATCTTTTGCGGGAACTAATCCGGATCGATTTCTGCTTACCTCACGTCGAATGTCTCTCGAGATATCCACGGGATTTTTCCGCTCAAGGGGAAAAACCAAAAAAAACTTTCCTCCACGGTATACCAAAAAGTCACCCTACCTCTCCTTTTCTCTCGCATTAGTCCCTTCCTCCTTTTCTCTCTCGGGGAAAGTATATTGTTAGCGGCGATGACGTTTGTATATTTTTCAAATTGGATTGTCAGACCGAGAAAAGGAAATTTTAATTTCGTTATATTACGGAAGGCCCCGCGGGAGGTTCTCCCGTTTTTTTGTACTTCGGGCTTTTATTAAATCCGCGGGTGGATGCGGAAGATGATTAAAAACGGCTCGCGATTGATGGGAACGATTTCGAGACGAAATAGTAGCCACTTGTAGAAGTTTTACACCTTTTTGGTTTGCTGACCAGCTGTGTAAATATGGGGTATATTAGAATCTGTATTATTACACTGAAGTTTAATATGTATGTATATGTTACGTACTCATAATACAAAATTTGAGCTAAGGCGCAATATTCGTAGAGTTGTCAGGTTAGCGTGACAGGTCAAATTATTAATAGGGAAGGACGGGGACAAGGCGATCACTTAATAAAATCACAACCCTGTTAACTTAACAAAAAGGAACTAGATTGATCATCAGACTCAAGAACAGAAAAAATAATATCGATACGAGACCGACTTTTGAGGTTTCGATGCAAGACTAGATCTAATTTTGGGGTCTTTTCTTGGTGACTTTCAAATTTTACAATATATTTTTATCATGTTTAACCACTTCTTTAATACGCCTTTAATAAGTTTTCATGAACATATTTTGTTTTAAAACCAGATATGCGACCCTTTTCATGTGTAGTGTAGAAAGTGTCTAACACATTAAATGTTTAGCGTCGCTCCTGTACCCCGAGAACTCACCTTCGTCGTGTCTAGCACATTAGTTTATTATGCAAACGGTTGTTTTCTTGTGATTTTCGAGAAAAATACTGAGACAAGTCTAATGTTATTCATGCACTTAATGCATCAGTTTCGTAGAGGAAAGCTTAGTTTAGGGAAATGAATTGGAAGATTACTAATTTGGAGAAGAATATGTTGATTTCAAAACGTAGGAAATAGAATAAGAAGAAACAGGAAATTTAAACTACAAAACAATTGTAGTTATTCATTTCTCTTTTTGTCTCATCTGTTACTATTTTAATTTATGCTCAATCCTGGCACAAAATTGTTACCGACCACTACTAGAAAACACTGCATTAAAAAACAATTGAGACTTACAGAAAACGCATAGTTTTAAAAGGCCTTCAAAAATAGTAACAGTTATTGTAAAAGTAAAAGGAAGAGTATTGACAGTGTAAAAGTAAAGTTTGTATAAGCAGGTGTCAGGACAAAAACCCCGAGACAATCACCCCCCGGACATGTACCCCCGGACATTCACCCCCCGGACATTTACCCCCCGTACCAAATACCCTTGGACATTTACCCCCTGTACAAGACACCTACCGGACCCTTCTTTATTACGTGGTACCTGTTTGAAAGTTGTACCGGGGTTGAAGCGTACCATTATTATCCATCCTAATCTGATAAGGCGGTAATGAATTTAGGTAAAGGTGCCAAGAAAATTCCGACTTTTCACTTAAACTTCGAATGATCGCAGCAGTGGCATTTGCTCCAATAGACGAAGTAGATAATGCCTTTGAAAGAGTATATGAAATGTTACCCCCCGAGTGCTTGCCAATTGCTGACTATTTTGAAGATACCTATCTCGGACGACCACATCGTAATAATCGACGACGACAACCAGTTTTTCCCAAGAGCATGTGGAATATGTTTGAGCGTTCCAAGGATGAATTACCAAAAACGAACAACTTGGTGGAGGGATGGCATCGGAGTTTCCAGTCGAATGTTGGCGGATGGCACCCCACCATATATAAATTTATTTCCTATTTTCAAAGGAAACAGGCGATACAACAGGTATATTTCACCCAAATATTAGCCGGACATCCACCATAACCACAAAGAAAAAAGTATGCAGATTCCAATGCTCGAAGTCTCAATATAGTGCAAAGCTATGAAGAACGAGACATCTTAGAGTATATTCGCGGAATTGCTCATAACCTCTCTTTTTAAAATGTCATTGTATGTCCATATAAATCTTGTATGACTTGTATAATATTTTAGAATTATCGTAAAATAATAGAATTACTTCAAATTCACATTTTCTATTTTTTCCTGTTTGTCACTAATAAACTTTATTTTCAATTCGTTATATTTTTCCTGTATTGTTGTATAGAGGGGGTATAAATTCGGGGGGTATTTGGTACGGGGGGTAAATGTCCGGGGGGTGAATGTCCGGGGGTAAATGTCCGGGGGGTGATTGTCTCGGGGGCTATTGTCTTAGAACCGTATAAGCATAGGCAAACCTGCTTTCAGATTCTCAAAAAAAATTTTTAAGAATGTATCATTCTTTAAATAAAATGATTAAGAATTCCTTAATTTCGTTAAATACAAATTTAGAAACATAGTCTATCAGCAGGAAATAAAATATCAAAGAAATTTACCGCGGTATGATTTTTCATAGTCTATCAGCAGGAAATAAAATATCAAAGAAATTTACCGCGGTATGATTTTTATGAAAGGTATAATACATTACGTGTTTAACTTAACACAGCTGCCGACATGAAATAACTGATCAGCACAGTTAATGAGTAAAACAGCACTCAAATCTTCTGATTAATCCTTCAAAATATTGTCAGGCCATCGTTATGTATCCCTGTTTATAAAACATTTCAATTTATCACAAAACCCCCATTGATAACTTTCGAAAAGCAATTAAGCACTGGGCCATCGGGTATCATCCACATTTAATATTCGACTAATTACCTTAATTTGTAAAGCGAAAATTACATTTGTTTTTATTATTACGTGCGGCCGTTAGGTGATTAATAAAAAAATTATCGACCCTTTCGAAGAGAAGGGGGAGGAGGGAGCGCTTAATGAATTTTTCTCTCATAACTGAATTTTTATTTTAAAGTCACACCGTTAATGAATGACATGCAGAAAGGAACCCTGTTAATCCTGTCATTGAGCGATGGCATTTTAATTGCCACGTCTTTCCGTTCGGTAATTGATTGGATTAGTTTGAAGGATTCATCACTTATTGAAGGGGGGGGGGGTTCAGGTGATATCCATTTCGGATTCGCTAAATTTATAAGAATTTATTCGATGAAACTCTACTCGCAGCACTCCACACAGCTAAGGGTTGTTAGGCACATTTATTACAAAAAAATTTCCCGATATCATTTTCATTTAGGAGGGATTCTAACTAAAACGAAGTATAAAATGGGCAACGCTTTAAACCTCAACGGATTTCGAACACGTCATGTAGTGGGTTTATCTGGAGCGTCAGACGGGTCGTGGCGTTGAGCTGACAGAACTACAACATTATCTTATAATCCTCGGAAAATCCTTATAAATAATGGCCCTCGGATGCGGATTCTCGAAGCCATTCGTACGATATTCCTGTACTAATTGAGGATCTCCTGAAAATCGGGGTACGTGTGATTGTAATAATACCAGCGTCCAGTAAGGTTAAGTACAAAAGCGTACCACCAGGTATCAATTCATATATTTTGCTATTAATTTCAAGTTCATACATAATCAAATCAATATCCCGTTTTGAATTTTCAAGACTATTCGGAAAGCAAATGTTGCTATTGTTAAAATTAATATGCAACAACCACAAGGGTGTGTGATGTCTACCATGTCTCGAGGTGTAGCTATTAAATACACTGCCATAAATACATTAAATACACCTTCTCAAAGCATGACGTAAAGGTAGATATTATAACAAAAATCACCCTTGTGGGACGTCAATGATCGTGCTAAAGCATTGTATTTTCCATGCAAATTTTCGCATACAGAGTAATTCCTGTGGAAGGTTCAGCGCCTTTGACAGTTTCTCAGCTCCCATTCGAGTCGATTTTTATGAATTTGGATTATTAGCATTTCTAGACTTTTAAAGTCCACCGACTCGAAACATCTTTTCGAAAAAAATATGTAAAATGTGTGAGCATGTATGAATTATGTGTCAGTGGAACGTTTTTCTCAGAAATAGATAGAATATCATAAGCGGCTCAATCATATTGAATACTAGCAGTGACGAGTCACGGCTTTTCTCGCTTATTTATTTAAAAGACAATTACAACTGGAATGTACCCTCATTTATTATGTGTGTAAAGTTACCGACGAATCTCAAGCGACGAATTTTGTACAAGAGGCATTTCTGTCAACGGTTACTTCACCCCAAACTATGAAAGATGTTTCGTAAAGATTGGATAACTCCGGAAGTATAACTTTTTACACCCTTATTCTTCTTACACTAAACGATAGAGTATAAAAAAGCCTACAGAGCCGACATGGTGAGAATTTCCAAAAAAATTCAATAATAGAGACGAATCGGGTTCAAGTGTAAAGGAGTTACTTAATATGCTGTATTTAGAGAAATATACCTTTTAAAACTATCATCACTCATCAGTATCCCACAAGATACGATTGTAAATATTTTCCATTCTGATCATTAAAATAGCTAATCGTATCCCAATAATTAGCAAATATTGATCTCGTCGTAAGAAACACCTGCCTCTTCACCGTTGGTAACTAAAAACCCAAATGTTCAATTTTTTATGTGGCACAGAAAAAGAGGTTCACGCCTCAATTGCACTTTCTTTGATTCTATTAAAAGCGTTTCGACTTCGATCACAACTCCGATGTAGGTAAGACATATATAAGACGTTAGGTTACATATCAAATAGCTTGACTGTTTTACAACTTCGCTTTACCCCGAGAGATGGCGCTTTCAGACATATATCAAACTGACGCATGTCTGATATGGCGGCAATCCATTTTCGATTTTTGGGCAGTTTAATCTTCCGGGGTTAATTTTCGACGCGAAACCGTGAAGAAATTAGATTCCTGGGTACAAAGTATGTAAATACAGTGAAACCTCTATATAGCGGACTGTCACGGGAAGCACAATTTTGTCCGTTATACGGAGGTGTCCGCTATTGGGAGGAAAGTATTAAATAAAACAATATAGTATTGATATGTGCACAAATGTAATTCAAAATACTACATTTTCAAATTGCAATTTATTTCTTATTGAAAAATTTGTCAATAGTAGTTTGTTTACCAGAAATTACCTAATCAACATAAGACTGAAACGGATTCCAGGAGATGATGATTAAAATGTGAATTCCTATTTAATTAATAATTAATAAAAGAATTCTTACACATCTGATTTCAAAAGTTATTGTCCGTTGTTAAGAGGTAATTTTATTAGTAATTATATATGAAATGGTAGTTTTTAACTGTCCGTGTCCGTTATATGGAGGGGCCGTTATTGGGAGGTGCAAATATGTATAAATCCCTATACTACATTAGGACTTCCGAATAAGATTTTTAAATGGGCCGCAATAAAAGCGTCGTTTACTCTTGTTCTTTTTCGGTTTTTGAAAATCTCAAAATACCCTCCAATATTTTTTTAAACATTGAACGATCATTCTACTATCGAATAAATATAATAAAGTTTAATAACATTTTTGGCTAAATCGTCTATGAAGGACAGTAAACACTTATTGTTTTTCAATCTCTAGAAATTTTCTCGAAATACGTTTCAAGAAATGTTTTTAAACACTGGATATTGATTCTACTATCCAATATTTTAAATAAAATACGAGAAAGCAGTCCGATGGACACAACGCCATTTTTTAATAAAGAGCGCATTTCTTTACACATGATAAATTCAAAAAAAACTTCGAAATACTAAATTTTAAGTAAATTAATGTTCAAAACAAAAAAAAACTAAATAAACTTCATAATATTGTGTATCGTTAGCTACCTGACAGTAGCCGAGACGTTGGGTAATTCTTGTCAACAGCTTTAGGTGTTGACTATATGTTGTACTTCGTGACGAATATTTGCTATTAAATTTCTTTTAATTCTCTAGTCTATTAACGTATACTCTACTTTTTAAATATCCTCATAAACATCCTCATGATCATCTTTATAAAACTCCTCATATCTCGGGATGTCAAATCTGGCGATCTGGATGGTCGCTCAATCGCCCCTCGTCTCCTGACCCAACGATTCGGAATATCCTCATCTAAATAAATACGAACAGGTGGGGAGGTGCACCATCTTATCGGATAATTATTTCTCGGAAAACAAAGTATCCTATGACATAGTAGATTTGTTAAGATTTTGGTATCTATAATTAGGTATTTAAAGAACCCCTCCTCAAAGTTGGTAACATAAATCCCGTTACACATCGTAAATGGTGTGAACACCAAATTACATTACTGACGGGTGTTAAAAATGGCTGCAACTTTTTTTCCGTAACAATAACGTCTTTTAAGATTAATACTTTCTTTAAGGCAAAGGGCACTTTATTCCATTAAAGGAAATTAGGTGGGAGATCTATGAAAACAGTTACCGAGAGATATATGGAAAATGACCCCATTGGGAGTTTAAGTAATAATGCTGCTACGTTGAATTCCATTTATAAGATGAAAAACTTGTACATGAGCAATACATTGTTTGATTCATACTTTAATTGATATGAGAAAGATCACATTATAAGTTCGTGCACAGCAAGACTTACAGCACATGTATAGCAATATCTATGGTGTTCAATATATACACTGTGCTTGATTAATTTTCACCCTTAATTTGCATCACAATGCGTAACAGATGCGATAAGGCGCGATACCACATTAATGCCTTCGATCGAAACCAATGGGAGTAATAGGGGTTCAGGAGATACGACCATAATTTTGATGGAATTAATCAATCGTATAAGGGGGAGAAGATGGTAATCCGCCTAGAAACCCTTAAGATAGTGCGCAAAGTGAAAATTAAAGAACTTTCAACGATCATGATAAATTCAAAATGAACGTTGGATATCCAATTCTGGGAATAATGTTATGCTGTGTTTACATGCAGGTACTCGTAAACAAAGCCTCAACGTTTTATTGAAAATCATGATCCAAATATCCACATTATCAATATTGAATGAGGAAATCAGGAATCCGCTTAATTTGTTTAACTTCACGCGAATTAAAAAAATACCAGTTAAAAGCTCTTCCAGTAAAAGAATCGAACTCCAGCAGCTCTAACTATTCAATAGAAAGCGAGCTGAACAAGATAATTGCTTCGCTTTGAAGATTTATCCGATAGAGCGCCATTCTCAGGAACAGTATTTGTTCCTTTTCCCATCAATTAGACTCACTTTGAAGTAGTTTAATTGGTTTCTCAATATTTCCTATTGATCCCTATACTTCGAGCTAAAAAATATATATTCAGAGATCTTTCACGGGAAAGAAATGGGAAATGTATAAAACCGTCGGTTATATTTGGTGAATTTAGTTCAGCCGTTACTTACGTATTCGTGCGACATGCGAGACGTTCATTTTCCCCCCAAGTTTTTTTTTCTGGAAAACTTTATCGATATTCTCCCGTCTTCGAGGATACACAGACTGGTAATAAATACATAAAAGTTCCCCGTTGAAAAGACATAAATGAAACAAAAACCGCTGACATTTCTCTGATGCTTAACTGGAACGCACGCCGCAGTTATTACATTATTAGGTCGGAAAAAATCTCGAAACGGATTCCTTTCTCTCGTAGAGAACGCCTGGAATAAGGTCAAGCAAGAGACACTTTAAATCAGGAGAACGAGAGGAGAAGGTACGGAATGTAAGTGCTCGCAATAAAAAGGCGAACGGTGTCGCAAAACTTCTCCGAGTGAAGAGATACCTTTACTTTTGCAAAGAGGGATGTTCACGACAAGTATAATTTAATAAAACGTTATGGACGTTAGTTGATAGAATTATTACTTCAATGTCTGTTTCAGATAAGATATGACATAACAGGAATGCCTCAAATGGCTTTAATTAAAAATTATGTTCGCCTATTACACCAAACTGGTAAACAAAAGTACCAATAACTCATTCAGTGAAATATCAAGAGATATTATTTTATGACGAAAAACTGTAATATTTTGAGTTAAAATCAAGTGTGCAAGCAGATGCATTCGACCCACGTATGTAGAAAATTACAACAGTTGAAAGTTGCACTAATGAATAGAAAATCGTGTCATTTGTTTTCATTCCACATTACCTAACTCTAGTTGCCTTGAATATAATAATACATAGTTCTAATTCAAACTTTAGCTAAGGCAACAGTAACTACAACTAGTATATTGTTAGAAGTAGGTCTCAAAGTACCCCAAAGAAATAAAACAATATAACATAAACAAAAACAAGGAAGCCATACTTTGGGAGATGAAATAGTTCAACTTAACGTATCAACTATAGACCAGAGAAATAAGAAAAACAAGACCCTGTTTAGGACTGTGAAATATCCAGGTATCTGAGAAGCGTTTTAGGTAATATTGACCTATAGGAAGGCTTCTACCACTTCCCTGCAGTGGATTCGGCCATATAATTGATTTATTAACAATTAAGTGGAAAAAAATCTAAATTTTCGGCATTATCACCTATCATTGCAAAAGTTTACACCCAATGAAAAATTCTAAGTAAACATCACTTGAAAGAAGAAACAAGCTTTAAAATTTAAAATTTTAAAAATGTTGATAATTTAATTTGTTACTAAGAAAGTTGCAAAATAAGGAAAAAATAAAAAATACTAACAAATCTTTAAAAAATCCACTTACAACTATGTTAAATACGCGAAAATGTGAGTCTTGTGCTACTACATGAACTCTCCAAATTTGAGGTTGATCAATCAAATAGTCTAAATTTTATTCTATTTGTTTATTACAGAGGCCATTTTTTTGCAATAACATAAGTCAAAAAGAAATAAAGATAGAGCAATTTCACAGATACCATAAGAAAGAAGAAGAGCTAAACTATTGATATGAATTAAAAAATCGTTGTTTTTTTTTTGTTGCAAAATCATAGTACAAAAATACTAACACTTTTAATTATAAACATTTATGAACAACTTTTTTCCTATTGCTCGAAATAAAATATCTTTTCACATTCGGAAAGCTGACATTTCTACACGAATTATAAAAAAAAGAAAAATTGTTCTAGGTCAGTTTGGGCCAAAGTTGGTGTTTTTTTTTTAAATCACATAATTTGTTTATAACTATATATATATATATATATATATATATATATATATATATATATGGGCCAAAATCAACTGAAACGGTCCTTTTGGGCCCCCGAAACTCCCCCTAAATTTTTAGGGCCCCAAGTGGAATAGAACTCAAGTTATGGACAATTGCTCCAAAACCAAAAATTTTCAATCATCCATAACTTGTAAAAATACCAATTTTTATGAAAAAAGTTTTAAACAAAAGTTGTTTGCAATGCCTTAAACTTTTGGAAACTGCTAAAGAAAAGTTCATCCGACATGGTTCACTATTGACTAGTCTTGGCGCCATTAGTCATCAGGCTGCCAAAAAAAACATTATCAGCTTTCCTGACCAAAAAAATCAGGAGCGTAGGTGGATCCGATACAAAACTTTTAAGTCCAGACAGAAGTTAGCCAGACCAAAGGGCTCCGACGGAAAAAAATGGTAAAATCTGGTAAAAATCTCTTGATATCAAAAAAATTCCATTGAGCCCCCAGAAATCCTCTGTTTGCCAGTCAATATTAAACCATGAGTGACATTTTTTCTAGAAGTTGACTGGGGATCAACATCACTAAGGTTGGCATCCTATTTTCATATAAATAGATCATTTTACAAGTCCCCGGCGGCTCAAAAACTCAAAATTCCTCAAAATACTTGAATTTTGAGCCCAGACGACTTCGCTTGACGCACATTTTTTATCCAAGAAGCGACTCTCACCCAAATTGTTGCTCTTGTTGATGTTTTTGAAGGTCCACAACGGTTGACGACAACGCTGAAGCAACCTTCCACAAGAATTGTTCTGGAAATTTGAATTTTCAACACAAATCTTCAAATTTGGGACCAGCCCTTAGGTCTGGCGAACTTCTGTGTGGGCTCAAAAGTTTTGTATCGGTTCCACCTACGTACCTGATTTTTTTGGTCAGGAACGCTGAATATATTTTTTTTGGCGGCCTGACGAATAATGGCGCCCAGACCCGTCAACAGTGAACCGTGCTGGATGAACTTTTTTTTAGCAGTTTCCAAAAGTTTAAAGCATTGCAAACAACTTTTGTTTAAAACTTTTTTCATAAAAATGGGTATTTTTACAAGTTATGGATGGTTGAAAATTTTTGGTTTTGAAGTTGAACCTGAAAACCATTTTTTCCCCGGAGCCCTTAGGTCTGGCTAACTTTTGTTTGGGCTGAAAAGTTTTGTATCGAATCCAGCTACGCTCCTCATTTTTTTGGTCAGGAAAGCTGATAATGTTTTTTTTGGCGGCCTGACGACTAATGGCGCCAAGACTTGTGAATAGTGAACCATGTCGGAAGAACTTTTTTTTAGCAGTTTCCGAAAGTTTAAAGCATTGCAAACAACTTTTGTTTGAAACTTTTTTCATAAAAATGGGTATTTTTACAAGTTATGGATGGTTGAAAATTTTTGGTTTTGGAGCCGAACCTGAAAATTTCAATTTTCAATTGTCCATAACTTGAGTTCTATTCCACTTGGGGCCCTAAAAATTTAGGGGGAGTTTCGGGGGCCCAAAAGGACCGTTTTAGTTGATTTTGGGCCAAATCTTAAAAAAAAATCTAAATTCGGCGTGGAACGTACCATATATATACCTTCACTATTAATTGAAATTATACTTAAATATTATAAGTAAATTAAATAATTTATCGATTACATCAAATCTTTTATTTTTTTTTCAACTTGGGCAATAATAATATTCGTGTGTCAAAATTATGTAGTGTTACGATACAAGCTTATATATAACGGATATGGGGCTTAAACATGTAAAAATAGTCCCCGTCTTGAAAGGCTATATGTTTTGAATGGGGAAACATATTGCCGTCTAGCAGAACGATAGCTTATTTAGCCTTGAATAACATCCAAAATTCGCGAAAAATAAAGGTGGCCTTCTGAGATGTTAAATTTCTGGGAAAAATAACTTTTCAATTTTTCCCGTTTATCTTAAAATTACGAGCGATTTGGATTTTAAAAAATCCATGTGAAAGCTAAGTAATTAATAAGTATTTTTTTTTAGTTTGAATAGAATGATTTGAGACAAAATGTCACTTGGAAAATATGTAAATTTTCACGTCCCAAACAGCGCTGTTAAGAGGTCAACTTTAACATGGCGCCACAGGGGTCCAAAACGTTTTTCGGAAAAAAGAAAATACACGGATCTCATGAAATTCGAAGTAGAAAAAAATCGAAGCGAGGTATTTTTTTGTTCGTTGAATGCGTATGGATTGGGCTGTATATTATTTCTAACTGCTTTGGTAGTATTTTTAGTATAGTTTGTTATTGTGGCAGATGACTACGTTTGTTTTTTCAAAATAAAATAATATTATTACAGTAAGAACTTTAGCGGAACAGGAGGTAACGCAATTAGATAGGGTCAATCGTGTGAGAAACACTTTTATTCGATGAACATGGTTTCAAATTAGACAGACAAGAGACCTGTTATTAAATCTGATGCACAATATCATCTTTGTAAATCGAAAATTACGTCATCAATGAAACAACAATAGCAACAAATGGCCGAAAACTGTTAAAAGTTTTTGTTTTGGAAATTCTTTCGAATTCTTATATATTATACAGAGTACCTGCAGACTTTATCTAAAATAATTTTTGATGCGATAAAGCACCATGTCAAATTTCAATAATACCGGTCCGATAGTTTTTGCAAACTAATTTGGCAATTCAGATTTAAATTTATCCAAACAATTTTTCGAATCTGTGTGGATACTGAAATAAAGTCCTTAAATACTTGTAACTTTAATCATACTTATATAAAAGACCTCACATACTGACTTAAATGCAATGTACCCCATAGGGTACGTATTTAACATTTTTAGCATCAAACTGAATATTTTAACAATTTTTTAGTTAGATTAACTTAAAAAAATTGAGATGAAAGTTGTCGAAAGGGCGAAAAACTTATTTGTTAATTATTTCCGGGTATATAACCAATCCAAGCCGTACATCGTTTACAACGAAACTAAAAGTGCGGTAGGGCGTTTTTACAGAGAAAACTTTTTTAATTCCAACTTGTTTATATTAAACTTTTGTTATTAAATTTTCAAGTGTTTGAGACTTTATTTCATACTCTACGCAATTTCAAACCATTGCATTTTTAATTTAAGTCATCGAAAAATTATTGTGTAAAAACTATCAGGTCGATTTTTGCTCAGTTGCTCATATGATATAAAGTTTTAAGGTACTATTTACGGGGCTGATCTCTTACAGTTTCAAACATACATAAATTATATTTTCAATGGCAGCACTGAAAAATTCAACACGAGTCCATTATTTACTTCCACTAATTTATTGATACACTTCTTAACTTAATTCTCTTAACTTAATTCGCAGATTAAGTTATTTTGGCATTTTTTTTATTTCATCTATTGCTAAGAAACATCAATTTCAGCTTGTGATCTGCATGTATATTAGCATGAGCAGTGCAAATACGCATTTTGGCAATTTTGTGATGTTGTGCCACACGTTGTAGAATGTTGCTATTGTGATTCAAACAGAACATACTGTTGCAAATGTCGGCTGTTTCAGCTGACGGGTTGTCAACTGCTTGAAATGTGTGCGATTTTTTTTTCACCAAATTCAACATTTCAAATCCTAAATTATCTTTTTATAAAAATAATTGTAAATAGTTGTGGATATAAGTGCATCTATTTATGTTCGTCAATTTGTTATTGCTAAATATTTGTAGTGTATGCGTTGGGTGTTTACGCTTACACTGAACGAAAAAGGTACGTGATATTAATAAAAAAAGTAGGTACATCAAATCAATGAACGTCGACATTAATTTCGGGCCGATGACGAGTGTTGTTGATTCAATGAACGGTCGTACATAAATTTCTCTGTTCATTAAGTTACGATTTCTGTACATTGAGTCAATGTACAGTAGACATGGATCTATGTTGGCGGTTATTAATGTGATGTTTGCTATGTTTTAAACCAATGAATTGTGAGCATAGATCTAAGGTTGCCGGACGTTAATATTATGTACGACATACGTTAGGCCTATGATTGCTGTACGTTAAATTAATAAACAGTGAGCATGGATCTATGATCGCCGGTTATTGATATTACGAACGATCAACATTGGCTTATGATTGCTGTACATTAAATCAATAACTGGTGTTGATAGACCTATGACCTCCAATTATTAATTGCAGTGACTTTTGAAAAAATATTGTATGCAGCGTTTCAGAAGCATTGGAAGGCGGAAGGTGGAAAATCTTACTAATACATACCACTTTCTAATTCTTCGCAAAGGGATTTGTAGAATAATAGCCTTTTTTGCTACATCAATTTTTTATTGCATCAGAAACTCACATATCATATGAACCTTTGGGCTCTAAGCGACACGTTACGTTTATAAAATGTCTTTTCCATTTGGCAAAACTTGGCCGATGGCACCAAATATCCCTGGATCGCCAATCTGAAAAAAGAAGGGGAAATGGTAAACCAAACCTAGATTTACGCTTTAAAAAAATATTCGTTTTATGGCGTTAGAAAAACTTTAGTTAAACACCTTACGTTTTAGAACATTAACAGGTGTATTTATAACTATTTCTACATAAAACAAAGTCCGAGCACGATGCCAAGCACAAAAAGACATATTACAGTTATTTAGCAACGAATATTCATTATCTGAAACAAGGATTTAAAGAAAATGTTTTTTAATGTGGAAGGTTTAAGAAAAGCAAATTTTCTTTTTTTTTTAAGTATGTAAAATAGAACTTACTTTCATTACAAGCATCCTCAAACGCTTTATTTAGAAGGCCTTTAGTAGTTTTATTTTTCATGTGTTCGTCTTTCTGTAGAAATGTCACTGTGTGGGGAAACCATTTTTCCCAATTATTTAAAAGTAATTCCCCATTTCCGAAAGCAATCTCATTGTTTATACTAACCTAAAAAAATAAAAGTGTTATAAGTAATACAAAATTAGACATTTTGCTAAATGATTCGAAAGAAAAATAAAATTTTAAGACTACCTACTAGTAAGAGATTGCATAGAACTGTGTCCTTTCAACTTTCCGATAATGCTAATACTTACCAATTTTCCATTCTTAAAGGGAAATACTGTCTTTCTCGAGCCTGTTCATCTATCACACAATAATTTGGCACAATTGGTATAATAGTTAGAACGCTGTACTGCCTCTTCTACTTTATCAGACCGACTGGAGGAAATTCAGAAGAATTCGCATAAAAAGTGGTACAAGCAGAGAAGTCTACGACGGTGATTCGTAATATTAATGTTCGCCGACATCGTTTCAACTTCCGACAACATTAAATCTGATACGTTTTTAAAAGTTAATGGCTGGCTTCGTAAAATCAATGTTTGATGTTCATTGAAACAACGAAAACCGTTCATAAATATTTTATGTTTGCTGTTCATAGATCTATGACGAAAATTTATCGTTATAATGATGAAGAACGTTGTTTAATAATCCTCAAACATTAACTCAATGAATTTTTACATTAGATTAATGGATGAAATATTTAATTCTAATGTTTTGCGTTCACTGTTTAATGTTGGCTCGTTTATCGGTTCAATGTATGAAGTCATAAGTTTATGACCAGAAATCGTTGTAACAATCACCGATTCATAATATTAATGTTCACAAAAATGACGACGGCCGTTCATTGATTTTACGTACGAAATTATTTTCTGTGTATAATAATTTATGGCATGTAAATATGTAGACTATGTTTACTAATTCCTATTTGCATTTCCCTATTATAACTTTTACTTATCGTTAGAATCTCATTCAACAAAACGTGTATCCACATATAATTGAAAACATTATGCTCGTCAATATGTAAACATATGCACCTATAATTTAATAGGACACCTACCTATAGTAAATCCACTGAGAAGAAAACTTCCATGAAACACAAACGTCGAAATTCAAAGCGCGCGACCAGTTAGCGAATAAGTACAGAGTCGCATTAAGAATGATCGCCTTGACTATAATTTATCTTTTACTAAGATTTTACTAAGGATGTTCATTTCTTTCTTTTCTGTACCTATACATTTAAAATAGTGGTTTTCTCCCCGAAGCTTAAGTATGTTCCAGGTCTCTTTTTGGGAGGCGAGCAGGGAAGGTGTCTTTCCATAATTGCAATAGATCACAGAAATGTGTTTATACAAATTTATATCAAAAACCTGAATAACAATAGCGATACGTTAAAATAAACCATCAACTAAAAGTCCACTATCACCTTCAACGACTTACCCTGAACGCTTGTAAACAGACAACCATAGATCAGACAACTAACTTTTTAATTTTACTGAACCGACTCTGTACATCAACAATTCTTGCCAAAAGTTTTATGACTTTTCCACCAATAGCAAACGACGTGTATTAGGTGTTGTCTAACTTTACTACCTTTTCTCGTTTCGTGAGTGTTTTCTTCTCAGTGGATTTACTATAATTAGTTCGCCATTAAACGAACATAAAAACGGCATAAACAGGTCACAATACGCCTGTATTATAATAAAAGCTTAACATTGGAAAGGTCGTTAGAACCTGAATAACTACAACCTTATATTTTGTGTTGAATTGCCGACAGAACAGATTCCTTTTCGTTCTTGTAAAATTGAAATGTGGTAATGGAATCAATGTTAAGATAACATAAGCTAGGTACATTTTTATAAACACTGTGTCCCAGAATAGACGGAATAATAGGTTTAATTGTCCAAAAATTCCAGACAAATATTCAGAAAAAAAAGATTTTGTCTTTCAGTTACTCTTAATTTCAAATAAGACCTTACATTTGTGTTATATGGGAAACTTAGAACGGGAAGCCCTTACAACTGTATGGTAAAGGATAAAATTGAGCGACATGAAACTTGGGGGAATTTTTTTGTATTCATTTCGAACCTCTGGGGGCATAATAATATGAAAACAAACAAAATTAAAACCACCCTAATCTTCATAAAATGTATTATCTAAAATTTAAGAAATATTCACTGGGATGTTTAAAATTTTAAAATAAAACAATGATAATTAATAAACAATAATTGAATTATTAACATACGTATTATTTTCGAAAGCATACCTACATATACTAGATACATACAGCATTATATTGTGTTTATAGATTTTTCAGTACGTATTCTGAAGCAATCAATCAATAATCATTCGTTTATTTCAACAAAAGTTAAACTAATTTCTAATTATTATACATGAGCAAGTAAGCAAAACAAATATTTAATGTGCATCACAACGAAACTTGTAAAATTTGTCGAAATATATTAAAACCCATATTTAATGCTTTTATATATGTATATACATATATACGGAGCTTTTCTATTGGAACGCCTGTCCCGAAATCAACAAGAGCAAAAGAGAAACTAATAGTTCGTTAGTATGACAGAGAAGGAAGTTTTGCAACGTTGCCGCCCGCAGTCCAAGTCCAGGCACCTAACGCGTATCGCTTTACGCTTT
Source organism: Cryptocephalus moraei (assembly GCA_946251905.1). Classification (NCBI taxonomy): domain Eukaryota; kingdom Metazoa; phylum Arthropoda; class Insecta; order Coleoptera; family Chrysomelidae; genus Cryptocephalus; species Cryptocephalus moraei. The sequence continues at coordinate 31,378,186 of OX276454.1, forward strand.
CGGTCTCGGGTCGTCTCAGATTTTAGTAACTCCCATATCATAATTGCCGGCCGGTCGAGTGTGCGGAGTGTGTTCGAGAGGTAGCAACGTCGCAAAAGTTCTTTCTCTGTTTAGCCAACGAGAAATATATGGCCTTTCTTTCGCTCTTATGTTTATATCATACTGCGACTCTGTAGAATAGGTCTGTATATAATGGCAATTCAACGCATTATATAACAAGATACGAAAGTGTCTATCTAATTCTAATTCTAATTAAGGTAGGCATGTTACAGTAACTTGAAAATTAATACGGGGCAGTAAAAAGTTTCAAAAAATGGATAATCATGCGATTGCCGTCAATAATATTAATATGTAGTTATATGTACGTTTCACATTTCACGTCATCAAAAACGGTAGAAATAATAATTAGTGACTTTCTTAATTGAAGGTTAATCAAAAACATTTTAATGCGAATGATCCGAAAAAAGGTTAAAAGATGAAGTTAGCTCCATATGTTTAAACATTGTTGCACTACATAAAAAAATAAAAAAGAATTTGTGATGACAGTCTCTACACCTCCAACACGTATTTCAAAAAAAAAAAATATTATTTTTAAAATGTATTAGAATTTCAAATTTTTAAACTCTTCCCAAAATTTGAAGTAAGTACCATTTTTTTGTTACAATCATATTATAGAGTGTAAGGGTACCTTCGCCTAAAGGAAAAAAGTAATGTCTATGAAAAATACTAAAATTGGAAAATTTCAGAAGAACACTTTTTAAGATTAGGTTTGAATATTTTGGGCTAAACGATTGGAGAACATCATTATTTTTGATGCCGAATGTAAGTAACCCCGATTTTTCTTTTCCGATATTGCCTGGGGATATCGTAATATCACTTATTTAACGCGCTGTATTTCAAACGCCTCCTTATAAACAAATATATCGAGTTTTGTTTACTCATTAAATGATTTAATTAAATAATTCTTCATTATGTAACTGATTCCAAAAAGCGTCCAATGAAATCATGACCCTTCTAAATTTAATCAATTTATTTTTCATTCAAAGAAGGCTACTGCTTTCATAGATAATTAATGAATTTGCTTTTCACTTTTGAAACAAATATCTCTGTACAAAAAAAGTCGATTCGTGATAGTGATAACAAATAATTAGATCCTCCTAAGGGAAATAAATACTATTCGCTCTCACCTTTATATCTCTTCACTAAAATTTCTTTTTTGCTTATTTGTGCAACTTAATTTTTACAAGTCGAATAAAGATAATTAGTAAGTGAAAATGTTTTTCGTCGAAATCCCATCACATTCGTAACCATCTTATTATTATGAAGGTCTCATTATTATGAATAAATTGTACTAGAAGAACTCTTATTTCTCTTCGACTCCCTAACAAGTTGCCCCGACCACAACCTCCCTCCTTCTTCCTGCTTATTAGAATAGTTTTCTAAATACATAAATTGAATACAGGCGAGACTCCTCGAACGATCTTGGCCTAAGCATGTCCGTTTGACTTGGCACGACTTACCAAGTGCAGTTTTCTCATTGTTTCCGGCGTTCCTAATTCCTGAGGCAAATTTCTCGCAGGACAGCTCTCGTCTCGAGAGATAAGGACGATAATTCGGACAGATTTAATTAAGTGGCATTCTGTCCGGAACTACCCGCAAGGAATGCAAGAAAAACAGAAAAATGAGAAAGAGAAATGCAGAGAGAGACTCTTGAAATAAGCGAATGTTTATAAAAAAACAAAAAAAATTATTAATCAATATGATTATGCCAAAACTTCTTTCTACGGCCATTCTGAGTACCAATTTTCTATAATATTTCCATATACATAAAAGCCATTACTTTTCGATTGGAATTTAGAACCTATCTACACCCTTTATCTTATTGGCTTTATACATAAAGTGACTGCATTTTAAAATGAAAAATTTGTACACGACACATTTAATGGTGTATAAAATTAATCAGAATATTTGTTAATTCTTCAGTATAAACTCTGACTATAAAATCAGTACCTGTAAGTACTATTTGAGAAGAAAATATTTGTTAATGCTAGAATGACGAATACATGGAACGTCCTCAGTCGTCGAAATGCCATGTTTTATGAAAATGCCGTCGACAGTAATATTTTGTAGAAACTAGAAAGTCAGGAGTGTTCTTAAAACGTTTTTTAAAATCCTATTTTGCTCCAATTTTACAACTATCGATTCGTTTAAAAATAAAAATACGTTATACACAAATAAAAAGCTGCGCTTTGTATACTTACAAATCTACGATTATTGTACTGGTGTTGCACCCATAGACATAAAGAATTGGTTCAGTCGGAACTTGCATATTACAATTTAAGTTGTGATACCTTGGTAGCCATACTGATGTTACTTACTTTATTTGGAGTAAAATTGTACACATACTCCCTTTACATATTCCTGAATCACTTTAGTGATTTTTATCTCTTGATGGTGTAAGACAACTTCTATATACTTATTAGTTCTAAGAAATGACACCTTTTATGTTACTGTTTTGGTCGCCGCCGTAATAAAATTGGGCCAAGCAATTCCCCCAGATGTTGGTGCAGCCGAATTCCTTTGAGGCACAATCCATGCACTTGTCATATATGATTGAAAGGCTGGTACGAAAACACGAATTTAAAAAATACAGATCTCTACGTCAAACACAAGTCTCTTAGTAACAATTTTGAAAGTAATTGTATATGACCAGAGTAAATCTTCATGAAAAACTTGTGCAAATTGCAGTTCTTAATGTTTATAAACTACGGGGTGATTTAAAAAAAAATGTGATATCTAGGCTGGTATCGGTCGTAAGTCTCCTTTTTAAATTCGTATTTCTTATGAAGCTGTCCATGCATTTTATAAATATTTGCTTTAGACATAAAAAAGAGATTGTTTCAGGCAGAATTGTTTATAGGAAAATATTAGACAATTTCTTAATGTAAAATTGTAAGTTATTAATTAAAAAATAAAATTAAGAATTGACATAGACTAAATGTTGAGCTCTTGAACTTAAACACGGGCGTTTAAAAACATTTTTTTATTAAACAGTGGCAACTGGTGAAGCGGTCAAATATGGCCATTTTTCATTGGGCATTGGTCGTGTCATAACTTCAACAAATGTCAAGACAAATGACGACGAGAGGGCACCGGCAATCTACCCCGGCAAGTATTCACGTGGAGGTAACCTAGAAGAGTAACCTAAAGACTTCCACCAAACCAGCTCCGAACCTGAAAACGATCCATCACCATCTTTGTAGGTATTGCTGGCAAAAAGCGGTACGTCATTTTCATATAAATACACACACGACCGTGCCTGTAATTGAATTTTCTACCCTTACTTAAACATTCCGAAAATTTACCACCGTTACTGACTACCTTTCTGGTTTTGACTTTAGGTTATTATAACTAATATATAATTATTTGTGTTAATAATGCAGGCACGAATTGCGAAGCAGAAATAGATCCCTTAGTTACCAACTTTTACATTTTTCATTCCCTTAGACGTAGAAAATACAGTGTTTAACCGTTTGCTTTTCCCGTTCTCCTGCACTTTAAAACACCGCTTTGTTTGGAAAATCAAACTGCACCTTTCCTTCGCTTTCCGCATTTAATAAAGTAGTTACTTTTCACGCACTGTAAATTGTTAGATTAGTATTAAGTCTCTGCTTTCTCCGACTTGGAATATATTTATCTTTCATTTTGCAAATCCGGACTTCCGCACACTTTACTTCTTTAAGAAAAATGTACGTTAATTTCCTTAGCTATAAAACCGTCGGTTTACCTTATTATTAACATTACCAAAATATTTTCTACCACATTAAAACATACCTTCTCACATGATTAAAATAAATATTTTCTCAGTTTGATTAAATCAATATTTCTAATAATTTGTTTCCCTAAAATTGTATATTATTTTATCTATAAACCAGCAACCGTTTAGCTATTAATAACATTTTATTTTAAAATGTGAAGCAATATATGAAAATGTCAAATTCGATCATTCACTTTGCCCAAAAAGAAATTGTACACGAATACATACAGCTGTTGGAAATAAATTGTTTTCCTTCCGAAACAATTAAAATGTTCATGTCGTACTGATAAACAAATAGTTTTTTACCCTCTTTGCTACCTTTCGTTTCGTATCGATGTAAAGTTTAAATGTGTAAATGTTTAGATGTAAACCAGGAAAAATTATAAGGAGAAAACCGTTCAAACCGGCGCCCGAGCGATCCAACCTTTAAAACCGATATTCCGAATAGCGCTAAATTCTACAAGTTACTTCCTCTTTGTCTTCGTCTTGCTACAGATCATGGGCGCGTGCGAGTTCGGACCGCTACCCTTTCACACAGCGGGGTTTCATACGAGTTCGGACCCAGCCTACCTGCTCGAAGTGAGTCCCAATTCGGATTCGAATTATAAGTGGAATGAAATATATTTCAAGGGGGCAAGGGAAAAGAGGCATAGAAACTGATTTTGGGGGATCATAGGGGGATGTTTTATAGGGCGAAAATATATCTTTCCTAGGAAACTTACGAAAAACCGTCGATAGTACCCTTACTTTCCCAAAATTGATCAGTAAGAATCGCACCTGTGTGGGTTCGAATTCGCCCCTATAGTGGGTCCGAATCCTTGACTACCTGAGCTCGATGGGTCCGAACTCGCATTCTCCGCAGATCAGTTCATGACGAAAGGGTGTTACAATATTTTAAGCTTTGCTCTAGTACTAAGTAAACTAGTACTAAAAAGATATAATAATTTGTCACGGGCCTAAGGGCCTAGGGCCCAGAGGGGTGCTCTGGTTGGGGGTGGTAGCTTAGAAGAGACATGAACGAATTTAATGTTTATTAACTATGTACAGGGGTGAGGGAAAGTGGGCCCGTGTAAGAGGGCTGCGAAACAGAAGTTAACATATATAAAAAGCAAAACACAAAAGATGACAAAAAATGGTAAAATGGTGTAAAACGAAAGTGCTTACACTAGTCCCCAGGGGGCCTGGGGGGTAGCTGGTACGAGGATCTGCTCACAGTGGACACCTTCCCTCCCAAAAGGACAACTGGCGGGCACGCAGGATAACGGGCAGTGACACAGGATTCTTGACAGTCCTTCACTGCCCCCTGATTGGTTCCGATTCCCGTATTTATTCGGATCAATTGATGTTTATCATCTCCTGTGCGCTGTGTGTTATGTTTTTGTACCTTGTGCCTCTTGTGAGGTCAGGTCATGTTGATTTAGTGATTTAGATAATCGCTGGCCTCGCGACAAAGGTACAATTATAAAATATGACAGTTAGTAGTGTTTTTTTTTTGCAATAATTTTTGTATTTGTTAACCGATTTTAATTTACCAGGTAGCAATTTTTTTTTTAATTTCCTATAAAGCTCCTATATTTCACGTATCTCTACGACCCACAGTTTTCCCAATATTTTTGAAAAATGACAACGATTTTATTGTTTAAATAAAAAAAATGATGCTGACATTTTGTTTTAATCTGCAAATGAGGGGCCTTTCTTTATTATCGCCTACAAGACATTTTCACAAAAAAAAAGTTCCTAAGAATGTTATCGATGTTGAGCCTTTATTGCTAAATGTATTGGCTACAAATGGCAATACGCTATATACACTCTGGAAATGACTGGCCACTGGAATATTGACCACTGGAATGAATTGATTAAATTGAGATATTTGTATTAACAGGTACCTCTCAGCAAAACTCACTTCTCGTTAAAGAGAGGTGCTACAGTATGCACCTAGTTTTTCCTCTCGTCCTCTATGATGAACATTTTGAATATTTTCTTTGTCGTTAACTGAGAAACTTTCCTTAAGTTCGACGTCGTTTTGTTTCTCGAATGAAGGGGATCTTTTAAATTACAGCGGCACGTCTCGGAATACGCCCTTTTTCAAAAGAAACAGGGATAAAGTTGTCAAGATACATCACACTTCATCATTTACCCTAACGCTTCTCTTAGGCTAATGGTCCGGAGAAATTCAGCGATGGAATTTTATTACACAATAAGATATGCGGTTTATTAATATTAAAGAAGTAAGTTTTCAAGGAAGTGCCTCGTCGAATGAAAGCTAAGTTTTATCCCTCAGAAATTCCTAAGTAAAGAGAGGGAAGTTATAAGGATTTGTCGTCCTCAATAAAATCATCACATTATTTTGACACGAGTGCAATGTTTACAATTAAAATGAACTGGATTTCTGTGCTACGCTAAATTTGCTAAAGCAAGTACTACTGCAGAAAAACTCGAGATGCATCTAACGAGTTGGCAAATATCCCGCCGTTCTAATCCAAAGTAATGATCAATATTTACATAAACTATGACTATTATGCGACCGGTAAATGTAGTTATCGTTTACTCTTATAAAAACTCAAAAGTTGTTTTTGCTACAAAAACATTAATCGGTGTATTTTTAAATATATCAAAAATGTACATATATAAATTTCCATAACATATGAGGACTTACGTCGCAGATTTAATATTACCGTAAAGAAAAACACGTTTTACTGATTTACACGTTTTATCAGAATATATAAATCAGAATCTGTTCAAACGTTGTATTTAGATTCTGCTGCATTTTTGGATTAGAATAGAATATTGATTGTATTCTGTCGAATGGGTACAATAAAGTTTAGTAACATTTTTAGCACTTTTGGCTAAATCTTTTCTGAAGGACACGTTTTTCGAATTTTTGATCTTTTCTCGAAATCCGCTCCAAGATTTTTTAAAACTTTAACTATTTGTTCTACCGTAGAATTATTATAATCAAATAAGACAAAGAAGTCCGGTAAGCACCTCGGCTTTTATTTATAGGCACCTTTCCTAGTCATATTGTCACGTACAACACGGTAGTATTTGGATCAGGTAATTATGCCAAGGGCATAAAATGCCTGAACGTCCCTACTTTGAACATCGAAAAAAATTTCTTATCCTCACACGTTTGTTATCAATCTAGAGAAAATCTGACCGTCAAATAAAATGACATTAAACAGCCGACGTAAATACATAACGAGTTAAATACACATTAAAGAATAGTCATTGAAGATTTATTGTTGGAATACGTAGCCCCTCGCCAAGATGCTGACAGCATGGTCCATCTGTCCTGCCATGATGTACCCTGGCTAATACTACAGACTCATGTAGCTGTGCCACTAATCAATTCATGATTTGTATTTCACTATTAACTTTGTTTTCCTCGTGTTGCTTTGGTGTTAGTGATCAATTATTTTGCAACTCCGTGATATGTTCAATCTCACTCCCTTTCCCGCTCTCCTCACATTAATAAATCACCCTAATATGATTTTGAGGTGTACTTCAAAACTGGCTAAATTTGGTCTCAAAATGCGTTTTTTACCTGAGTGAAAATCTCATAACATCTACGCTGATGTGGAATAGCTGAGAAATAGCAAAAGCGCTTACTATTGAGCGTGCGGTAAGAAATTCAAAATATCTCTGAAGCCGTTAATTCTAAGGAATCCGAACAAAACAACATTTTCGATAGTAAATTGCATATAGAATAGAATAGAAACTCATTGTTGTCACTTGTGTATCACATTTATAAATGTTAATACTGTTAAAATTTAGAGAGTTTAACAAGTGACACGGACTTTATGGAAGGATTGAATTGCCCAAAATATGCAGAAAAATCTTAGTGGATATATGTTTCAAAGCGCATAGTTTTTAAGATACAGGACGTTAAACTTTTTGGAAGCAATTTCTTTATTATCTACAAAACTAGTATCAATTGTTATGGGAAACTCAGGCCTAATACTAACTTTGGTGCACTGATTACAATAATGGGTTCGACAATGGACCTGTTTCAAGGTAAATTCAATTTTCGACTGGATTTCGACTGGAAGCTATGACAAAATGAAATTTTTTACAAAATACTTGTACTCTTGTTTCATTTCGATGGAAACGGCCGCTTTCCAGAAAATTAAAATTGAACATCATTAAGTAGGTACTAAAAAAATTTTGTTGTCAGGATATCCCAAAAATTGATATAGGTAAATGGACCATTTGCCTATATCAGTATCAGTATTTGCCTATATATAGTGAACATGTTCACTATAACCTTCTGCTTATTGTAGACTACACCATCCCAGCTTAAAGTTTGTGATATACACGAAAAAATCATAATCTAGTAAGATTTTCAATCTTTCATGTATCTCATAAACTAAGGGCCGGTTGTAGATGCGCAGTTCAACGCAGGTTCTATTTTCAACCAAGTTCAATTATAAATTTGTGTTGTAGATGAGTCACTCACTGTTGAACCTGGGTTCAACCCAAGTTCAATTTGAGGGAACGATGACCAGCCTTTAACGAGGGTTCAAGTATGGTTCAAGAAATTTGACAGTTGACAGTTATATAATTATATTGTATATCTGGAAGTTGGGTTAGGTAATGATTTGCTGATAATTTACCGAAATGAACGCGTCATTGGAAGAATTAACAGATGATGAAGACTTCATGGAGGTTATGATTGGTGTCTGGCATCCTAGAAGACCGCAAACGTTGCGAAACAGGCCCACTCATTTCTAAATATGGTCCGACCATAGTTATACACCACAATATAGCCTCTTCGCGAGAGCTAAGATTGGTTGATCTTTCTTTTAAGCCTTTGCATGCCTCCATCACCTACACCAAAATTACCAACAGGTTTATTTCAACTTAATTACCAAATGTTCCCTACAACATTTAAATAATTTAATGGAAATTCTGCTGAAATACCAAAATAAAGTACCAAACCAAATTACCAAATAAAAAAAATTATGTGTATATCTATTTATTACATACCTTTGGCACAACAAAAACAAAAAAAATGTAAACTTTAACACACTGAAAAGTTACGTTCGTCCTTCGATTACGTTCAGTCTTCAGAATTTTATAGGTTATAACACCAAATGTTTAACGAAACGTCTACTACGCACAAAACCAAAATTTTTTTATCGATAGGCGAACTTTTAAATCGTTTAAAATATTCCATTTTATGAAATCAGGTTGACCAACACAACTTGAACATCCTTCTACAGAACCACTGTTGAACTACTGTTCTACAACAAATCTTTTATTGAACTCGGTTCAAAGTTGAACTTTGGTTCAATTGAACTGACGTTGAACTACAACATCTAAAGGCCTAAGTGTTTTCGGACACCAGTGTAATAAGACTATTCTGTGTATTTTAAGACCATACCAACCACCTTAGTTTATGATTCTGGTTTTTTAACGCCCTGTATATCCACACTAATAGCATTAATATCAAATATGACGTTTAGCAATGAAGAACAAAAAACAATTTCAATGTGTTAACTTTGACGGGCTATAAGTCGAAAGTTAAGACCAATAATTAACAACAATTATATAGAATTATATGGACGTTCCTGTTCCCTTATGTTTGTGGTGCATTTACCGGACACCATACAAGTACGTGCTGTGAGTACTTCGATAATAACCCGTTAATATCTACTAAAATCTATGCATTTATAATTGGTTAACCTCTAAGTATTGTAGATTCTTCAAATTGGAATGTCAATATTTTCTCTGAACTTGTATGTAAATGAGCCATGTTTTCTAAAAAAAGTGTACTTACTTTAGAACGTCTTTGAGATCAGTGATTGGCTTACATTTAAGAACTACTTCCAAAAACGGTTTATTAGAGAGAAATAATTCAAATTTATTCACACTAAAATGAGGGATCAACTAGTGGATTCAATGAAGCTTATAATGGTGTTATCTTACGTCGTGTGGTGATTTTTATATTATTTATGCTTACTGTAAGCAAATAAGACTTAATAAAAAAATAAGATTGTTGAAATGTTTCCTTCCCTTGGGCCACGGCTCTATAAAGTTTCAAAACGAAATAAATAATATAAGTAATAAATAAAAATAATATTTTACAATACACATAAGAAAAAAATACTCATAATAATAACGCAGTAATGAAATTTAAAACCTTAGTGTAAATATACATCCGTTATCAAGAAAAGATAATGGCTACCTCGTTTCTTCTACTGACCACCAACCATCATCATTACTCTATCTACGACCAACCGGTACCTATCTGTACTTAAAGTCCTTAAAAATAAACTTAAAAAAGCAAGGAATTCCGATCGAATTAAGCATAATACCTCATTATTCTGTTATGTTGAAAGGCAAGTTAACGAGTCTTCTTATCCTCGATAAGAAAACCTCTGAAACTCCCCTGTTCTATCTTCTTCGTCCCCAACTTCCCCATCTGCATCCGATGGCCAGGCAAGTGAAAACATTGCCGTTTAAAACTTTCTGACAACTTTTGATTGCTTTCCCCGGCCTGCCTTTGTGTCAGGCGTAAATCACAGTAGACAATAGCCGGGAAACCCACACACTACGAAATATAGTAATAAAGAGGGGAGATGTAAGGTTAAGAGAAAGAGTAAAAAATCTTTTGAGCTCCATACGAGTCTAGACCCGGTCGAATTTTTTCCAGAGATATTAAACTTTGTTTTGATAAATATGTGAAATTATATCATTACATGTATTTACATTATTTGAACCTCATCATTTGAACCATGATGATGATGACCCAAGTATCCATATGTAGGATACTTCAAATAAACGTAAGTTACAATGCTCTAAAGTAGATTTCAATTTTTTTCTTAATTTTCCAATAATTTGTAATCATTTACCGACTGTCTCCATCTATCGTATGTTCCGTATAAGATCAATAAAAGGCGCTCATAACGACATTCTTCGGCGTTTCGACGTAAGATGGCATTATAAGCCGTAATATCCATAATGGATTCATCACTTCTCGACGTTTCCGTTAGACACAATTCACATTATAAGTAGTGGTACTTTTAATCATTATTTAAATATACATACACGCCCATCAGATAGAAATTACCATTTAATTGCTACGTGGTCGAACGACGATCGTTAAATGGTAATTTTATCGCGTGACAGGCTGACTTGTAAAAATTATTAAAAGCGCTCTTTAATTGTAGATTTTCTACGTTGACTAATTAATTTGTTGGGCATATAAAACAATAGTCGTTGATATTATGCTGATATATACTCGTGTTAGCGGGAACTACCCCACGTAGAACAAAATCAAGGAAAACTGAACAATTAACGTCATTTTTAATCGTGAAAGTACACATGTACCGGTCACTGTACACTTACAGCAAACTACAGCCCGTTCGATATCTGATGAGTTAGAATTCCAAGAAGCTTCTAAGCCAATAAACCCCTTCTTATCGGAACTAGTGTAACAATATACCGCGACAGAGGCGTGCCTTAAAAATTTCGACATTCACTTCGACATCTACTTATTCACCTCTATTGTAATGAACGGACATATTTCGGTATATTTCCAAACCACTACAAGCATTTGAAGGTTAACGGAATACCTGTGGAATAACAGTCACACATGTGCGCTATTACAAATCATTAATACGCTTGTGCGCATTAAAAAAACTTCAATTGAAAAGTTTGTGATTGGATTTGATTGTCCTTCTTTTTTGTCCGTTTTTTGTTTGCCCATGGGGGTAAGTGGAATTATAACCGCTTTACCCCAGAATATTTCTGAGATTGTAATAATCAGTTAAAATTTTAATTAATTATGCAATAGAGGAATCGGTTTTTTTACTGTTTTTGTTTTTTTTTATGTTACATGGTTGGTCAGATTTATGAAGCCATTATAAAAGGATACGTAGGCAGAAATCGAGAAATGGCTATTTCAAAACAACTACTTCTCTGTATAAGAAATCTAAATTTATAACATTTTTTTACCTGAACGAAAAGTATGACAAGAAAGCTTATGCTTACGAAAGAAATTTAGGAAAAGCTTCAGATTTCTGAGATCTTTTAATTTCAAACTGACAGAGACGGCAAGTAGCTGTATATTATGTGAGCCAGAGGGTTAATATGTATAATTTGCCATGTACAGGAGAAAGTAACCACAAATAAGGAATTATCAAGTAACACTATCGCTGGGATACTACAATGCTGAGTATTTTCTAACGAATTATGGAGAAGGCGAGTATAAATGTCCCTGTTCCAAGGAATGCATGACGAAATGAAACATGTCAAGCTCTTCAGGGAAAAGGGAACCCACTTTCAGCAACAGAGGGCAAAAAATTTATAAGAGGTTCTATTTTATGTTAATACATCAGGAAAATTTCCATATAATTGAAATGCACGTTTTTAACTCTGGAAAATACAAAAGTGCAAGACCAAACGTACATAAAACGACAACAATGTTTACAGGAATTAATAAATGCATATGAAAAGACACCGTTAAACCGATTTGGGGGATAAATGCAATACCTATGCTAAAGTTACCTATTGTAACGCGAAATGTAAACAGCACCGCGAGACGTGTTTACTCTTATCGGTCGGCGGCTTTCCTCAAAGGAACGCGGCTACGCTTATTAAGCGCAGCGGCGAGCAATAAAAACCGTTCCGAGCGACATCTCATTAAGGAAACGTGATTTGACCTTCTGGACCTTTTTACATAAAAAAATATATTTCGAGTAATTTCAAGAATACGCCAGAAGGTTCCCGATTACAATTGAGATGTGTATATAAGCGGGTTTGCGGTCGGAGATGGATTATTATTAGACGTGAGCGCGACATAGTAAACAAGCAAAAAACGGAGCAGTGATATAAATTAACATTTTAGAGTGATATAAATTAATTAGTAGGAAATAGTTAAGTGTGTTATATAAATTAGTTTAGTAATAATCTAAGATAAATTAAGTAGTGTGTAGTGAATAATTAGGATAGTGTATATAAATTAGAAAATAAACTTTACACTATAAAAAATTAGTCGCAGCTATGTTATGTACCTATTATTAACTTGTAATTTGATTTTGTGTTAATCTTTAATGTTTAATAGTGTCTATTATGTATATGTGTGACTAGTTTATCAGAAGCAAACAAAATAGTTCCTGACAAATTTTTAAGCACATATTGACTTGAAACATAACGCTAACAAATTTAACGAGTAATGGTTGAAAATTTACAATGCATTCGAGCAGCTGGAAATTGGAAATTGTTGATACGTCTTGATTAAGGTAGGCGCAATAAAATAGTTTTAAACTGTGTTAAACTATAAGAATGTCATTGCTTGAACAAACTGTATGATTGGTTTGAGATTGAATAGACCAATTCAGTCGTTTCTCATAAGTTATTTCAGTTATGTGATTTTACATCAATTAAAAATGATGTCAGGCGAAGTATAACTTAATTTTTTGAGCCGTAGTTTCGATTTTACAAGAACCTCTACACGACAACCAGCCACTTCCACTCCATTATTTGTAGCGAGATTACGTTTCGTTTGTTGGTACGAGTATTTACTATAATTTATTAAAGCGTTTATGGTACGAACAGTTAAAGTGAAGTGAGGCGTGACAGTATTATTTCCCGTGTTTGTTCAAAACATCTAGGAAATGATTTTAGCGTTAACGACTTTGTATTAACAGTAAACTCCACAGTTACAACATAAAGTAGTATAGTGAAGAATAAGGCGATTGTAACCTTTTCACACCCCGATAGAATTTTCTCGGATTCGAAGACTAAAACTCTTATTTCTAGGCGACTTCCTAAAACCAGTGCTTTCGAGATTCAGTCATCCTGTGCGGGCGAAAAGTCCCGACGTTTTACTACGGCTATAAATGGTGCAAACCAACACTTTTTATTATATCTGTACGCTCGCGCGTTACATTACGCGGCCGCGTCTAAAAATAAAGAGCGCGTAAAACCACATGTGCGATCGTTTACGCGGCCGATTACCGTGAAAACGCTCCGGATGAATATTTACTGAGATAACAGAAGAACAACAGATTAAAAGCTACCGATTTGAATCTGATTCGAATTTGTTGTTGCGGCTAATTGAGTCACAATATTGACTCGCGGCATCATTTAAAAACAGGAATATCGAGCGAAATCGCCATTTTTACCAAAAACTAGTAAGTGTACTTATTTATAGCGCCAATATGGTATTTTCGATACGTGGGAATTGGTGTATCATTTTTCGCCGGAACCAACTACATTACTTGCTATGCGGGTAAGAACGACACTTGATTTGATTAAAATAACTTGCTTAATTAATTTCATTTAATTAATGATCACCACGATGAACAAAGTACTAATCGCTCAATAACCAAGTAAAAAACCAAGAAAGAGTTGAACAGCCTTTTGAAACCCTTCTTGTGTACGGTGAGTTTAATTTAATATAGTAAAAACACAGCTAATTTTGTGTCCTGGATATAGAAATCATGTTTGTAAGTGGAAAATTTAATTTTTCGCTAGTACAATTGTCTGCTTTCATTTTTTAGACATCGGAAGGGTGTTTATTTGGAGTTGCTTTTTATCAAAATCGGTCAATTAGGTACTTACCGAGATACCATTTACAAAAAAACGCTCATTTGTGCAATTATTTAAAATGTTAATAATTGCTGACCAAATCAACTGAAAATGTATTTAGTGAATTTTTTAGGGGTCATCATCGGATCTTTCAATGTGTACGAAAGTTCAACAAGATCGATTAAATAGTTTATAGAATATTCTAATTTTTCATGGAGTCCTGTATTGAAACAAATGTAAGGCGTCAAGAAGTGCTCGGAGAGGTATCTTATATTGACAAAATGTATTTTACGAGACCCACTGTATAACATTATAAAAAACACGAATTGATTTAATTCAAAATAGTAATAGCTAAAAACTGGTTGTAGATAAAGGCCAATTCTCTACCTACAAACAATTTAAATAACTCCGCAATCACAAGTGCGATTTTATAATACCTTTATTTGGTAATTTTTATGCCCATTATCTCGTTTTTTATTTATGTTGATAAGACTTGAAATTTACAACACAAGTTGCCTACTCGGGCGAAAATCGACTTAGTGTAAGTATCCTATGGGAAAAAATGGTAATTTTGTATCACTGCAACCTATGGAAAATGTTATGAGCCCTATGTGTACTACTAACCTATAGAAAATTATCGAAAAAATACCAAATAAATAATTATTTCAAAAAACCGAAGTTTGCACTTGTAGTTGCTGGGTAATTAAACTGTTTGTAATAAGAAAATTTTCGATTATTTGCAACTAGTTTTTGGCCATCATTTTGAAGTAAAGAAAGAATACAATTCAAAAAACTGAAAATTGTGATTTTCGAAAAAATATTATCGTATTAACCACTGACACTATTTCAATAAAACTTGGTAATGTTATGTTTTCGATAACTCTGAGTTCAATGACGTGAACAGAAATTTTTTAGGCCTAAATTTAATGGTGCGGTAGGCAATCTTTTTTATTTCTTATAAGCGCTGTAATAGATTTTTGGAGTAATGGAGTAACTTAATATACTGTTACTCCGGAAGTATAACTTTTAACATTTTTATTCTTACATCGAAAGATAGAGGACTTAAAGGCCTATGAAATCGCCATAGCAAGGATTTCCGAAAAGTTGATAGCTGAGCTATTTGGAAATCTTCGATGCAGATTCAAGTATAATGGATTTTCTTAAAATGTTGTATGCTAGTTTACTATTATGCTAGATTTTCTGTAGGTCTTTATGTCCCTTTTATATATCGTTTGGCATAACAATGGAAGTGTAAAAATTTATACTTATAAAGTTACAGTACATTAAGTAACTACATTACATATGTATCTGAACAAGGATCCCAAATAGTTCAGCTATTAACATTTTATGGCCATTTTATAGGCTCTTGTAGGTACCTTCTACATTTTGTTGTAAAACTAAAACTGTAGCAAGTTATACTTCTGGAGTAACCCCATTACATGTGAATATAAACTGACCTCGCGCAATAGTTCAGTTAACCCTACTAAGTTAAAAACTCGCTCATAATTGAATATCGATTACAAGTAGGAATAACCTTAAATCGAAATCGAAAATTAAATTGTATGTGGTAACAAGTCGACAAAATTAACCTAATATCGAATCATCTTCGTACAGTCACATCTACATTACTTAAAAAATGCAACAGTTTCGATTGTCAGTACATACCTAATTGAAATTTTATTTTCAAGGAGAAACTGTGGTGTCAAAAAATCGTAAAAAAAAACTTTTTAAAAACTCGTGTTTAGGCGTTTATATGAAACTGAAGAAAACTTTTTTAGACGAAGCAAAAAGATTTCTGCAAAAATAAGGTAGAACTAAATTCACCCAATTCAGAACAAGAGAGAGTTCCAGTAGATGTAGTTCGTGACTGAAATTCAAACGATTTTGCTGAAGGCGCCCCACTAATTAAAATTGGAGAATAATTATAGATAATTAAAACTTGGCAAATTAATTTGAAAATGCAGCATTTCCAAATTTAAAGGACACTTTACTACGATATTATCACATAATAATATAACAAGATATGTAAAACAATAATTCTACGACAACTATAGCACTAGAAAAGAATGAAGGGTTGCTTAGTTGTCGAAGTGATAAATATTAACAGTAGATAATGTAGGGACAATACTAGTAGAAAGACAAGGTTCACAGAAATCGATAGATGCTAATAAAACGTAATGAATTGAAAATTGATGGAAAAAGGAAGTCAATTTAAGGAAAAAAGATTGTTCGACTTCGATAAACATGTGATAATATATTACACCCTTATCACTGCTGAAACAATGCAATCATTATATCATCATTATAGCTTCCAATGGGATTGTAAGTACGTCCCTAAATGAGTATGGTGGCAGAATTGGTCTCTGGTAAAATATTATTCATAGACTGTTGTTATTTCTCCTGGAGGTAAGAACCCCGTATATATTTCTTTTCTATTTTATACTCTGACCTTTATTCACTTATATCTTTTTTTATCCAAAAGTCCTCTATTTACGAAGGTCACGAAAACAACTAATACGACCAAAATCAAGTTTCAAGTTTCGTAATTATATTTCGCTTCGGCTATTCTTTTATTACTTTTTTATTTGATAAGTCCCGTGCATTACAGAGGGTTTTTTTTTACAAGAAAAGGGTAGGCAGGATAATCTTATTTATGGTCCATATCATACAACGGAAAATTTAAACGGTTAAAGTGAAACGACTTAAAAAGAAGTTCTAAATAGCAAGTTGAAAATATTAATAGGAAAAACAAAACAAGAAACAATTAATTATTAAATTTGTTGATTATGTTAAGTCTGCGCTTAATTATTGTTCACGGTTATGTTTCGTTTCCCCGGGTATTTTTATTTACTCCTATTTTTATAGTACCACACAGAAAATGAAAATTTCGATTTTTCTGAAGAAATTTTAGGTGTTCAGTTTTTTATGAGTGCTAATGATCAATAACTATTATAATTATAAGAATGATTTTATTTATCTATTACTTTCTACCTCCTTGTTTTATTCATTCTGCTTTTCAAATTTTTATTTTTATTCCGCCTGGAGAAACAACACAGTAAAGCATGTAAATTGTAACACTTCATTAGCGGCTATGTGAGCTAAGCGACTAAAATTCCTTTCTAAAAATAAAGTTTTATCTGAACACAACTCAAGAGGGTGGTTCTTCCCGAATGAAAGATAAAGACAAACGTCAATATTTTAAAAAGGCTTGCCTGTGTGTTTTCGTCTTCGATCACCCTTCATAAGAGTTTGTGTTGTGTTGAATGATTGGTTTGGCGAATTGGTCCTGTGCGAAAAATCAATAATATTGAGCAGAGCAATTGGAAGGAGTCACTAATTGGCGAGCTTATCACTGAGCCAATTATTCTTCTACTGTTGATTAACTAACTCTTTCATTAATTAACCATCGATATTTAAACTGAGTAATAATCGTAGCTGTCTCTATTTGATATACCAAACATTAGTCAGTCACTGGGGGTGTAAGGGGTAGTGCTAAACATCAGAACATCGAAACTACCCAAATGTCAAGCTCACCTGCTAGAGTGGTGATCTTTGGTCACCCGGTGCACCCTGCTAGATAACGAACGAGGCTCTGGCGACCGAACATTGGCGGTATAACCATAACCATCATCAAACAGGACTAAATCCCTCTAACAGATCGAAGGAAGGCAAAGGGAAACCACCTTCGGATATAAAAATGTTTCATTCCCAAGAGAATCATGGCAACTTTCAACTCAAAACAAGTCCGGAGTCTAAATAGTTCCTCATTCGGATCTCCGGGAGGAACTGATTTGAAAGTGAACACACAGAGTCAAAATCTGACTCTCCGAAAACCCAAGAGAATAGCTACTTGGAATGTAAGGGGACTAATACAACAACCAGGGAAGCTCCAAATAATCGAAAAGGAGATGGCAGCCCATAATCTCACTGGAAAGGAAAGGGCCACTTCCAGAGTATTTCAGGCAATAATATTTATTTCTCAGGCCATGCAGAGGAAAGCATTAACGATGTCGCGATAATAGTACCCAAGAAATTGCAGAATTTTGTCTGTGGTTATGATGCAGTTAATGACAGGATTATTCACCTCCGTTTCCAAAGTCAAACATGCATTCTACACATAATTCAGGTCTACGCCCCAACCTCCACGGCAGAAGAGAACATACTAGAAGATTTTTACAAGGCTCTAGATACTGGAGCTTGACAAGATTCCCAACAAAGATATTACAATCGTATTGGGAGATTTTAACTCCAAAATAGGTGCCACGAACATGGATCACCACATGAGACAGGTCGTCGGAGGATTTGGACTGGGTGAGAGGAATGAAAGGGGAGAAAAGCTGATGGATTTCTGCTTGAAAAGGAGACTCTCCATAATGAACACGTATTTCAAACATCATCCACGCAGACTTTACACGTGGAAGTCGCCTGGTGACAGATATAGGAATCAAATAGATTTTATCTTAATCAACACAAGATGGAAAACTTCTGTGAGTAATGCTGAAACTTTTCCAGGTGCGGACCGTGGTAGTGACCATCAACTGCTGATAATGGATTTCAGACTTAGATTTAAGAATATTCGTAGACCCTCGATCAGACAGAAGAGGTTAACAACAGGACAATTAGATACTTTCAGGGAGAGTATTAAACCAGTGTTAGAAAATATAAAATGCAAAGATGACGCCGAAGAATCGTGAATAAGTCTTAGGGAAGGTCTCCTGAAAACTGCTAGCCAATATGTTGCCGACCAGGAAATGTGAATGATCGCAAACCATGGATCAGTGACGAGTCATGGCAAGTTATAGAACAGAGGAAACAACTAAAAATAGGCCCTCTCGATGAAACGATTTATAGCGCCCTATCTAAAGATATTCAGAAGAGATGTCGTAAAGACAAAGAAAAGTACATATCCAACATATGTCAAGAGATAGAATCACACTCGCATCGAAATGAAACCAACGATTTGTTTCAGAAGGTCAAACTTCTCGCAAGAGAATTCAAACCACGCAATTATGCTATTCAAACTGAACATGGCACTGTCGTTGGGGACATCGAAGCAATATTAAATTTTTGGCAGAAATATTGCACAGAACTTTTCAAAGAACAGCAGGCCCTAGATGGAGACGATAGAATTATCAATATAAATTAAATAACGCAGGAACCTGACATCATGCACGCAGAGGTGGAGGAAGCAATAACACATTTGAAAAGAGGTAAATCACCAGGCTGTGACGATATAAGGGGAGAACTATTAGAGAAGGATCAACAGGGCATTAAAATCTCAACCGATCTATGTAATATAATATGGAAGCATGGTCTCTGGCCCAAAGACTGGTCAACCTCTATATTCATTCCACTTCATAAAAAGGGTGCAAACACAAAGTGTAGCAACTACCGTACTATTTCTTTGATATCACATCCGAGTAAGATTCTACTTCGTATTATAAAGCGACGTTTGGAGACTTATCTGGATCGACAGATTCCCCAGGAACAGGCAGGGTTCGTGAAGGGCAAAGGCACCAGAGAACAGGTGCTTAATCTACGACAACTCATAGAGAAATGCAGAGAATTCAATATCCCAATGGTCATCTGCTTTTTGGACTACCAAAAGGCCTTTGACTGTGTTAACTGGAAAATGCTGTGGAGAGTTCTTAGAGAGATGGGAGTGCCTGAACATCTAATTGTACTCATAAGAAACCTTTACGACAGCAGCATGGCCAAGGTGAGAATAGAGAACCAGCACTCGCTCCCATTCAAGACCTGCAGGGGAGTTCGTCAGGGATGCATCCTCTCTCCAGATCTCTTTAACATATATGGAGAATATATTATGAGAAAGGCATTGGATGAATGGCATGGAGGAATCTCAATTGCGGGTAAAAGGATTACAAATCTGATATATGCAGACGATACAACATTAATAGCTGCGTCAGAAGAGGAAATGTTGGATCTCCTAAACCGAGTGGAGACAGAGAGCAACAACTGTGGCCTTATGATAAACGCGGAGAAAACTAAAATTATGATAGTCGATCGTTCCAACACTCTGCAATTGACAGATGCTCTAAAAAGATTTCAAATCGTTGACCACATCTTGTACCTGGGCTCATATATTAGTAAGACGGGTTCAAGTGAAAGTGATATCCGAAGGAGAATAGGACTAGCTAAAAGTGCAATGAGTCGACTATCCAAGATTTGGAAAGACAGATCTATTACGAATAACACTAAAATGAAACTAGTTCAATCGTTGATCTTTTCCCTCTTCCGATGTGGAGCTGTAACGTGGACAATTAAAGCAGCAAACAGAAAAAGAATTGATGCCTTCGAGATGTGGTGCTAGAGACGCATGCTTCGAATTCCGTGGACGGCGCACAGGACGAACGAGTCAATCCTTGGAGAACTGAACATCCGCAATAGACTCTCTTCTACCTGCCTGGCGAACATATTGAGATTTTTTGGACACATCGTGCGAAGAGATGAAAACAACCTGGAGTGGCTGATAGTTTCGGGAAACACAGAAGGGCGAAGGTCTAGAGGGCGCTCACCAACCAGATGAACTGATCAGATCCAAAAGGCCACCGGTAGTTCGTTCTGCGTTTCTGTAAACATAGCTCGGGACCGAAGTCAATGGAGTGAAATAACGTCACAAGTTGTCAGTGATCGCGATTCTCAGTAATGAGAGAACGACGATAAAGAAGTCAGTCACTGATGGTACAGTGCCGCCTTTTATCGCAAGGCAGGGTACTTCGCGCGCCACATCCCTTAGTACTCATTGCACGTTCTTGGGGTAATTGCCATTAGTATGTAGACGGGTACCTTGCAAATACCTTACAATCAGTATTGGTGTATTGTGTTTGTTAGGATATCGGTTAGGTACTTTGCATGCCATTCCCAAGTACCTTGCACACTCGATCCTAGAAGTTTATGAGATTGTTGTTTACTAGAAGCTGAGGCAAGTATCTCCCCTAGTACTCCCTGCACGCCCAGTACTATAGTCTGTCAAAATAACCCATGGAGTAATAAAACGATTATTTCGCCGGGGACCAGAGGCGTTCTTAAAGAAATGAACGAAAATTAATAAAAGATTTATCATGGTACACACAAACACACACACGCACACAATTTTTCCAGTTACCGACTATTGCGTATTTTCTCTTTTCCCCGACCGTACGACAGTGAGTGGTTATTCCCGGTATCTATACAATGGCCCGACGTAAAATATTCGCAGTTGTTTCGGGTGAGTCACTCAAAATACGAAACGATTCCGTAAGGCAGCGTGTAAGACATTATAAAACTCCCAAAATTTAGAGGATGCCACCTTGTATAGGCTTTGCATTTATAATGAGATTTTATTACTCCACATGTTATTTTGACAGACTATAGTTTCCTTGAGGTCTGGTGGGTATTTTGCGCGTTACCTCCCCTAATATCCATTGAACAAACCAGACGAAAATAGAGAGAAAAACGATTAACTATTATACTGTCTGATATTATATTTGTTTTAATTATTTTATCCTATAACTTCACCAGGTATTAAGTAGGGAATTTATTGTTGTCTATAACTTGACAGAGAGAATGAGTTGCTAAAAGCAGTTTTTCATTCCTTTGTTCCAGAACACAAACTATTTTAAAAGACAAGTGCCTACACAAAAAATTTCATTATATTAATTAATTTACTTACTTTTTTTCTAGTAGGTACTTAATTTTAATTATTATTATCATCAATATTATAATTTATAGAGATAATTTTAACTTATTACTCTCTTCGTTCCCCCTTTTCAGTACAGTAGTGTTATATTATAGATGGCTCGTGGAGAGAAAATAGCATTATTTTCGCCAAGGGCGATAATAATAATGATGTAAATGAAAACGGACTCACATTTGCCCTGGTTTCATAAACAACTGCTAAAGTTGTAAATGTAATATTTTGCTTGTAATGTTTTTCGAGTATGCTTCAGAGAAGCGTTGTATGTATTATTAAAGTTAAAGGGATTTAGGAGATGTTGAAATTTGTTTTATATGCGCTAAGATTGATAAATAAATACCTACCAAATATAATGACAAAAAATGATACATAAAACATAAATAGTTAATGAAAAATCGTAATTATTTACCCCATAGACCGAAGATTTAAACAATTCTACTTGATCAAGTAGGTAGTGTTTCTAAAGATATTTAACAAATGCAAATGGATACTCAGAGGTTGAGCTACAAGGGAAGTTTTGATCATTGTTAATAAACAACACGGGGCAAATATAATATAGTCTTTAATACGATCTAAGCCTATCGAATTTAGGCCTTCCGGGTGGTCCAGAAAAACAAACATCGTCTTCAACACCATTTCAACGATTATAAGAATTTTCTAGTAAATTCTTGACTACAAAACATATTTAGAAAACTGTAAAAGTTACTCAACTCCAAATGCATTTTTGCATTCACCTTGAGAGATTTCAAGTAGAAGCCTATTGTTTCATTACGATAATTAATATGGTTCACAAGCTTAAAACGGCATCAAATAAGTTATTGTTCACAATAGGAAACAGTTCTTTAAGTGTAGACTTTTCTGATTATAAATTTATTTGGACTTGGATTATCTAATAACAATGCTTGATTGAATCATTTCTAAGACATGGTTTTTTTAAATTCGTGTTACTTAATAAAAAAAAAATATTCGTAAAACGTAAAGCAAGTTTAAGGCCTTTTAAATTGTCTGTCAAATAATAACCTTAGAATACCTAGGTTCAAGATGGAAATAGAAAAATATATAAAGTTACAATGAATTAATCGTGAATAATAGGAAACAAAACGTCGTTTAAATTTGTTTCGTTTATAAATATCGCAAATAAGGCAATATTCATACAATAAAGATTATTTCTATGGTTACGAAATTAAAATTCATAGTTTTCCAACCAACAAAAAATTAATTATCGGCATTATCATGAACCAAACTCTTATTTCAAATAATACATTTTCAATCACCAGACATTTTTTAAATCCTATGAAATTTTCGAATATAAGTCCTCGGAAAGTCACAGTTACAATTTGCGATAGGGTTTAATATTTAAGGATAAGAAAATAAGGCCCACAATACATAAAGGAAATCAGAGAGTTAAGACCACATTCTAAGCGATTTAAAAAAAATGTAAAGACTGTACGACCCAACCTAAATGACACCCTCGTGGCATAACTCGTCTATATGAAATCTGTCACTAAATTAAAAATGTAAAGTTTTACGCCTACGCAATATTATTATTATTACTTGTCCTGAGGATTCAAACACTGATTATTAAGACGAAAAGTCGCAAAGCCGCTTAAAGAAACCGACAAATGTCATAGTCACATTAACTTCCGCCCACGTTTTGCATATCTGCCTATCCTTCATTGACTAGAAAACATCGACCTTTCGAAAAAAAATCTCGATTCACAACTACTACGCGAATTACGCAAAATGAATCCGTAGGACGAACATACCAGTAAATAAATAGACAAGACGGAGAAAGAGAGACATATATAAAGTCGACGGGCGGAAGTTCTTATGAAGTACCGAGAAAGCTCGATGACTGGCATTCCAATATTCAACGTAATAAAAGTCTATATTTAGATAAAAAGGCGTTTTGACACGAAAGGAAATTTATCATCCTCGGAATGAATGGAGTCGAATAATGTCCGAAAAATATACGAGGCGTGACTTATAACAACAATGAGATTTCTATTCTAAAATTGTGCATCGGGTGGATTCCACTGTGAATCCTTGAAGACAAGAAAATTA
Organism: Cryptocephalus moraei; assembly: GCA_946251905.1. Classification (NCBI taxonomy): domain Eukaryota; kingdom Metazoa; phylum Arthropoda; class Insecta; order Coleoptera; family Chrysomelidae; genus Cryptocephalus; species Cryptocephalus moraei. The sequence continues at coordinate 31,402,299 of OX276454.1, forward strand.
AAGTACAGAAAAACTTCAATAACAAACCTATTTTTCTTTTCAATAACATTGTATGATAAACGGTTCTCCCTTTAGCCGTTACTTAGCTTCTCATTCGCCACGTTTATATTCTTTAGGCTATTTATGGGTATATTCAAACGTGTATACTCTAACCAGTAGCAATTGGAACACTGAATAAAATCTGATTTTATGGAGGACAATCGAAAAGAGCCCGTTATCTCTATACAAAACCATGGGACTTATTTCTTTGCTTATTAAGAAACGCACTGGTATATTTTAAAATGCAGGTGTTCGTGTCCGTGCAGTCGCCCAAGTGAAATCGTATAATTATGTGAATGTATGGTTATCTACAGATAAAGAATTAAAGGGTCCATTGGGTCGCAAAAAATTTTTTACGACCGCGGCGCTTCGTTTGTATCTTCTTCATCTTCTATGGAGCAGGTGTTTCGGTTCTTCGGCACTTATACTCGAGAAAGCAGTGGTGTGTGTATGTGTGTGCCATTTATTTACGCTATTTGAAAGTGAATTCATTGTTACGAGTTATTATCCGTAATGATACGCCCATGGACGACGAGGCGGCATGGCATTTCACTACTTATAAAGCCATTAAGTGTTTTTTTGCCGTTCCAGTCGGGACTGGACGGAGTATAATTTATCTGCTGGCAAAGTCAACGAAGTCAGACACTTTTTTTGTAAAACGTGTTCACCCATGCTTTCGAATTTAAATAAAGTAAGAAGAGTCTACCAAAATTGTCTATGATTGTGATCTTTAGTCTCTGCAGCTAGATGTGTAAAAAGTATCCCAGAAGGAGAACTTCAAGTATTGTCCGAATGTTTTAGTAAATCGAAAAACAACTGGTTTTTCTTTAACTTTTTTAGTGTGGTACCGTTTTCTAAATAAGTGAAATATTAAATATACTCAAATATTAGTATTTTAGAGTAAACGCGATTCGACGTATATACATATTCGATAGTACAATGAATAATCAAAGTTTAAAAAAACCTCGGGACAGATACCGAGAAAATTTCAAAAAACAAAAAAGCGATGAGGAAAATACCCCGATATCCAGGTCGATTTTAATAAAAACAAAATATTGGGGAGTCCTCGTATGGTAATAATCTAAATACTATAAAGTTTCAATCATTTGTGATTTTTAATTTCCGAGCAAAACGTACAACAACACACGACATATACCGACATTTTTTCAAAAACATATTATTTGGATTCAGTGGGAACTTAAACTGACTAAATAAATGTTAAATTCGAAAAATAGACCCGATTATTGTAACCTCTCATATACATGTGCCCCATAAAAAGATTAAAACCTTAAAGCTCATTTCAGGAAAATATGGAATTACCGTTATTTTCAGGAGAAAATAATGGAGGTTATAAAAAACCATTTTGGAAGAGTTGGGAAAAATCAAAATGAACTCTAACTTTTCTCAAAGAGAAATGTTCGAAACATTACTCCTAGAAAAGATTGAATTACCTTTGTATGCACAAAATAGGAAAGATTATATTTGGCTTTGATTTTTAGTATTCTAAAAATAGGTGTCATTGTTAAAAAATTTGAAGAAGTACGAAAGGATGAACCGAATTATCGTTGTGGAATGGTAGAAATAGAATATTTGTATTTTCTGGAAAATACTAATAAATCATATTTCTGGAAAATTTTGAAATTGGGTTCGTGTTCTGGAATGTTCTGGGATGGGAAGAATAGAATAATTGTGATTTCTGGAAAGTATTAATAGAACTTATTTCTGGAAAATTTTAATATCAGATTCGTGTTCTGGAATGTTCTGGGATGGGAAGAATACAATAATTATGATTTCTGGAAAATATTAATACATCATATTTCTGGAAAATTTTGAAACCATGTTCGTGTTCTGGAATGTTCTGGGATGGGAGTAATGGAATAATTATGCTTTCTGGAAAATATGTAGATATGTACTAATAAATGTCATTTCTGGAAAATTTTGAAATCACGTTCGCGCTGGATAAAAACGAAAAACTGAAATTTCTTATGAATTCTGGAAAATTTGAGACTGATTAAAAAAGCTATGTTTCTTGGAAGAGATCAAAACGTAGTTGCTGAAAACTATACCAAGTTCTCAAGTGCGGAGAACACCACCCACCACACCCCTCAACCCCACCACCACTCTCCACACCCCGAGAACTTCAACCTCATCTTTAGTTGTTGAAAAGATTGCAGTTAAAGTTTTGCAAAGAAAAACACGCCACAAATTCAAATTTGCTTTCTGGAAAAGGTCGAAATGAACTTCATAATTCGTAAGTTAGGAAAAATCGAAATAAACATCAACTTTCCAGAAAAAATTTAAAACGAAGAGAATGAAATTACATTTTTATGTGCAGAGATCAAAATTTTTGGGAAAATTAAAAATTTGGATTTTGGACAAATGAAGAAGGATTAAAATCTGCGAATTCTGGAAATTTGGGATACATTATCACAAATTGTGCTTTTTTGAGGAAGTTGGAACTTATTTTCAAGCAGAGATTGAAATAAGCTGCTTTCTCTGTAATGGAAAATATCGAAATGTATTTTTTTTAGGGAGATGGATAAGGGGACCGAGATTCCTGGGAGTAACTGCCCACTAGGAGCACTGTCATTGCTAAGCCAGCATGAACGCAAGCATTGTTGGCAGTAACGTCAAAAGTAAGAAAGTTACGAAGTACGAGACTCTAGTTGTAACTTTCACCAAACCTTGTTATTTTTTGACGCAGTAACTTCTTACTAAAAGAAGGCATTTTTGAGCCAAGAACATGTAAATTAACTCCCAGTGCTAAAAAGTTAAGTTGTTATTTACGAAGTTTTTCTTCGAAAGCAGAAAACAAAAATAACTTTATAATATATATGGATTATCGAAAATTCATGGACATTCGTTGTTTGAATTAAAACGTTTACGAGATTAACTTCTTTCTTCTTTCAGATCTTGTATAGATTGTTGAGATGTAATCACTGTGCATCTAGACATACTCAAAAATATATAATTATAGTTTCAAAACGTTCCTTTCTATAGTCTCCGAGTAATCAAGAGTGTAATTTTAAATACACGTGTTCACTTCAAATTTCTAAACTTTTTTGAACAAAAGCCAGTTTGCAAAACTCGGTTAAGGATCATCAGACTCATGCGCGCCTTTTCAAAATAAGATTCCTATCCCCGACCAACTATAATTTGATAAAATACAGCGCGATCGAAAAAAAAAATAGTCAAAGCAGGCCATGGAAAAAATGCCGCATGTCTTTACTTAGTTCCTAAATTTAAAAATACAGACAACGGAAAATACTAATTGACACTGACAAAGTCAAACTTGAAGTTAATTCTTGAAATTAAAAAAAATGACAGAACTAAAACCGCATTTTATATAGAGAAATATAATATTTAATGTTGCCATTCACCGTTTTCCAGCTTCACTCCATTTCTAAAATAGGATTCTAAATGAAAACTTTTGATTTGCTTAGCCAACATCGTCTCGTGTCAATGTACGTCAACTTGACATTTGTAATTAATAACCAGAATAATAAGAAGAAGAATTTTAGGAAAAGACATGCGTATTTTAGCTCATGACCTGCTTTGACTATTTTTTTATTCGATCGCACAGTAGTAAAAAGTTTATCTGAATATAAATACTCGGAACCTTCCAAAAATTCAAATTTTTAAATAACCACTTTTTAGTACAAAGATGTGAAAAATGTCCTTTCATGCAATATAGAATAATCATAGCGAAAACAAAGACTGAAAAAAGCAAAAAAAATGATCAAATAACCAATTTCTTGGAAATTTAACATTGTTCTACCACACCAAAAAATCACGGTGATAGTCCATAATCTCAACACTTTTTTCCGAGGAAACTTTGCTTTTAAAAATTTTAATTCCATTTTAAAGCTTTCCCAAAATGTTAAATTCGGGCCAAAAATGTTCCATCATAACTAATTTGAAGAGTGTAAGAAATTTTTCACTGAAAACAAAACTCTGCGATCAAAATTGCCAAAATTGTACATGAAAAACAATATTTACAAACAAGTTATGTTTGGGGATTACCATAATCCCTTTGAATCACTTCATTTGTCTATGTCATTTACTTCAAATCTAAATCATTGTATCTTTAAATTTAGGTAGGTACTTGCAGAGTCAACCGACCAACTAACTTTATTAGAAACCAATACAGAGTCCAGAACTGTAGTAGTGTTTTATGCTCGTCTCAGGCTTGTCAAGTTTTAGACTCCGTTAGGGTTTTTTTTTTAAATTCTGTGGCTCTCACTTATTTGCTTTGCTTTGTTACATATAAGCCTTGTAACATATGTAGGAGTTAACAACTATTATCAGTGAAATTGAAGCTCGAAATTAGTTTTTGATGAAATAGGTATGCACTTACCTAAGACATTTAATGACACACGTAAAAAATATGAGACACGTCAAAAACCACCGTGTAAATTAATTTCGCAAAGGTACTGTATGCTTATTGAAGCGAAGATCCTTATGGCCCCAATTCCACTGTAGGTACTTTGTCTGTCGTCAAAATCCAATGACTTAATCACTGTTGCGTGATTGTTAAACACAAGAGTAAATTACATTGTGATGCAGTCGGATTTTAGACAAAAATACGGGATTAGAGAAAATGTTCTTATGTAACATACCGCTAATAGTTTGTCTTTAAGTTTCACATGTAACCAAAATGTTAGGTACGATTTTTGCTTTGCATTTTAACTGTAGAAAAACAAACAAGTTTAGCTTTAATTAAAATGCATTTATATTTTGCATAATAAGGTAATCTATTAAAGATAAAATGAGTTACAAGGACATACGTACTTTCTTAAAATGTACTAGACGGAAATAAACCGAAAGAACCGCCCCTTGGGCGTGAGGGTACCTAAGAATTCAAATACCAAACCAAAAATACAGAAATGACATGTGCCTGCAACGACTGTAAATCTCGTGGTACGAGGGCTCTAACATATTTAACTAGCATTTCTTCTTCTACGCCAACTAGCCGATATCGTTTGTCTGCAGAAAACTGTCAATTACAGAACACCCTTAAATCGATGTTTCCAGTATACAATTCTACGGTGCAGCAGTGTAGATTGTACTCTTTCCACAGGCTTTAGTGTTAATTTTAGAAATACTATCATCAGTGTTTTGTGCAAAATTCAATCAATATTTCCGCCGCCTTCCACTTTTCTCGATTCCGAAAGAATATAGCATCCGCAAAAGGGACGCGTCTCGACAAGAAGAGGTCACTTCAGGAATAATTGCCGGAGATGAAAAGGAGGAGCTTGGAGTAAAAAGAGTGTTGTGTATGTGTATGTACGTTGAGCTGGCATCCTTTCAAAAGGCGAACAATGCTGCGGTTCCCTCCCCGGATCAAAGGGGTTGCCAGAACCAATTAGTAGAAGGTCACGTATTCTCGAATTACCCGGCATTACCCTTAATTTACCTGTCGAATTATTAATCTGTCGAACTCAACGAATTGACAAATATGTCATGAAAATTCCCTAAAAGTGTTGTGAAATGAAAATTTTCGGGCAAAATTCTAACTTCTGCATTGGAAAAAAAATGAAGTGATCGCCATGAAATTGAACATTTATAATTGAACCAAACAAATTTCAAACGGTCAAAACAACGTATTTCTTTGGGACAACATAACTTGCTTTATAATAACCTTAGGCATTCGATTTAATTTGAGCGGGATTGAGTAATCTTTATTAAATATCCGGAGACAAAAATAATTAATTAGGTTAACTTCGCTAGAATTGTGACAAGGGGACGGTGTTATTCAAAATCCTTTACTTGAAGTAAGTTCAAACAAACAAAATAAGTTCTTGGTTATAAAACTCAAAATACAAGTCACTAGTGCTGCTGCGTAAGATGCTACTGCATCAGTATTTTGCAGCTCGCTCACTCTCATCCGGTTTCTAGTTATTTAGTAACTAGTGAATACAATTAACTACCCATTTTCAACCCCCTCGGTCTAAAATTCTGGGTTTTTAAATTTTTTCGAACCACTCAAAGGCCTCCACTATAAGTTTACCGAGTTTAAAGTTTGTTCTTGCAAGTACCTCGGAATGAAGTTCGTACAATAAACATCCCTATTTTCACTCCCTCGGAATGGCAAATCCGAAGTTATGAAGCCCAAAACAGTATTAATTTTCCAATGTGTGACTGTTAAGTAACTCGCACCCCATTTTCAATCCCACGGTAAGCGGAATTTGGAATATTTAAATTTTTTGGTACGATTCGGGAACCCGAACTATAACCGTGCAAAAATCAAAGTTTCTAAATTCTCAAGAAGTACCTGAAAACCGACAAAATAAATTTCCCACCTATTTCTCAAAGCCCTAGGAATTGAAATTTCGAATTTGTATGTGGTATAACGGGACTTAAGTTACAACTGTGCCAAACTTATAATTTTTTAGTTTTAAGTAATTTTTAAGAGCTCTTAATTTTTTAAGCTTCTGATTGTAATAATTTAGCAGCTATTGGCTACATTTATTTTTCATCCCCTCAGAAAGTGAAATTCTGTATTATAGTAATTCTCTGAACGATCTTGGAGACAAAACTATAAGTTCGCCCTTTTTTACCTCCACAATAAGAACAATTAATATTAATCGATCCACTACTCTAATCTGATATCTGAAAAAGTTGGGTAGAGTTTATCACTTCCGATTAACTCATTAATCAATGGCATAATGGGCTGTTAACGAATTTAACACTTTATTAATGTTGGCAGTTTCAAAGAAATGCGTTTCCAATGTACGCGTTCATTAGGAGTCGGTCATAAAATGCTTGTTTTGTTGGATATATTGTGATATATTGTGACGAAACCAGGTAATTGTTTCCATCTCATTGTATACTATATGGTTTCGAATATGTATTTCTCTCGTTCTCTCTCGAAGGAAAGTATAAATCACCCTATAGGTCAGTCACTAGGTGGAATTTCAAGATTATTCGAATCACCATAGCCGTTAGTACTCGTAAACTACACATGTGGCGAATTTTAGGTTCCAAGCTATTCTAGAATATATGACATCGAAGTTTAGGATGGACACAGACATTGGTTCAGCATCATATATTAGCGGCGCCTGTCTTATTATCTTATTATTATCTTATTATTATCATTATCTTATTTCTTCTGTACCAAATAATATCTCTTACTTTTGGTATGTACACCTGTCTATGATTTAATTTCAGGAATTTTCATCTATTCACTTATTTCTTCTGGTTTTGTGTGTGTTTGGTCAATTTTTTATGTTGTGAAATAAGCACTCATAGCAGTAGGTAAATAAAATTCAATTTATTACATATCTAGAATTGATATATTTTGATCACCAGAAATCTAATACCTTAAACTTATTCTTATAATTTAATTTATAACAATGATTTATTGGAAGCATAGCTTTCTTATAGCGGGCTTCGCTCGAAGCGCTGGATCGGTGAGACGTGTTAACATCGAAAATTCAAACGATCCGGACGGCCACTTATCGCGCCGCGCCGCTGTTTGGTGGTAACTCATATTACAATTGTCTGTATTGTTGGTTGCCTGTTCCAGGAGTGACGATTGCGAGAGCGGCGCGATAGCGCCGCGCTAGCTACCATTCGTTTCTGTACATGTCGTATATATATCATATATGATATGTAAACATCTATATAAAGCTATGCTTCCCCTCTCGGTCATTCCCGGAGTGCCTCATTTTGATTTATATCTATTTTCAGTCTTAATGTTGAGAATATCTTAACATTTCATGTTAAATTACACGTGTTAAATCCACGCAAAATAAAACATATCTTTTGTTGCCCCTAAGACCCCAGAGTAAACATCTAAAATTAATGTTTTCGAATATTTACCAGTGTATTATGTTTCCACGTGGCAATTAAAAGTATGCTATTTCCCCGCATAAGGTGCATGAACCACAGTGCCAATTCCACACGCTGACCTGTCGAAAATGCGGGGGTCACTTCCATACTTCAATACTTTCCATTTCAAGAAATTAAAGCGGCTTTTATCAATTTGCGACTTTATATGTAACATTTTTTCCGGAAATACATACTAGAATACATTAGATATTTCTATTATAATAAATAGGTTCACTTATAAAGGCGTCGACTTTGTGGGCATTCAATTTTAACATTTCTTGTATTGTTTTTTTTTATTTTCACCCCAATATATTTGTTTTTATAGATATTTTAAAATGTTTACAAAAAGTATTAATTAGTATGCCCACTATCCCATTTGCTGACGCGAATTTTTAACAAAAAATATGTAAATAAGAAAAATGAAGGTGTACACTACCTTGAACTATATAAAAACCAGCAGACAGAGAGATATAATTTAATTAATTAAAAATTGAATATCACAAATAATTGCAATATTTACAAAATAGTTTGGTAGATACGCAAGTTACAAATAATCAATAACAATATCACTATTCTCAAGCCATGGATATAGCCATCACAATAAATACTGACAAAAATATTGAATATGTTAAGAGCAGTTGCAGTTATGTTACTGATTATTTGACAGCAGTTTCAGTTCTGTAAGTCAATTAGGTGCTGTGTATGTTTTATTGAGTGCATTAAAAAATCAGTTGTCCTAAAGTTACAGATATTTCAGAACTGATTGAAAATTCTTTTCAGAAATTGAACGCAGAGTTCTTTAACTAGACAATTTTGAAGAACAAAATTTATTTATTATGATCAAACAAATGCGCTACACAATTTCGCCAATTGAGAAAAATTGTCTCTACAAGTTGAACTGTATTATTATAAATTTATCATTTTAGTAAATTGAACGCTCGCTAAAAGTCAGATTTGTTCGTTTTTGAACCCGTGATTCCTAAAACTATTAGGTGTATTAGGACAACAGTAGTTGAGTGATTCAATTCGATCAAGTTCATAAATACAGTTAAAAATACGAATTTACTTCATCCATAAATGATACGTATAAGTATATTACTCAACTTATCATTTTACGTTAATGCATAAAACTGATTAATGGTTCGAATTATGTTGCAGTAGTTACGGATAGAAACGAAGATCGCCGTGTACATTAATTATTTCCTACGGCAAAACCTGTTGCGGTAACGTAATAACTTGACGTCCTCTGGAAGGTCGAAGGTTAGAAACTGTTAAAATACCCATAAATAATTTCCACTAAGGAATTTACAAGATTATTATTTCATGGGGATTAAGCTCGGTAGGTGAATAACAAATGAATGATACTAATGATTGATAGGTAAAGGTAGGTGAATTCAAGAATAAAAACACTTGAATTAAAACTACAATTACAAATCATTTCGGAATCGTCGTGAAAAAGTGAATTCCTTGAAGCTCTGTAACGTCGCGTACGAATCAGAAATTTCGATTGTCTTAGATCGTTATAACTGACCGGTACACTTCACGCGCCAACTTAATATTGCGTGAACAGTTGGGAAATGATAACACGTAATTGTAACTTCGGATTTACTAGACTATTAAAATGCAACAACTTAAATACAATGGAATAGGTGAAGATAGATGATAGTGATTCTCTCGTAGTTGGACGAAGAATGTTTCTTAAAATTAAAGTACTCAAAATTAGAGACGAGAAACGCGATCTCCGCTTATTGGCCGATTGCATTGCAGCCCTCTTTACTCGTCGCTTATTGGTTGAAAATCACATCGGTAATGAGTAGAGGGCGTGCTGACCCTTGCTGAAGATCCTCGCTTTCATCTTATACAGATGGTGAACACATGTTTTAAATCGCGAGGTACCCTCTACTTCCTCGATTCCCGGAGGGTCTTTATTACCCTTACGGTTAAATTGTCTACTTAAACTGTGATTTATTGGGAATAAATCTCGAAGAAGTATCGGGTACTCGAGGTGACAGCAATATATCTGTAAATCATCATTGGTTCAACAATAACTTAAAAAATGTCACTTCTCTGAGACGGAACACGCCGCCCCCTTGGAACGGTCTCCGTTCAAATTAATAGCAAATAATGATTTTAAAATAATACTAATTAAGAATATCTACTAAGAATACAAAACTAAATTTATAATAAATTTGCATAATAAAAACTACGAATATGGGTAAATAAAGAAATTACCTTGATAATATGGTTGTATACGAAAAATAAAATGTAAATAATTAAAGTATAAAAAATAAAAAAATAAGATTAATCACCATCATTGTATATAGGAAGAGGACATAAACGCTTAACACTTCGTTTGTACACACCACTCGCGGTTTTCACAGTTGCGACACGCACTATGTTGTCCTCCCCTGGATGGACTGCGACAATACGGCCAAGGCTCCATTGCAGAGGAGGCAGATTGTCCTCCTTTATAATTACCAAGGTGCCTACCTTGGGCTGCTCCGAATCTCCTTGTCGCCACTTGCTACGTGCTTGTAGCTGATGGAGATACTCCTTATGCCATCGTACCCAGAAGTGACGTTTCACTCTTTGAATATGTTGCCATAAAGAAAGTCTGTTAATGGCACACTTCTGATAATCAGGTTCCGGTATACTTGTTAAGGAATCACCTATGAGGAAATGACCGGGAGTAAGAGGTGTAAGGTCATTTGGGTCCGAGGATAATGGAGTCAGTGGTCTGGAATTTAAGATCCCTTCGATTTCGATTATATACGTATTAAATTGTTCGTAAGTAAATAAATGATCTCCTACCGTTCTGTATAAATGGAATTTTAATGACTTTACTGATGCCTCCCACAATCCACCGAAGTGTGGTGATCGAGGTGGTGAAAAGTGCCAATTGACCCCTACGTGTGCTAAAGTGTGCTTCATATTGCTATTATGAGCTTCTGATAACAAAAAATTCTTTATTTTTAGTATTTCATTCTTTGCACCAATAAAATTGGTTGCATTGTCTGAATATATATTTTTAGCTACACCTCTTCTGGCAAAAACTCTTCGAATGGCTGCTAGGCATGCTTCACTTGTTAAATCTGTGACTAGTTCCAAGTGTACTGCCCTTGTAGTGAAACAAACAAATACCGCTACGTAAACCTTTATCTTATTTCGATTCCTAAATTTTTTCTCCTTTATAAAGAAAGGTCCACAGTAATCTAGTCCTATATTTTCAAACGGTCGCGTTTTGATAACTCTATTTATAGGTAAATTACCCATTTGATACCTTGGTAACTTGGGACTTAGCTTACTGCAACGTACACATGTATGTATTATTCGACGAATCGTGTTTTTACCGTCAATGGGCCAGTAAGTGAGTCTTACAAAATTTAATGTTGCCTGAGTTCCGGCATGCCAATTTTTTAGATGAGCGTTTGTTAATATAAGTTTCGTTAAATGATTAGAACGTGGCAATAATATAGGGTATTTTTGCGAATAATTTATTTGAGCATTTTTTAACCTGCCACCAACGCGTAAAATACCTGTTTCGTCAATGAATGGACTTAATGGTAATAACTTGCTTCTCTTATCTAGCTGTTTACCCTGATTTAATTTGTTTATTTCATCAGAAAATGATTGTTTTTGAATTAATTTAATTGCATAAAGGTGCGCCTCTTGCAATTCTTGAGCACAAAATTGACGTATTAATTGACTCGTCCTTTTATATTTAAGCCATCGTAAACAGCATGCTACAAAATAATTTACAGTTTTAATAGACGAGAATCTTTCAAAAATATTCTCCTGAAATTTGGTACCTGTTAAGGTTACCTTAATCCGTTTTTCCGGAACATCAATAAAAGGTATCGGTGTCATAACCCAATATTCCTCCGATTTAGACAGCCAACTGGGACCTGTTAACCATCTTTCGGTACCCATAAACTCCGAAGGGCTTTGACCTCTCGAGATGAAATCTGCCGGATTATCGTGAGTTGAAATATGGTACCAATCATCTGAATTTGTGTTTGACTGAATATCTGCTACACGGTTCGCAATAAACGTTTTCAATAAATGTGGGGATGTCTTTAGCCAATGCAAAGCAATAGTGGAATCTGACCAGAATCTAACCTTTACATAAGTTAGTTTTAAAGCTAACGTGGTTGATTTGAATAAGTGTGCTAATAAAACGGCCGAGCATAATTCTAAGCGAGGTAGAGTAATGGTTTTAATAGGTGCTACTCGTGACTTAGCACATACTAATTGAACAAAATGTCGATTGTTTTTATCAGTTGTTCTTAAATATATGCAGGCACCGTAGGCCTTCTCACTGGCATCACAGAATCCATGTAACTGACATTCCACAAAATTATCTAAACTAATCTTACGTGCCACCTTAAAATTATTTAATATAGGTAATTGCTCCTTAAATTCTAACCACCTTACATACAAAGACTGAGGAACAGACTCGTCCCAATCCAGTTTAAACTTCCATAACTCTTGCATGATTAATTTGGCCCTTGTAATGACTGGACCTAATAAACCCAATGGGTCGAATAGTTGAGCAATCTGAGATAATATTCGTCGTTTGGTTACACGTTCATTGTTTGAAAATGGCTCTATAAAATAATGTATCGAATCAGTGGTTGAATTCCACTTTATTCCAAGAATTTTCTTTGATTGCTTTGAATCTAAATAGATGTGTTCGGTTTGTGATGAACCATCTAGACCTTTAATGAGTTTTGGCTCATTAGACGACCATTGTCGCAAATTAAATCCTGCGGAATTTAATAATTGAATCAACTGATCTCTCATACTTATGGCGGTTTCTATGTTTTCAGCCCCTGTAATTAAATCGTCCATATAAAAGTCGTTTATGAGAACAGTGGGTGCTAAATTGAAGTTTATTTTTTCGTCCTCAGCCAGCTGTTGTAAACAACGAACAGCCAGAAAAGGAGCTGAGGAGGTACCATAAGTGACTGTATTGAGTCTAAATGTTTTAAGAGAATCGTTTTCGTTTTCACGCCAAATTATTTTTTGGTAAATGGCATCCTCGTCAGCTACTTTAATCTGCCTAAACATTTTCTCGATATCCGCAGTTATAACATAGTTATAAATCCTAAATCTCATAATGATCGCAGTCAAGTTATCTTGAATAGTCGGTCCTACCATTAATGCATCGTTTAGTGATATATGTGTTGAACTCTTAGTAGAACCGTCAAAAACCACTCGAACCTTTGTGGTTAGACTAGATTCCTTGATTACTGCGTGATGTGGTAAATAATAGCCTTCATTAACATTATCGGTTAGTGTTATATCTGTCATATGTCCTAAATTTTGATACTCTCTTAAGAATTCTATGTAATGAGTTCGTAATTCGCTATTTTTTGCTAATTTTCTCTCTAATGAGTAAAGACGTTTTAGAGCGATATTATATGAATCACCGATTCGTGCCTTATTTTCATTAAACGGTAATTTAATTATATACCTTCCATCGCTATCCCGAACGGTGTTTTCACAAAAATGATTTTCACATGATACCTCTTCTTCAGAAAAATATTTTTTATATGGCACTTCTTCTACCTCCCAAAATTTATTGATTTGATTTTCCAATGTTGTTACTAGGTGACAAGATTTATTAACATTTGACGATGCATTATTGGTAGGAATACTGACTTCACCCGTCACAATCCAGCCTAATAATGTTTTCTGTAATACTACAGAATTGTGTAATTTAAACTGTCCTACGCTTAATAATCGGTAAAACACTGTATTACCTATCAAAGCATCAACTTCTCCACATTTATAAAAATCTGGATCAGCTAATGTCATATTTTTCGGTATAGCGAAGAAATTTTTATTCAATTGTCGCGAAGGTAACAGTCCTGTTATTGATGGTAAAGCTACAAATGTTAATTGTGAAGAGAAGTTTGAAATCCTAGACGCCAATTGGGCTCTAATTGAATATTTTGCCGTTGTTTTCAACTGACCTAAACCTGAGAAGGGTAAATTAATATTTTGTTTTGGCAGTCCTAAACGATCTGCTAAGTTTTCTGTTATGAAATGTGTTTGAGACCCACTGTCAAGTAAAATTCTACATATATGCTCATTATTGTACTTATCTAGTATCTTTACAAGAGCTGTGCCTAACAAAACCTCCGAATCAAATGCTGAAACATATGAACTTGCCGATGGTTGAGATACCAATTGATTTTCGGAAGGAACAACTTTAGGCTCTTTATTTAAATTTGAATGAGTAGGCACAGTATTAGTGTCCTTAATATTTGTATTCTTCGGTTCTTGCTTGAAATGCAGTAACGAGTTGTGTTTTTTATTACATATTCTGCATCCCTTAGCATAACACTTATTTGTTGAATGATTATTTCGGAAACAGTTTAAACAGAGTCGCGCCTTTCTAACCGCGTCTGCTCTTTGCTGAGCTGAATACGACATGAATTCTTGACATGCGAGAATTCTGTGATTTTCATTACAGATCGGACAATTCTGTGCATAAGTCCCCAAATGTGATTGCACTTGTCTCGATTGTTTATTAAAAGAATGTTTTTCATATGAGTTATTGTTATTTGATTTGTTATTAGTATTAAATTCAATTTCTTCTCCGCGAGATTGCTTATTTAGAAATTTAATAAATTGATCGAAAGTGGGCATTTCATCATTTTCTAGCGTACGCTCCCAGGCTCTACGCGTAGTTTTATCTAATTTTTTTGTTAAGACGTAAACTAAAAATGCATCCCATTGATTTGTAGGCAACTTAAGAGTTTTTAATGCGTTAATGTGTAATTGCGCAGATTCTGATAATGTTCGTAAATGTGACGGAGAATCCCGAGAAATTTCCGGCAATTCTAAAAAGGCTTTCAAGTGTGCTTGCACAATCTGCCGCGGTCTATTACAACGTTTTTGCAATAAGTCCCAGGCTACTAGGTAATTTTCTTCCGAGGCATTAAGTGACGTGATTACTGCAGCTACCTCTCCTTTGAGTGATGTTTTTAAATAGTGAAATTTTTGTACTGAGGGAAGATCATTATTTTCGTGTACTAGCGACTTAAACGTGTCGTGAAAGGAACACCATTCAATCGGGTTTCCGTCAAAAGGGTGTATTTGAATGTTTGGTAATACCGAATTTGTTTGTTTTACCGTTATTTCATTAGATAATACAGGTAACTGGTTTTGATTTGTATGAACATTCGTTCCAGCCCTTTGTTCACGTAAACCTTTATTAATAATTTTTGCACAAGAAAAATATTGGTTTTCGAATTGAGACCTTTCCTCCTCATCTATAGATTCGTCTGTATCGATGCGTAATTGAACTTCTAGGAATGATTTATTAATTTCTTCTAATTTAGTCTTACGAATTTCTAATTCGTCAATATCAAGATTTGAATTTTCATTTAAATATTTTTGCAAACGAGTCAATTGCGCTTTAAGAGTTGAACGGTTTTTAATTAATGCCCTTTGATCTTCCATTATAACCGAAACGAAGAGAAATTTGAAAGGATGGGACAATAATAGGACGATGATTCCTAATGATAACAAGTACCTGTGGATTCCGATGTCCTCGTTGAATAGCAAATCTTGCTAAGATCCACTGTTCCGTCGGCTGCTCCCCTACTAGGTGTCCGAAGGCTGCTCCCTTAAGTGGTGTCCAGGTGGCTGCTCCCGAAGTGGTGTCCAGCTGGCTGCTCCCTTAAGTGGTGTCCAGGCGGCTGCTTCCCTATGTGGTGTCCAGACGGCTGCTTCGTGGTCTTTGAGTTCGGTTTTGGATTCTTCTTGCACCTTAACCTTTGTCTGTTGCTGATTTCTAGTGTAATCGTTTCTTGCGATTAGACACTATAACACTGTAGATCCGGCTCGAAGGACCATCATGTAACGTCGCGTACGAATCAGAAATTTCGATTGTCTTAGATCGTTATAACTGACCGGTACACTTCACGCGCCAACTTAATATTGCGTGAACAGTTGGGAAATGATAACACGTAATTGTAACTTCGGATTTACTAGACTATTAAAATGCAACAACTTAAATACAATGGAATAGGTGAAGATAGATGATAGTGATTCTCTCGTAGTTGGACGAAGAATGTTTCTTAAAATTAAAGTACTCAAAATTAGAGACGAGAAACGCGATCTCCGCTTATTGGCCGATTGCATTGCAGCCCTCTTTACTCGTCGCTTATTGGTTGAAAATCACATCGGTAATGAGTAGAGGGCGTGCTGACCCTTGCTGAAGATCCTCGCTTTCATCTTATACAGATGGTGAACACATGTTTTAAATCGCGAGGTACCCTCTACTTCCTCGATTCCCGGAGGGTCTTTATTACCCTTACGGTTAAATTGTCTACTTAAACTGTGATTTATTGGGAATAAATCTCGAAGAAGTATCGGGTACTCGAGGTGACAGCAATATATCTGTAAATCATCATTGGTTCAACAATAACTTAAAAAATGTCACTTCTCTGAGACGGAACAAGCTCCAAAAATAAAAACGAAAAATGATCCTCTAGCTTCATAGTGATTCAATAAATTTTGGCAAACTGAATGCACTTCCCTGGTTTCCTTCCTTTCGAGAGTCGTCATCCCTTTTAAAAGCATCAATGACGTACGATCACATATTCTTTCTCGCACGAACAAATTCCTCCGCGCATATAGAAATTCCCTTCGCACTGTATGAGTGAAGCAATTGTATGCAGGAGATTAAATTTCATATTTCTCGAGTTTTCTTTATTGAAAACATATTATTTAAATTAATAACAGGAGATGAAAGGTCGTAAATAGATTTTCCTTCCTTTTCTACATTCTAGTGGTAAATTGTTTACGGAATATTTGAAATACGTTGACGAATATGAAGGACACTACTATAATTTTCATTTTTACTTTACTTCCATTCAGACTTTTCAGCATTCACAATTTTAATTCGGTTCGTTGGCATCTTGTCCTCGAATGTCATTTCTAGCAATAATTGTTCGAGTATTACCTTACAAGGTTTGTTTATTCTTTGGATAACCCAGCTAACAATTTAGGTGACATACTACGAGAAACTGACGTTATTTACCAATTGCATTTGGTAGAAAATTAGTAATTTTCTAATTAGTAATTTTCTAATTTAGTAATTTTTAGTGTCAATACGACCAAAGGGGTGTCATTTTTCACGTTACATTTTCGTAAATGATTAGTAAATTTGGTGAATTTCTTTCATAAGGTATCAAATCCCCGGCGACCTATTAGGTGAAGTCTCACTCTTACGTCCAAGCTATGTCATATTTACTTAGTTTGTAGCAAATGCACTTACTGCATTTCGCAAATAGTTACCTTCCCAATTTACTATGGTTTCAGAAATATATCAATTTGGATTAAAATTTTACTTCATAGTTAACATTAGAAATGGAAAATTAGAAATAAACTAATAGTTCTCGTCGACATCAGTATCAGGAATCGTAGTTAAATAGAACTGTTTCATACACTGTTGTAGGTGATTAAGTGGCAAATTCGTAAACGCAACAAATTTTATTGCCAAACCTTATACTTGTACTTCGAAAAACAAGACGTTCCTCACAGATAATCATTATTAAAATAAATTGTAAATATTTATAGTAGTACTTCAGTTTCAATATGTTGCTTAAACCGAACATTACTATGTCAAATATGTTGTGTTCTTAAAATTAGGACTAATACTTTGTCTAATTTGGAAAGATATATTCACCATAATGTTTCCAAAATACCTAAGTGAAATTTAACTTAACTCACAAAACATACTTAAAGGTAGTGTACTGAGTCTCTCTGAGTCTGTACTCCACGCATTGTGTATTAGTGGCATTCGTAACCTTAAGCATATACTGTTGCAACGTTTGCTGATTATTTTGACCATTGGGAATGCCTTAATGAAGTAAACAGTATACATTAAATAACGGCGTATTAAATTGAATGAAAGCCAATCGACCCATGCCAAATTTATTAATAAACAAAACCACCATATTCACATATTATATGGCCCAGGTTTCTTTAACCAAATCAGCAAAGTATCGGGGAGTGGCACTATGCTGGAGAAAAGAAATTAAAAATGACCGTGACGAACTAGGTTTGAAAAATGTAATGCTGCTAAGACGATACTTCGAGTTAGCAACGAGCTAATATTGAAACCAGTTTTTCAAGCTATACCTGTAAAAGTGGCATTCTAGTTAATTAACGTTTATTAACAAATACTATAAATTTTTATATTAAATACTATAAATAAAGTTCTATGGAATATAGTCGAAACACCATGGTACTGCAGAGTGGTCTTCATTGGGACAATATCAAAATCTGCCAGAAACTATGTTACTTAAATATATTTACGCTGAGGTTATCCACTCATATGATAATACCCATCTAGATGATAAGACTGACGACAATTAAGCATTTTTAAGTCTTTCTCTAAAATTATCAAGAAATCAGGTACCTACAGTAGTGAGTGTAAGTACCTCACATACAAGTTAGGTAAATTGAAGCACCTATTACGAAGATATTAACAGTGAGTAACTTTGACCACTTGGTCACGATGTAACGTGCCATATTACATCAATTAGTCTAAAAAGAGTACTTTTGGAGTAAATTGACCCCTTAATTAGTGAAACAGGAAGCCTCAAGTCATGTCGTCTGTTAGGTGGTGTCTATGACACCTACTAAATTAACTTAATAGGTCATAAAGCAAAAATGTGATCTAATAGGTGAAACATGGTGCCGTACATATTTCACTGATTTGCTATCAGCAAGTAGACTACAACCTATTAGGTGATGTAAGTTATGTAGCATCACGGGCCCTGTTCCATCTACTTGGATATTATGTTCTCGTGTGACCTGTTAGGTGTTCTGATACTACTTAACATGAAATTGCGACTCTTTATCAAACTTTTCACGTCCCTAATTTGGTGACCTCGAACGACCTCGCCTAATTCACTGAAATATAAATCAATTTCTACAGCGATCGTAAAATTAACGTTGATTTTGGTGAAAAACGTTGGGAATGTCGTTGAACAGTTGCCAGTTTTTTTTGAGGACGTTTCATCTCTACTAACACTGATTTCGGATATCTTTTAGTCATCAAACCATCAAATTCTGCCCTACACCAACTTGAAACCTCTCTCTCTCTTTCTCTTCCAGATCTGATTATCTTGACAGAATCCGAGCCGTGTTTTCCGTAACTTGTCGTTACTTTTCACGGCAAATATTTCCCGAGATTGTCGACCGTCTTATTTATCGAATCCGATATCGAGGTCTCTTGTTTGCCGGTTAATCAGCGTCAAACCTTAAATCGAAAACGGACCCTTGTCTAGATTTGAAGAGGGCCGCCGATGCCGTGCACGCGTTATGAGCTAGTCCCACGCCTAAATCAATTATGGATGAAATGGTTTTGCGGATCGAAAATCAAACTCTGGCAAATACACACATCAGACGGGTGCCTAGGTTAATAGGTTAATTAAAGGATCGACGAGACAAGTCGCGTACGTATTTACATTAACGCAGATTTGCGGATGTGCTGATTACAATCTGAAACCTGTAAATACTGACATAGGTGGCAGGTTGTACAGTCACTGGAAGTTCTGTAAAACATTAAAATTCGCGTACTTAAAGCTTTAGAGTGTTCCCGTAACGTTTCCTCATCTAAATATAAAAGCCGCCTTTGTTTCTTCGCAGCAAAAGTTGCGAAGGATACCGTTTGAAACGTAAAAGAAATACGGAAGCAAATATATTACCTTGCTTTGCTTTTCTGGCAACTCGGAAAAAGGCAATCCTAAATCCATTAGAAACGGTATTTCCTACCGCATTATTAAAACAACATCAGGCTTTTTGTTGTTCCGACCACTGAAAGCTGCTGGAATAGGCGAGTACAACTAGAGTGCTCCGAACGGGAAACACACGAAGTTTTCATTATAAACAGTTGCAAAGGCTGCAATTTATATTCGATTAGTATTTTCTAGCAGCAGATTACCATTACAACTACTTTTGGCACTCTGAATACTCAGCATTTGAGAGAAAACAAAAAAGCTACAAATCTTTTAAAATTAGATACTTTTGACTACCATTTCAAAGCGAAGTAAACCTCGCTTATAATTAATCTTTTTCATAGTTCCCAATATCGGAATAGCAAAAGTAGTATAAAAATGTTTTGGATGTAATAAGACTTCTGGGTTTTACTGACAATAGCCGATTATGGTATGCTCGGCGGCAAACTAATTTCATTCCATTCTCCACCCTCTCAAAAAAGGGAAATTTGCGGTTATCGCAATTTTCTCTAAACCATCTGGAAGCTCGATCTATAACCGTACCAAGTTTCTACGTTCTACCTATCGCATAAATTTGACACCTTTTTTTCACCCTCTCGTTAATTGACTTCTTGGTTTTTAAAACTTCTCTGAGCCACTTGTGGGCCTAATCTACAACCATCCGGAGCTTAAAGTTTCTAACTACTCGAGAAGTTAATAAAACCATTAGAAATAAATTTCACCCCTACTTTTCACCCACCTCGGAAGATGAAATTCGAGTTTTCGGATTTTTCCCTTCCCAACGGTGAAAAATAGAGATGATTTTTTTTGTAGGTTGCATCCTGAGGTACTTCTCGAATATTTAGAAACATTAAACTCTGCACGATTATACCTCAGGCCCCTGAGTGGTTCGATAAAGTGTGAAAAGCTCGAATTTCCCTTCCGATTGGATGAAATTGATTTTTGTTCGTTGTGTCGAACGTGTGTTAAAGACGAGACGCTAAACCATAAAATAGGTGTAAAACAAGGGTAACTCGCATAAAAATGTTTTTTGAGATTTTTTTGCCAAGATTTTTTGGCAATTTTTTGGTGTCATACATTTATGAATGACGTGATATGTCAAGAAAGTTTTCTGTTGGTAACCATGCCATTCAAATAATTATGCTATGACATATTTTACACCCTTTT